>OU015638.1:19707500-20307500 GCA_907165235.1 Zeuzera pyrina | reverse complement strand
CTTTTATTGACGTTACAATTAATTGATATTAAATATTAATATTAATCGATTAATCGATAATTTAAGTAAAGTTTGGGGTGTTCCATTTCTATAAGTATCTAACTTACTATTTAATTTTATCGTAGCTAACACACGAAAGTTTAAAAGTTTATACGCTTCATTACGATATCTGTCTGTTTGTTTGTGAGCATTTTGACAGATTTTTCATTGGCAGACTTCAGAAAATAACTTTGATTGCTTTTGTAATGGAAAACACCAAATTGCGAGAGTGTAACCGCGAAGCACAACTAGTAATAAATAATCAATAAAGACATCGTGATAAATAGGGCATTAACTTAAATGAACTGTCTTGCAACTGGGCATAAATATAATTTAAAACCGGCCAAAACAGTGTCAGGCTTTAAACTTGGGTTTGTAAGAATTTTGGACACAACAAAAATTTAATAAAAAATTTATTATTAAATTATGTTCAAGATACTCATTATTTTAATGTTTTGCTCCTCATATGACGACGGAATACGATGATGGAAGAAATCGGTTGTGGAATACGGATAAGCAGACAAACAAACAGATAGATGGATATGTCGAGAACTTTATCATGGATCGGTTTCTTTTCCTGGCATTTTACGGGTACCCTTTGTAATGATACATCTCAATCCATTGTTTTCTGTTTTTGAAATACCTCCTACCCAGTTCTCAAAATGATTAAATTAGCTTCACACAAGTAAAAATAATTATTTTTGTCTACAGTGATGGTACAATCAGTAAGCCGGTGAAGCCGTAACGCCCTCATTAGAGTGGCTTCCGGTTCCGGCCCGCACCGGAAGGCCCAGCCTGTCCCGCGTTCATTTGTGTGTCTATTTACACAATTATTTTTGCATGAATTGGTTCGCAATTGCAAAAAAATTGGAACAGAATAGTAAGTCGCATGACAATTAATGTTTTAATTTAATGAATTTGTTAATTTAATTAATTAACTAGCAGTTAAGAGATATAGATGAAAGTGTTATGGTAAACATAAAAATGAAAAAAGAATGCTAAGAGAATTCGGGCATAAATAAATGAGTGAAGTAAGGCTGACGAAGAAAATCTACACAGAAATTATAAGCGAATACACAAGCAAAAGCGGATACGAACTTTCTCATGTAATGTATAGAGACATATATAAAAACGTAGAGTAGACTTTAGAATACTAGCTGTAGCCCGCGACTTCGTTCGCATAGCCTTTTATTTACTACATACATACATACATATCTTCATTCTGTATCCCCAACGGGGTAGTCAGAGAGGACGGAGCGCCAAGCGTCGCGCTCCTTACATACCTCTTACGCTTCCTCAAATCTTATCATTCTCCTCACACATTTTCGCCCAGGTATGGGAGTGATTTTGACATTTCCGTCTGATATCACTCCAGCTATTTGTTTTTAATAATAAATAATTCAGAAACCTTACCAGGCGTAAGCAGAACAACTCACCGAAGTTTCATCAAAATCGGATGATGGTTTAGGGACGCATAAAGGACACAGATACAAAAACATTTATTTTCATGTAAAAAAAAATTAAACAGCCTTCAAAAAAAAACACTGAAAAGTATAAAATACTTCAATAACTGTCAAATTTGATTGTATAGGTATGTGTATCGTATTTATAAAGTTATTTTAATTGTACTTAAGTTTTGATTAGTAAAGGATAGTTATTTCGTACTTTTCAGTGTTTTTATTTTTGAAGGCGGTTTAATTTTTTTAATATTTTTTTTAATTTCTCCCTTTTGAATGATCTTGAACTAAATAAATATCTAGGGCAGGTCTGCAATTAACTTCTTCCTAATTCCGGAGCGCAACGATATACAAGAGAATCGTCAATATAAATAAAGTTTATAACCAGGTCTGGTTATCTAGTGTATCTTTGAAGTCCAAGCTCCAATATCGATGAAATTTAAATGGAACCACCTCTGAAGTATTACCTACCAAACGAAGAAAGAACTTTCGAAATCGGTTCATAAATGACGGAGTTATGAGATAACAAAGATACAAAAAAAAAACAACATACAGACGAATTGAGAACCTCCTTCTTGTTTGAAGTCGGTTAAAAAAGAAGAAGACTAATTTGCACATATTTGATTTCGTGTAGATATAATTTTCTAAGCAAAATTACATTTTAAATTTACCTGCGCGTACAGAATATTATGGATGCCATACCTGAAACAAAAACAAAAAGCTTTTTTAATATAATCCATATTATGTATGTCGAGACATTAGTGGCGAATCTACTAATTAAGCTTGAGTTTCTTGTCGGTTCTTCTCAGTGTCCAGGTTTTCTTTTCTCTTCTCTTTGAACCGAACTAAAATAGATTTGACGTTCAAAAATACCTTGTAATTGGGTTTATTTGGATAAATTGATTTGACTTTGACTTTGACTTTGTAGCTCTGTTATAGGCCTCTGTGAGTGGCAACACTCCGGTAGAACATTATTCGTTAGGCCGGGACCATATTAAAGTGTAAGGTCTAATGCCGTTTAAATAGATATAAAATAGAACCGTGGCCGGGGGACTTAACAATTTATCAACATCATCTTAAATGTTTGAGGCTCAGGTGATAAGCTCAGGTGGCGGTATCTTTTGGGACATCAAATAAAGGGGGTTTGAATATTTTGGCGCACTCATCAGCCGCCATTTTAATTTTTTTCGAAGAGAACAAATTTTTAATTCTTTTTTAATAATAATACAACAATTTTAAATTCTACCTAATGTTAAAACATCAATGACCCTATAACAGTATCGTGACCCATACTTTGAAATCTATCATTATTATTCATGATAGATAAGTACTTTTATCTGTAGAATATCTAATAATTCTATATTGGTTCTCAAATTCTTGTTATGTGAAAAAACAAATAAAAAAGATTTATGTAGTCTGAGTAGTTAAAAAAACGTTTGGTCAACCCAGCAACGACGTCACGCCTACGGATTGTGCAACGACAGGCATAGAGCGGGAGCGAACTGATAAACGCAATATACATTATATAGTCTCATTACTTTACATAATTGATTTTATTTTGTTTCTGAGTAGGGCTCATTAACGAGTGTGTTCGATTCAAACCAACTAAAAAACCCTCCTCTTTGCCGTTTATTCTCATAGCTTTTACAGCGTCATAGGTTATGTTATAGCAAACGCCAAAGGCGCCTTTTACGCATTTTACAATTGAATAAATTAATCCAACACCTGAAATTGAGACAATAAAATTACAGTTCTTCAGGAGTACTGAAATGACTGAAGGTTAATGTTTTATATATTTTACCTCACACAATTTTGAGAAAGCTACGACGATAAATCAAACGATAAATTATAATATTATAAACGATAATTAAATAACATGCAGTTCATATTTAAAAGAAACGTAGGGTTATTGCTCAAATAAACGAGACCTTTGAAACGAAACTTTTTTTGGCTAATAAATTACATATTTTATTCCTAATTAAATGTAGTGTTTCTGTAAATGCCATTTCATAAAGTATTTAATCGCGTATATTTTTTTTGTGCATGTTTTTGAAACACTACATGTTTCTGTAAATGCTATTTCATAAAGTATTTAATTGCGTATTTTTTTTTGTGCATGTTTTTCTCTAAGTTTATAGCTGCAGTAGTGTCGACTTTTTGTCGTTAAAATGGTATCTCGCAATATGGTAACTCGTCCAACCTTGTCTTAAGTAATAGTAGGCCTCATCATTGTCTTTCATCAGGCAAGATAGAAGTTAAATATACACAAATACGTATAAAAGATGAAAAACCACAGTTAAAATTTCATTTTCGTTGTTACTTACTTATAACCATGATGACTAAAAATGGTGTGATGCTTATTAACGAAAAAAGCAACACTCGTTACTTCACCATAGTGAAAAATATTTTCAGAATTTATGGGTACAAGTAGTAAACTAAAATATACAGACAATAACTCCCTTTAGATATGAGGCTATGAAATTATAAGCTCAAGGTTATAAAAATCGTATTGGACTTAGATATCTCCTTTATCATTCGGTATCTACATCGCTTTTTAATTACTAAATTAGATTGCTGGTTATGCCGGTCAATTATTATTAATTAAAAAAATGTAGGGCATTGTCCACCATGCAGTAACCATATTTTTTTCCTCGAAAAGCAATAACTTTCCAAGAATAATGTTTATTTTTAAATATTGCTGTAACTCCCAGTCCACATCGTCTAGCGCAGTACAAGTATTATCTGTCTTACGCAGACCTGCCACGAAGGCGCTTTAATATTTTATAGATAGCGATGTAGTTTGAATAACGCCAGTGTGAAAGT
Organism: Zeuzera pyrina; assembly: GCA_907165235.1. Lineage (NCBI taxonomy): Eukaryota > Metazoa > Arthropoda > Insecta > Lepidoptera > Cossidae > Zeuzera > Zeuzera pyrina. Next base: position 20,303,181 of record OU015638.1, on the reverse strand, counting down.
TTGTTGTGACGAGAAGAAAATAACAAGATACGGTCCAAGATTCATTCATTCATTGCTTTTTTATTGCAATTAGTCTTCAATAATAAAGTCTTTATTAAAACAATAATAATACCATTTAATTTGTTGAAGGGTAAATTTAACAAAGATTTAGGCTGAATACGAGAGAGTGGTTACACGTTTTGCACGTAATTAAGTTGATATTACTGTTCAATCTTTTAAAATATTTTCATTTATTCCTTCTTCTATTTTTCAAAAATATATCGATTATTAAGTGTTTTACTCAAAATTATTAAACTTTCGCGTTGCATTATAAAATATCTAGGTCATACACGGGATATGCGGTGTTGGTGACAACTTTATTGTACGGTAGTGAGGCCAGGATATGCCCGAAATCGAGTGAAAGTCAGATAAATGCAGTAGAAATGCAATCTCTTAGAAAAATGTGCGGTGTCACCCTTGCGGACAGGATAAGCAATGAAGAGATACGCAGTATGACAGGGTCGCACGTCAGTGTTATTGTAAAAATGAAGAAAGGAATGCTTAGATGGTTCGGGCACATAGAAAGAATGAGTGATGAAAGACTGACGAAGAAAATATACAGAGCGAAAGTGAGTGGTAAAAGAAGCCAAGGAAGACCAAGGCTGACTTACGAAGATCAAATAGCCAGTGTTAGCGGATGGAAATGTCAAAAGCTCTCGCATACCTAGGTGAAAATGTGCGAGGAGAATGATGAGATTCGAGGAAGCGAAAGAAGTATGCGAGGACCGCGACACTTGGCACTCCGTTGTCTCTGACTACCCCGTTAGGGATACAGCGTGAGGATATCTCTGTATGTATGTATGTACCTTTTATTTGGCTTGACATTTTAGCCGAGTTGCAACGACCGTCTCAAGGAAAGTAATAGGCCAAATAAAAGGTAATCGCGTTAGTTTCCCATGTTTTTAGATATATTAGTCTTTTCAGGTTATAAAAGTTAGAGAAGAGACCCTTTACGACTTCAGATGCCCATATCTCACCAACTATTGGCTCAAATAAACAAGTCATTTTGAAATCTCTACATAATTTTTAAAGACCATCTGACGATGTCTATGCATTTAATTTTTTTTAGAATGCCAATCTTTTTTTTTATAATTTTACTACGTGGTTCGTAGAACACACCTACCTTTTAAATTTCGTCTATATAGTATATCAGTATATCAGTAGTGCATACATACATACATATTTTCGCGGTGTATCTCTAACGGGATAGTCAGAGGACGGAGCGCCAAGCTTCATGGTCTTTACATACTTCCTTCGCCTCCTCAAATCTTATCATTCTCACCTAGGTATATATTTTCGCCTAGGTATGCGAGTGGTTTTGACATTTCCGTCAGCTAACACTTTGGCTATTTGATTTTCGTAAGTCATCAGCATTGGTCTTCCCAGGCTTCTGCTTCCACTAACTTTCGCTGTGTAGATTTTTTCGTCAGTCTTTCATCAATCATTCTTTCCATGTGCCCGAACCATCTAAGCATTCTTTAGCAATATTAGTAGTTTCCGAGTAAATTGGCGGTGACATACAGACGGACAGGATGACATTATTGGGGTTCCGCTTTTTGCCGTATGGCTACGTAACTCTAAAAATATTATGTCCAATCTTATGTAGTTAGAATGTATCTACATACATTACGTATTTTTTTAAATGTCACGAGTTTTCAAAACAAAATATAAAATCATAAAAACTGTAAAATGAAAAAACAATGTGCCAATTCATGTAAATTACATTATTATGTAATAATTACTTTATTCATCCTTAAAATTATATTTGTTGTAGTATGTATGAGTTCAGCTTTCTTTTCACATCCATCATATAAGTAACAGATATTATATTATTAACCTAGCTAATAGAATTATTATTATACAGGTAATTCAAAATGATTTTTCTTCCTTGCAACAAATAAAAGGCAAACAGACGAAGCTGTTTTGACAACGAGCTGTCAATATCAATCTATTTGCCAATCGGACGCCATCTTGGATAGATTTTAATCAATCACTCTGAGCACCAAATGGGGCTGAAACAATTTGTGAAAGCTTTCGTTCCTACACATTTGTAATTTATACGCGCGTAATTGGACAAAACCCTATTATTATTATTATAATGGAATATAACAAATAAAATTGCGTTTTGTTTTACTATGTGTAAGGAAAAAGGGCATTAAGTTCGATTTATTCATTCTAGTGCATTTACACACCTTTTAAGCTACCTGGGTTCGCTTCCCGGTCAAATCAATTTAATAAACGAAATTTTCAAAGATATTTTGTACTCTGGGTGACACTGAGTACTCCGCAATCCTTGTGCGGAATTCATGTATGGATTGCATGATCCCATACACTAGGCTTGCTGTAACAAATAAATATAAGTATGTCCACCTGGAATAACGTACCTGTGCAAGATGCACCTCATTTTTACATAATTTTTTTAATATCATTTTTTATTTAGAAAATAATTTAAAATATTTGACATTTTTTATTATGCTTTTTGTTATTTTTTCTTTTTGTAGCTTTGGAATAAATCGGTCGTGTTCTCTTGTCTTTTCTTCCACTATTCCTCATACAGTCCGTTCCAGTACCTTTCAAATGGTAGAAGAATTTTTCAACATCACAAAAACTCACAAAATTCGCACTTTTTTTAAAATTAACGTGGATTATAGCGAAATATCGACGGTTAAGAATCAATAATGTCTATCTTAGTTTTTGCAATTTTGACTTTTTGACGCATAGATCTTTAAATCTTTAAATTTACAAAGATTAGGTACCTACATTAATTTAATATTATTTTTGTGAATTTAGAGACAGCGACCGAATAGGTCAAGCCAAATTAAACTTTAAATCTATCAGCATAAAAAAGTGAAAAATGTAAATACTGATATAGGGCCTATTGATTCTTAAAGCTGTTGTCTGTTACGTTTTCATGGCTAAATCGCTGAATCGACTTTGGATAAAATGCAAACAGATTAAGCCCCGAAGAAATAAATAGGCTACTTTTTTAATACTACGCGGACAAATTCGCGGGTTACAGCTAGTTCTCTTATGAGCCTATGCGGGTAGTTAGTTAACTGTAGTTCATCTACTTAGTAATTTTTATTTAATTTTGTAGTTTAATTTTTTCATTATTATTACATTACGTATCCATTCACTGTTTGCATTTAATAAAATACTAAAATTATTTTTTCACGCGATAACATTAATCTATCGTTGACGGCTTATTGAAATTTTGATGAAAATGTTATCAGTTTAATTATATTTATTACGTTCAATTGATTCTCTACACATTTTCAAAGCGTTCAACATAATGCCTTTATAAGCTGTTGTGGTCCACTGTGGAGTATCTTCGGTGAGTAGGTCGCACCGCTCACTGCAGGGTCTGAAGACAGCCAACATGTGGAAAATGACGAAGGGTCTGCTTCTCTGCTTTTTGGCTGCGTTGGTATACGCACGCCCTGATGGTAAGATGTTTTGACTATTTTTACAACGATGAAGCGTATACCTATGTACACGCTTCATGATCATGTCCAACCAATGTGCATCTCATAGAACTGAAACTGCAAAAAAAAATTATTCTGTTTTACACGGACAAAGGCTGAACAAATATAAATCGCTTTTTCATAAATTTTACTACACATGGATGTAGCAAAGAAAAGTCATAGATCGATCCAAGAACAATAGAGGAAAAAAGGTGTTGCCAAATCCATGTACAAACGACACAAACAATAGACAAAAGACAAATATTTATGTTTGTACCAAACAGTCTCCATCTCAGTCCTCCCTTTTTAACAACAAATGAAGCCACTTGCTCAACAAATAACAAGACCCAATGCAGTATTCTTAGTTATTTATTAGAAGAAATCAGTTCTGCAACTTTACAGACATGATGCTTACATGAAACTGAGTCGGTCCGCATTCAAAAAATTGCCAATTTTACTAGTTTTTATGCAGATCTCACGCTTAACCAAAAAATGTATAATGCTAAAATTGTTTTCACAAAGAAAGAACGAATGATTCCTAAGACACTTCCCCTGTATCTTCTCTGGTTTTGGATCCCCATACTATCCAAGATAAAAACAAACACTGTAAATGTAATAAAATATCATCACGTCCACTGCTGACCAAAGACCTCCCCCAAAAATTTCCAAAAAGACCGATCTTTATACAAGGATTTGTATAAATTTAAGTAGAATAAATTATGTATATTTCATAAATCTTACAAAAAAATTCTCTAAAAGGCAGTCAAAACCACTTCAAAATCCGTTGTATAGCTTCTTTTCCTCGTTACCGCTAGTTATCGGTTGTCTGATCATGATATGGCGATACGCTACATGTAGTATAAAGGAACTAAGCAGATAAATAGAAAAACACGAATAGCGACTTTATTTTATACTATTTAGAGAATTCTTAATTAATACTTTTGTTTTCGTTTTATTTTATTGAAATGGTTGATAAAAATATTGCTCTTTGTTTTACAGGAAGCGATGAAAGGTATTCTGGGTCCGAAGCCAACGCAATCGCGGAAAGTTTCGCAAGCAGTGGAGGAGGAGGAAGTCTTTTGCGTTCTCCAGATAGTATGTCACGTTCACATTCTCATATTTCAAATAAAAATTATTAAGCATGCAAATCATAAGATATTTGTGAAAAATAGAAGAATTTCCGGTAATTGTCTGACGATCAGGTAACCCCATTCTGAACCGAATGGATTTGTTATTGTCATTGAAGTTTTGTCTGAGATCAATATATTGAGCATTTGTTACATTAATCTGAGAATGGTACCTAATAACGCCTAAAATCCAAGAAATAACAAACGCATAGTAAACTGGAGAAACACCCAGTCGACATCAATCGTTTTGGATGGATCCATCTCCATTGCGGTGATAGATGTATAGTCAAGTGAAAATCTAGCATTATAACATGACAATATATACTGTGGTTGGCGTTTGCCAGCAGGATAGAATGTAACGTCTGTGATAAGGGCGTGACGCAAATTTTCTGAGATTCATAATTGGAACGGCGGGCAGCCAAAAGGACTCTTCGGTCAATTTGGGAGTTGGTCTCTCACAGATAGATATAACAACACGAAACCTGGTTGTGGTTTCATGGAACTAAATGTAAATTCAAATTCGACTCTATTTAATGTACAGTGCTATCTATTGCTAGTACCCAGTGACATCCACTGTAAGACAATTTCACTCACTCGTACACATTCACACTCAAGACTCACTTTACTTTTGTTCCGAACATAACATGATTTCAGCTGCCCCAATGGATCCGCTATACTTTTGATCGATCTTAACATTGTGTTTACTTGTTTTACTGTCACAGATGGAGATAACTCCATGCAATGCACGGAAGTCGGTAAAATGTTCTCCGTGAAAAGTGACACCGACTGCTACGTGTGCGCTTGCTTTAGTACGGCTTTCAACACCCTCTATCCGAAGTGTGCACCATGCAGCCAATGTTCTCAAAGTAACGTAACCATTACTCTAAGCGATTGTATAATAACTTATCGTTGCTTACATAGATAATAAAAAAAATAGTCTTTGCATCGCGTATTTCGAAAATAAAGCAAAAAAAATAACGAACTTTCCTGTAAATACGACATTAAAATTGATTAAGCATATTGGCCACAAGCTTCCAGTATCGCAAGAATTGAAATCATCGCTTGATGCGTTGATATTTATTGAAATGGCGGCCATTCGCCTCATTTTATGTGAATGTACGTCGTATATAAAAGCCGGCGTTGCTTAATTTACTTGCTTTATTTTTGAATCTTCTATTATGTAACTCACATAATATCATATACCGATTTGTTAGTAGAGATTGTCTAATTGAATGTCGAACGTCCCTCCACAAAATTTTATTTCATCGATGTGTAAGAACCATTACTTATTACACTACTTTATATGTGTGCGTGTTTCGGCCATACTGTGAACGTAGACTGGTTAAGTGACCAATAACGATGATTGATTTCAAGTGTGCATTGTGTCTATATACAATAGTTACATATGTGCGTAAATTCAGTGGACGGGCGTGCAGTTATAATTTAGATTATCTCTAACAGCGTAAGTACATTATAGTTACGAAAACATTTTATCTAATAGATGAAGTGAGAATTTAAACCATATTCCATGTTGTGAGCCTACAACTAGTCGCCTAACAAAATTAAATTTTATTTTCGGAATTCGAGTAAGGGAAGAGAATATGACTATAAAAATGTTCCTGAATAAGCAGGAAAATTGAATTTCGTAGCCAATGTCATCCATAAATTGCAAGATTTATGTCATCTCCTTTCTACCATCCAACAGCTAGACATGGAGAAGGACTCTATTCTGACGTGATTGACATTCCGTTCATACTACTACTACTTATGCAGCTTGTTTCTCCATTCATAATACATACTTCTAGGGTATGGAGTACCTTGCCTGTGGCGATAATTTCTCAGTCGTACGTACTTTCTAGTTTTACATTAAGTCTCGTTTCCATCAAACAAAATCAAGCCCAAACGTAAGAAGATTCATATAAGAGAAAAATATTTGCGCTTGCTCGTACTGCTATAATGTCAATATAATATGTTTTACCATGTTTTTCAGTTAATGAAAAAGAAATCTAAACAAATTTATCCCCTATGAGTGAATCTGGGTTAAATGGAGCTTCTTTTGTAGCAAATGACAAATGCTATATATTTTTCACTTTAAAATCGTTATGGAGTACGTACGCATTGCATGTGTTCTATGTATAATATCCCCGTTAATCTATATGATTTAATCGATCCGAGTAATAAGATATCGCTGGAATCAAGACAGTCCGACGGGAGTATAGGATGTGTGATATCATTGTAAATCCAATATGGAGGTCTGAAGATACCCAATTGCTTTTACATAAAGATAATGCTTTGTTATTTAACAGGGCCTTCGCCAATAGCTCCACTGCCATGGCCACCATCGCCACAGCCGTGGCCGTACCAACCAACGCCTGGTCCTTCACCTGACCCCATACCCGGTCCGTCTCCCAACCCTGGTCCATCACCATATCCAGTGGATCCCATTTGTAAGTATAAAACGCTTTCATTGTAAGTTTATTATTTAAATATGTACGTATTATTTAAAAATGTGAAAAATTCAACTTTATGAACGTGTTCAATTGATTAGTATTTGTGTGTACACGATTACCTCACTCTACAACAAACTCAGTAATAAATGAAGGGGAAATCAATTGAAACAAAGACAAAGACAACGCCCATCAGCGCCAGCACTTCTTAACGAGCGGTTGAGATTTGTAATGTATTCTTTCCATCACACATGTTATATGCTCGGTTAACAATTTCTGTATCATCACTGGAAGCCCTCGCTTGCAACCTGTCTGTATGCAACCGACGAGTGAACTACTTGGTCTCAATCCGCCGTCTCACTGTAGCGTACCGGTCGTAAGTAAACCGCGTGCCGCTTGAACACCGCCTGGAACTGTTTCACATGAGGTTTGGTATCAAATTGTCTTGGCGTGACGTGACGTCCATTACTCGTCCACGCAGCCTCTACTATTCACTCGCTGCTCGCGAAGCGTCAACTCGCCGTCGGCTGAGCGGCGAAGCAGTGCTAATCAAGCGTCTTTTATAGTCCGATAATATTCTGTTAAAGTTTTAACTCCATTTCTTTGTTTCTTTATATTTATCTAGATTTGTCTGAAATCTGGAAGCCAATCAAACTAACTTTTGGCGATATAAAGGACAGCGACAAATTTATTCTCAGGTCCACCACCAATCATCATTCCGGGTCCAGCACGACCCTATCCAGTACCAGTTCCAGTGCCTGGTAAACGAATACTAGTTCCTGTCCCAGTTCCAGTACCATCACCACCTGAAAAAATATTCATTCGCGGTCCACCCGTTCCTGTGCCAGTACCGTTCCAGAAACAAGTACCTGTTCCGTACCCAGTCGACCGACCCTATCCAGTCCCGTCACCACCACAAATCGTCAAAGTTCCATATCCGGTTCCAGAATTAATCCCGGGTCCACAAAGAGATGTACCTGTTCCTATCCCAGTTCCGTCTCCGCCTATTAAAATACCAGTTCCATATCCAGTTCCTGGACCAACTAGAGACGTGCCCGTGCCTATACCGGTACCGTCTCCCCCTGTACGTATACCATTTCCGGTAAATAGATATATTCCTCTGCCAGGGAAGGATGTACTGATTCCTGTTCCGGTTCCAGTAGTGAGTGAGTACAATAAATTCACTGTATATTATATTTTTAACCGACTTGAAAAAAAGGAGGAGGTTCTCAATTCGATTGTTGTTTATTTATTTTTTATATTTTTGTATGTTTGTTACCTACCTCATAACTCCGTCACTTATAAACCGATTTTTAAAATTCTTCTTTTGTTTGGTAGATAATACTTCAGAGGTTTTAAACGCTATTTAAATTTATTGGAGCTTGGACTTCGAATATACACCAAATAACGCGACCTGGTTATAACCTGTATTTATATTGATGATTCTCTTGTATATCGTTGCGCTCCGGTAGTAGGAAGAAGTTAATTGCAGACCTGCCCTAGATATTTATTTAGGTCAAGATCATTCAAAAGGGAGAAATTAAAAAAAAATTAAAAAAATTAAACCGCCTTCAAAAATAAAAACACTGAAAAGTACAAAATAACTATCCTTTACTAATCAAAACTCAAGTACAATTAAAATAACTTTATAAATACGATACACATACCTACGTAATTAAATTTGACAGTTATTGAAGTCTATGCCAAATCAATGTGCAACAACAGAAAATCTATTAGTTTGGTGGGCTTGGCACAGACTAGAATTAAATAAGTATGTGTTTCATATTTATAAAGTTTATTTAATTGTACTTGAGTTTTGATTAGTAAAGGATAGTTATTTTGTACTTTTCAGTGTTTTTATTTTTGAAGGTGGTTTAATTTTCTTAAATATAATAACAAAATTATTAGTGTTTTAAAATCTTATACCATTTCTGCCTGGGTGGGACACAGTGAAAAGAATTTTATGTATTTTATAACTAGGGATCGAACAATCAAGTGTTTATTTATTTCATAGTGCTAGTAAGTATGGAATGCACTAATATATCAGGTGAATTCCGCGATCAACTATAACCTAAATGTATATACCTAAATTGTAAAGTTAATACCTAAGTTTTGTATGGATTTTGAATTAATCGTTTGTCGCCAAAAAACGGGAAATTGGAAACTCGATTTGTAAATTGCAGGTGTTAAACAAACAATAAAAACGAAACCTCGTTTCTTTTAGTTCTAAGATATTATTTGTGTAATCCCTAGATTTTGGTTTTCAAATGAATAATTTTAAGAAGCCGATTCTTAATTATAACATCATTCAAAGCTGTGATCTATGTCTCGAATAAATAATTAAATTAACAAATATTTTTGTTAAATCCACTATAACATTATACGAGCAAAATTTGCATATTATCTATATATATTTGTAATTGCGTTCTCAAAATCGGCTCCAACGATTTCGATGAAATTTGCAATATACAGGTTTACGGGGGCAAAAAATCGATCTAGCTAGGTCTCGATTCTGTGAAAACTCGTTTTCACCGTGTTACACACACTTAAAACTGCCAAACTCTAAACTTCTAAACTCTTTTATTTTCACAACAGAGTTTACCTTCTCAATAGCACAGTGGTTTGAGCGTAGTTCTACCACACCAAAGTGCGCGGGTTCAAATCATGCAATGTGGTTAGACTTTTGTTTTATTTTCATATACAATCCACCCTGAAAGACGGCGAACAAAGCTTGGTCGCCCAGATACTGTATTAGTTATGTTAGTACTCTATAGTAATGCCTAATTTGTTTTACAGGAAATAAAATTTTGCCCGTACCGGTCATCATCTACGTAAGTGAGTATTATTCTTTTTTATTTTTTAATTACATACATACATATAAACATATCTTCACGTCACACATCCCTATCACACATCACACATCCCTAAAGGGGTAGTCAGAGACGACAAAGCGTCAAGCATCGCGGTACTTACATACTTCTTTCGCTTCCTCAAATCTCATTGTTCTCGCTCGCATGTCTCGCACATTTTCGCACATTTTCGCCTAGGAATGTGAGTGCTTATGACATTTCCGTCAGCTAACACTCTAGCCATTTGATCTTATAATAAGTCAGCTTTGACCTTCCTTGGCTTTTTTGTTATTTTACCACTCATTTTCGCTCTGTAGATTTTCTTCGTCAGTCTTTCATCACCCATTATTTCCATGTGCCCGAACCGTCTAAGCATTCCTTTCTTCATTTTTACAATAACACTGTCGCGCAATTTTGTCATACTGCGTATCTGTTCATTCCTCTTTTTGTCCGCAAGAGTGACACCGCACATATTTTGTAATTGTGTTCAGAAAAACACGAATATTTAATAAACATTTGTGCTGTATCAGACACTAGTTCGTTGGCGCAAAGGCAAAGCATCCAATTTCTAATGTGACGAGTCTTATGTTCAAGTTCCGTCCTGATCACTTTAAAAAATGAACTTTTATGAATCGGCTTGGAGTTGACAGTTACTGGATGCTTCCCAGTTTATGGTGTATCCGTAATATACGACAAGCGATCAATGTGGTATAATTGGCTGCATACAATTGGTTTAATTCGATGGAATATTTATTTTTAGGGTTCAACATTTTCAAATGAAAAATGCAAAACTTTCAGGACCACTTTTCGTCTGTTTGTCCATTTATCTGTCTATTACACACACACACACACACACACACACACACACACACACACACACACACACACACACACACACATTTGCACAATTTTTCTGTATTATGTTGTTATTATACAAAGTCATATTATTTTATTCGAGGTCCGAGGTGCAGAGGACAGCAACCGAACGTGCCTTTCCGAATTCCGGGCGATATCTGCCATATACACGTGTGCAAGGTGAAATATAACTACGTGTACCTAGAGAGTCAACAAGAGCCTGGATGCGGTGAGTTTCATTCAATGGTTAATGTATCAAAAACTAGCTGCGCCTCTTGATTTCACTAGCTTTAAATATGACGTTAGGAATTCAAAGCAATCGAGATTACTATAAACTTTTTAAGTTTTCCGTTGCATTATATGGTAAAATAAAAAAGCAAAACAAGTTTTGCTTGAGACCGCGGCCGATGCAACTCGGTCGAAACGTCAAGCCAAAATAAAAGGTAACCGCGTTAAATTTCCCGTTTTAGATATTTAATCTAGATCACTCTTTCAAAAATCTTCCACCTGCCAATGAAAATACCGTCAAAATTGGATCAGCCGTTTTGGAGATTCAGACCGACAAACAACATTTAGAAAAACGTGTAGTTGGCTTTTAGTAACATGCATATAACTGTACAAGCTTAATAAAAAGCCTTTATTTTGAAATAAAAGACAGACGCTTCAATTTTATTTAAAATATATATATGTATGAACAAAATATAGGTCTTTTCATTGAATAAGATATTTTGCATACTTTGCCGAATATGTAAGAAATTGTAAGGAGAATGATGCGGTTTGAAATTACAAAAGGATTTAAAGACAGGAATGTATAGATGATTCGATTGTTGAAAACTGACCAAGAAAACAAAAGGTAGAAGTTGAATTTAAATGATCTAGTTGTACTACGTTATAGCTTTTAATAAACCTACTTATAAAAATGTATGTTATGAAAAAGTTAATTATTAATTAAATGTAAGCATGTAATTAGACACGTAGTTTCCTTTTAAGTATATCAAAGTATTTTTCGTTAAAATATTTATTTACTGTTATTACATATTTTGTTTTACAGTTGCACCTACAGTTAATCCGTTCTCTCGCGACGATCATCTAAATCCATTAAATACACTAAGTAAGTTGAAAATAAGTTAAATACTAGATATTGCAGTTATATTCAAAATTGTAATGAAATAAATCCATTCCAGTACCCGGAAGTGATGCCTCGGCCTCTGCTATAGCCAACGCCAACATCTACGGAGGTGGAAGTGCTAACGCCAATGCTGCAGCCAACGCCTTGCTCAACAGCTACGGAGGTGGAAGTGCTAACGCCAATGCTGCAGCCAACGCGTTGCTCGACAGCTACGGAGGTGGAAGTGCTAACGCCAATGCTGCAGCCAACGCCTTGCTCAACAGCTACGGAAGTGGAAGTGCTAACGCCAATGCTGCAGCCAACGCGTTGCTCGACAGCTACGGAGGTGGAAGTGCTAACGCCAATGCTGCAGCCAACGCCTTGCTCAACGGCTATAACAGAGGTGGAAGTGCTAACGCCAATGCTGCAGCCAACGCCTTGCTCAACAGTTACGGAGGTGGAAGTGCTAACGCCAATGCTGCAGCCAACGCCTTGCTCAACAGCTACGGAGGTGGAAGTGCTAACGCCAATGCTGCAGCCAACGCCTTGCTCAACAGCTACGGAGGTGGAAGTGCTAACGCCAATGCTGCAGCCAACGCCTTGCTCGACAGCTACGGAGGTGGAAGTGCTAACGCCAATGCTGCAGCCAACGCCTTGCTCAACAGCTACGGAGGTGGAAGTGCTAACGCCAATGCTGCAGCCAACGCCTTCGGTGGTAACTCCAACGCTCACGCCGATGCACAAGCTAACGCAGGAATTGGCGGACAAGGTGGATGGCTCAGCCCTCAACCTAACAACTTGCTTAATGGTGGCGGAAATGAAGGTCCTATCGTGCCTAGTCCGAGCAATTATGGAGGTTGGACAAATAATCAACCCAATGGATTGCCGAATCCAAACGGAGGTTACGAACAATGGCCAGAAGAAAATCCATTCAGTCAATGGTTAAATAATCAACAGCTCTCAAACGGAGATGGAGGATACAATCAACTGCAAAACAATCCACTCGACAAAATGTCTACCCCAGGTAACACAGGCGGGCTCGGAGGTTTAGGCTCTTGGTCAAACGCTCAAGCTAACGCCGCAGCTAATGCTGCAGGTAATAACGGTAATGCTCAAGCGAATGCTTTAGCTAATGCAGCGAGTTATGGAGGACATTCTAACGCCCAAGCCGATGCTCTTGCAAACGCTAACACAGGAAATAAGTATGGAGGGTTGGCCGAAGCTCAGGCCCTGGCACAATCTCAAGGTTATGGACTAGGAGATTACGGAGGTTTATCCAATGCGCAAGCTGAAGCCATAGCAGATAGCTGGGGAGGTAATTCCAATGCTCAGGGGCAAGCTCAAGCGCAAACTCGAAGTGAAGCTCAAGCGCGAGCTCAAGCGCAAGCTCAAGCGCAAGCTCTAGCGCAAGCTCAAGCTCAAGCGCAAGCTCAAGCGCAAGCACAAGCGCAAGCGCAAGCACAAGCGCAAGCACAAGCGCAAGCTCTAGCTCAAGCTCAAGCGCAAGCTCTAGCGCAAGCTCAAGCTCAAACTCAAGCTCAAAGCGGTTTAGGAAGCGTAGGCAAATTGTTTAAAAGCGGCGAGAGCAGAAAGAAGAGAAGTATTCATGAGGGAATTCAGAGAGTAGGACTTGAAGAGCTTCAGAGGAAATAAAATTTCTTTTGGTACAATTGTAAGTTATTTTATAAAAATGCGCTTTTCATCACATTCTTCTAATAATTGAAAAGAAATTAACAAAACTTTATGCGTTTGTTACAGATACAATGACCGCAGCTCCAACATGATCTCTTAAACGACATGTGGCTAACACAAAGGACCTGATAAAAAATAGTTTAACATGGGCATTAAAAACGGACACTACATGCTTCACACTTATTTATATCACGAATAATAAATTTAGTGGGACTACCTTCTTGAGTTTTATTTTTTTTAAATAGCGCGTATGCGAAAGTTTCGAAATTAATAAAAGACTGACAGAAATATTGCATATATTTTTAACCGACTTCAAAAAAAGAAGGAGGTTCTCAATTCGTCTGTATGTTGTTTTTTTTTTTTGTATTTTGTATGTTTGTTACCTCATAACTCCGTCATTTATGAACCAATTTAGAAAATTCTTTTTTCGTTTGGTAGGTAATACTTCAGAGGTGGTCCCATTTAAATTTCACCGATATTGGAACTTGGACTTCGAAGATACACTAGATAACAAGACCTGGTTATAACCTTTATTTATATTGACGATTCTCTTGTATATCGTTGCGCTCCGGAATTAAAATGAAGTTAAATGCAGACCTGCCCTAGATATTTATTTAGGTCAAGACCACTCAAAAGGGAGAAATAAAAAATTTTTATTAAAAAAAATTAAACCGCCTTCAAAAAAAATACTGAAAAGTATAAAATAACATAACATAACATAACATAACTTCACGCTGTATCCCCAACGGGGTAGTCAGAGAGGACGGAGCGCCAGGAGTCGCGGTCCTTACACACCTCTTTCGCTTCCTCAAATCTCATCATTCTCCTCACACATTTTCGCCTAGAAGTATAAAATAACTATCCTTTACTAATCAAAACTCAAGTACAGTTAAAATAACTTTATAAATACGATACACATACCTATATAAGTAAATTTGACAGTTATTGAAGTCGGTGCCAAATCAATGTGCAACAACATGGAGTCTATTAGTTTGATGGGCTTGGCACCGACTTCAGTAACTGTCAAATTTAATTAAATAGGTATGTGTATCGTATTTATAAAGTTATTTTAATTGTACTCGAGTTTTGATTAGTAAAGGATAGTTATTTTATAGTTTTCAGTGTTTTTTTTGAGGACGGTTTAATTTTTTTTAATAAAATTTTTTTCAAAAAAATGCTTGATGTATTCATTAACTTGATGTAAAGATAAAATTTCATTCATTAGATTTTTCTGAACTTAACACTTGTTCCTATTCGATTTTTCGTTCATGTTTGTTCAAATATAACTAAACTCTGCTGAACAGATTTTAATGTTGCTTACACTGTTTAAAATTGTATTGTTTGAGTATTCATCATTACGCTACGTGGTAAGGTCCAGAGCTAGTCTCTGACATAAATAGTATGATCGCCAACAAGTCTTGTCATGTTTTCATTCAACGTGTCCATATTTCTAAAGGTACAGAAGTACCTACATACTATTTTTAGAAACTATCCGCAAAAAAATAATACAATATTTATCCATAACTGTTAGTATATTGATTTAAAATTTATTACTGATTATTACTGATATCTGTACCTATAAAGAGCTAGAACGAATTTCGCAATAAGCATGCAAAGATTAATGTCGATTACCTAATAATACCATAAAACATTAATTTATCAAAAACGTCAAACTGTTGCACGGAATATTAACTAACTGCTTATAAAACGATTCATGTTTCAAAGTACCGCAAACTGAATTCATCAGTTTTGAATGTTGTTAGTTAACTAGTACCTAGAAAAGTGACGCTCCTGTTAAAATGCAGGGAGGTGTGGTGGGACGTTTTTGCTTCCTGGCCTTCCTCTGGTCTGTAGTCAAGGCTCAAGATGTTACTAATTTCCAAGATCTCAGTGAAGCCAGTAAGTTATATACATATATAGATTTCACACACATTTCAGGGTTTACATTTAAAATACTTTAACGTGTTCGTTTGTTTGTCGATATTCACAGAAATTATGCGAAGAACAAACTTTGGCATAGCAATCTATTTTATTAATTCTTATACTCTGCACTAGGTAAAATTTCCAATTATTCATAAAATAATTGTACAGTGTTAACTTAAAAATACTAATAACCTCTTAGTATTTTGTTCTTAACATTATCTCCAACAGCTTTTGTTCCACGACTTTTAAAATTTCATACACATATATCTTCATGCTGTATCCCCAACGGGGTAGTCAGAGAGGACGGAGTGCCAAGCGTCGTAGTCCTTACATACCTCTTTCGCTTCCTCAAATCTCATCATTCTCCTCACACATTTTCGCCTAGGTATGCGAGTGGTTTTGAAATTTCCGTCTGCTAACACTCTGGCTATTTGATCTTCAAAAGTCAGCCTTGATCTTCCTTGGTTTCTTTTACCTCGCACTTTCGCTCTGTATATTTTCTTCGTCAGACTTTCATCACTCATTCTTTCTAAGTGCCAGAACTATCTAAGCATTTCTTTCTTCATTTACTTACAATAACACTGTCGTGCAATCCTGTCATATTGCATATCTCATCATTGCTTATCCTGTCCGCAAGAGTGAAACCACACATATTTCTGAGAGATCGCATTTCTACCGCATTTATCATACTTTCACCCGATTTCGGGCATATCCAAGCCTCACTTGATTTCGAGCATATCCAAGCCACAAATAAATTATTAAATTTCATTAGTTTTTATTTCATACAAAAATAAAAATACATTAAATGTTTCTGAAAATACCATTGGAATACGTACAGAGTAATTACGTTTCAGACACAACAAAACTTAACAAATATTTTTTGAGGAACGTATTAAGTTTTGAAAAAAGTCGTAGAACAAAGTTATTAGCTATAATGACAGGAATTTTACACTAAGAGGTTATTAATGCTTTTCAATTAACCCTGTAGAGGAGACAGCTATGAATTCTCAGGTTATATCTGAAACTATCGAATTTAGAATTTTAAAAATTTTTGAGAATGTATATAACCTCATAGTTTACAGGAAAGATGTAACGAACGTCCTAGGTGTTAATCTAAATAAGTAAAAATGAATCGCCGAAATGTATGTACGCGCATAACTTCCGAACGACCGCACCAAATTGGATAATTCTTTTTTTTTGTGTTCGTTATTTTGAAGACAAGGTTTGTATAAAAAAAAATTAAATCTCCTAATATGAAAAGTGAGTGAGTGAATGAGACTGTGAGAGATCTTCAATATATTGACAAAACATTGATAGATTTTTGGAATACTCAGGGGAAGGTTTCTGTATATGTGCCGCCATTATAAATCCAATATGGCGGATGTTCCACAATGTGAAATGGCTTTTTCGGTCAACACCAACAACATGGGTATCAAATGAAATGGAATTTAATAAGTTATCATTAAGCCAATATGGCGGATGTTCCATAATAGAAAATAACTTTTTCGGTCAACACCAACAATATAGATATCAAATGAAATGTATTACGAGGGGGAAGGTTTGTGTATATGTGACAGGTACAGCTGTTAATACTATAAAGTAAGAAAAAGCTGATTTCATAAGTTTATGTATGGAGGGTAATCTGGAACCACTACACCTATTTGAATAATTCTTTCACTATTTAAAAGGTTCATTATTCCAGATGGACATAGGCTATATTATGTTATGTATTCAACCCGGACAAAGTCGGGACGAGTCGGTTAGTGTTCAATAGAAATCAATTTTACTGTACCATTTTATAAATATCGTGCTAAATTAGTAATTGACTAGTTACTTAACAGTATTACTAATTTTATTAGAATTTATTATTATGTTTCAAAATAAAACAATTTCAGTTTATGAAAACTCACGTTCAGGAGCGTTTACTGAAACCTTAGCATCTGCAAATGACGGTAAGATAGCAGTAAGAAAATTAATAATTAAACAAACATAGTTATAAGTTCATAAATTAACCGTTCTGGCAACACCGTTCAGTGTCTGTTATACGTCAAGTTCTTGCCGAAACAGATAACGAAAACAGTGAAAGGTTGAAAGTTATAATAATAATAATAATAATAATAAATCCATTTATTTCTCCCAAAGCTTACAAACATTTTAAATAAAAAATGTTACAGTTCTTTAAGGCTAGTAATAAGCTAGTTAGGGAGACTGGTGCCTAAACTAGGATTATTTCCTGTATGATAGGACACCAGGCTCCACCCCTGTAATTACGTTCACAACAGTTGCCTTAGTCTTTAATCTTAATTTATTGGGTTTAGTTTAAAGAGCACTATCTTTAAGCCAATTCAGACAATGAAAATTCAGTAGCGATGTTCAACAATGATACTTGAAGTTTAAATCTAAACCAAATTAATGCAAGAAAATAATAACTACAGATAAACATTGACTTACTTGAAGTACATAAGAATCTTGTCCAAGTTAGAGTGAGTGTGTGTGTGATTGAGTGAGTGAATGTTCAAGTGAGCGAGTGAGTGTTTGAGTGTGTGAGTGTGTGTGTGAGTGGTGAGTGAGTGAGTGCGTGTGTGAGTAGGAGGGCGAGTATGTATGAGTGAGTGTACGCATTAGGATATTAATATAATTGTTATTCACCGTATAATTTACCTAATAATGAGGAATAGAGCTTCAGTCTGTTCATAATTTAGCTTCAATAGCCAGTCAGAGATAATTTTTTTACATGTAGTTTGCGCATGTCGATACATTTCTAGGTTTTTATTCAGTCTATTGTATAAGAATGGACCTAGAAAGCACATAAATCTTGTTGCAAACTCAGTACGATACCTCATAGTAGGGCAAACATCATAATTACGTCTATTAGTATTGTTAGCATTACGATCATAATGAAGACAGGCGTGTTGTTTCAGTATTATAGATTGGATGAAAAGCTGGCGTATGGTTAATACATTAGAAAGTTTATATAGCTCAGAAGTAGGAAATAGAAAGGGCAACATAAAACATACCTTTAGGACAGATCGTTGTGCTCGCTCAAGTTTAATAAGCCAGGATTTAGTAGCTCCGC
Source organism: Zeuzera pyrina (assembly GCA_907165235.1). NCBI lineage: Eukaryota > Metazoa > Arthropoda > Insecta > Lepidoptera > Cossidae > Zeuzera > Zeuzera pyrina. The sequence continues at coordinate 20,284,601 of OU015638.1, read as the reverse complement.
CCCATGATAATATGCTATAGCTTTGGATAGATTGGCATAAGGCCAAGTAAACTTGTCGCATGGTCTTATTGTCAGCAACATTCCTCAAAATTTTGAATACGCACATCAATTTCCGTGTCCTAGCCGTGACGTTATTTATGTGTTCGTGAAAATTTTGTTTGTAATCTATTTGAACGCCAAGATACTTTGTACTGTTTGTTTGTTGTAGGCTTGGACAGTTGCAAGTGATGGAAGTTAACGAATTGCATGTGTGAGCAATAATTGGAGAGGGCAAGATTGGCGGTTGACCATATATAGTGAACGTGATATACTTAGTTTTATCAGAATTTAGAGTCAATTGGTTATTTTGAAGCCACGTGGTTACTTTGTTGAATCCTTCCTGAGCAAACTTTTGCGTGTCATGCCAATTGTCTGCTGAGAACAGTAAGGCGGTGTCGTCAGCAAACGCTATAATTTTACCATTTGTGAGATTAAGATCACATAAATCATTAATGTAAGCTAAAAAAAGTGTAGGGCCTAAGACACTACCCTGCGGAACACCATAAATGATATTTTCATCTTCACTAACACAGTCCCCCACTCTTACGCACTGTGTTCGATCATTCAGGTAGCTTTTGAATAGTTTAAGTTGCGTACCACGAACTCCTAGAGCTTCCAATTTTCGAGTTAATCTGGGTATAGAGACCGTGTCGAACGCCTTTGCTAAGTCAAGAAAGATCGCGACACATTTTTTACCCCGATCCATGGCTCTCACCACATAATCTGTAAGGCTATGTACCGCATCTGTTGTTGAACATTGTGTTCTAAAACCGAATTGGTTAGGAGACAGAAGCCGGTTCGTTTCAAGAAAAGAATTTAGTCTACTGTTGATGATGCGTTCAAGTATTTTAGACATAGATGGGAGTATCGATATTGGGCGATAGTTGTTTACGCAGTCTCTAGTCCCACTTTTGTGTATTGGTATTATAATAGACTTTTTGAATGATTTGGGGAAGACACCAGATGTGAGGGCTAGGTTACATACATATGTTAAAGGGGGCACAATAATGTCAGAAAACTGCTTTAGAATTTTTGGCGAGATATTGTCCCATCCCATTGCGTCACTCTTCAAGGATTTGATTAAGTACGTTACTTCCTTCTCATCAGTTGTGAGCAATACCAGGGACTGACAAGATTGTGATGGGTAATTGTAATTAGTTATTAAGTGCATGTTTTTCTCTGCAATATTCTTGCCAACGTTTGAAAAGAAAATATTAATGTTATTGACTGCTTCATGCGGTGTTTTGTACGCAGAAATAAGTTCATCAGAGGAAGTTCTATTTGTGTTCCTATTAGCTATAGAGTTTATAGTTCTCCAAAGATTTTTATTATTTGATTTTGCTTGATTTAGGATTGTTCTGTTATATTCATCTTTAACCTTTTTTAGTAATTTGTTACAGAAGTTTCTGTATCGCTTATATTCTATCTTTTTTATTACATTGTTAATGTCCTTTTTTAATTTTTTATGTAAGTTATCTCTGTGTCGCATACACCGCAGTAGTCCTGGCGTGATCCAGGGCTTAATTATTCTTTTGCGTTTTGAAAGAGTAATATATCTTGTATTGGATGTAATAGAGTTTGTTACATGTTGTAATAGATAGTTTAATGCTACGTTCGCATCAGTGAGGGTATATATTTGTTTAAAATCCATTTTAGCTAGATCTTTCGCCAACCCTTCATAGTTAGTCTTAGTAATAGTTGTAGTAGAATATTCAATTGTTTTATGAAATTTTAGATACAGGATTACCGTGTCATGGTCAGTTACTGAAGTTTGGGCTACATATGTATATGCCTGTAGGATGGTTTTTACCATCACATGATCTAAGCAGCTGTTGAGCCGTGTGGGTAAATAATGGGCAGGTAGTAGACCATGAAATGCAAGAAGATTAAGATACTCAATCGCGTCGTTGCTCAGGTCTGGACCTTTAATATTTATGTTTAGGTCTCCTGTTAGTATTACATTTTTGAACTTTTTTAAATTCGCTAAAATATTATTTAATGACTCTATAAATCCACTTTTTTTGTAACCGGGCGGTCTGTAGATAGCTACCACTGCAAAGTCAAATTTAATTTTTATGATAAGGCAATTACCATCTACTATGTTTGGTTCTTCAACTGCTATTGAGATTTTTGAATTGGCATATACTGCTACCCCTTCATTTTGTGTTAAGTTATTAGATGTTGTATGAAGACAGTATCCATTCAAGATAGGCTTAGATACTGAATCACGCAAACGACATTCTGTAAGTATAATAAAATCCCAAATCACTTTCGTCCTTTCCAGCATAACTTGTACGTCGGTTATGTTAGACAGGGTTCTAATATTTTGATTTAGTATTTTTAAGTATAACTTGGGATCTTCAATTAGGGTGTTGCAACTATCGATATCACAGAAATGTGATTTAGATATCTCCATTAAATCAACATCATTTGAAATATTTTGTATGGAATCGAATTTTATAAATAGAGGGAACAATGTCATTATTAAACAGAGTGCTAACCTCATGATAAAGGTACAATCCGCTATGTGTATTATTGTATGTATATGATAGAATTGTTATTAGTGTCAATAAGATCATATTAAGGTAACCAAAGTAGTTATGTATAATATTGAACAGAGAAAACCAATAGGAACAGACATTCACGACTAATAGTATGGTGTAAGTATATAATTTGCAATATTTTGTGTTCATAATATAAACAAGAATTTTGTGTGGGTATGTTTGTAAGATTAAAAAAATGTGTATTTGCGTACTTAGTGTTATTGTAATTGTGTATTAATATGTGGGTAATTAACAGTTTCCATCTACAAAGGATGGTTCGTCTATAGTAAGTCGCATAAAATATTTGTAAATGTGGGTATTTGTATTTGTAATATAAAGTATATTTGTAAATTGTTAAGTTAGAATTGTAGTAACTATTTAAAGTTACGATATACTTAAGTTCACTCGCGTACGGTCTTATCACCATTATGAAAATATTACAACATGCATGGTAAGAACTACGTGTTAAAATTAATGTGCATACACACAACACTGTTTTTCTGAATATTTGGTATGAACTAATAATCAGTCAGTCTTTGTTTATTAGCTTGTTGAGATCAGCTTCACTATTAATTCGTAATAGTGGTTCGTTAGCGGCTTTTCGAAGGTAGACTATTCCTCTTGATGTCCAACAGTAAGCATACGCATTATTTCTGGAAAACTCACGCGAATTATAAAAAAGTTTTTGAGTTTTGAGTGTAAGAGTTTCAGACACAAATATAGGTTTTTTTGGTCCCGGAATTCTAATGTGTTCTGTGTTTAATTTTTCCTCTCTCAATCTGTCTTTGTTAAATTTCTTTATAGCTGAAATAATAGTCTCTTTTTTCATAACGCTTACGAAATCAACCATAATAGGTTTTGTAGTATCTTTTTCAGTATATATGCGATATATATCCTTAATATCGTGCTCCTGTAAATCGATATTGACCGTAGCGGCTAAGTTTTTAACTACATTAATAAGTTCGGCCTTTTTTTCAGGGTATTGCGATTTTTTAGGTACATTCCGAATTTCAAGGCCGGCCGATCTTGTTTTACGCTCCAGCATTTCTACTTTCTCTTCAAGTTGCTTAATATATCTCTTGTCTCCAATTTTTTCTTCTTCCAAAGCTGTAATTTTTAGCAACACTGTGTCATATTTATCAGACATAAATTGTAAACTGGCACGCATGTCAGAACATTGGCCTTTAATTTCATCAAAACGTTGTTCGAGCACATCAGATAAATTAGATATCATACTCCTTAATTCTGCCCTTAGCGTTCTTATTTCATTATCATCTTTGGTCTCACATCTTCTCTTTGCACGTGTGGTCTTATTTGTCTTTGTACTGCCTTCGGAAGTCGCGTCTGAGTCACAATAGGTCGTCGGCTTCAATGCCATATGCATAGCAGTAGTAATAACTGGGTTATTCATATTCTCACCATCCTTAACTGCGGGTGAAGGAGGTGGAGTACGTTTCAGCGGCATATTGTGCACTACGCAGCACAACTGTGCACGATACCAGGCAAACAGAAAATTCAACAAATGAGTTGTCGCAAATAACAGACAGGTCAACTAATCTGGTGACCGATCGATGATTTCATATGAATTTGCTTGCCGTCCAGTCTTAGTTGACACTCTCAATACAAAACAAATAGATAATCGAGAGTTAAAATTGCACTCATTGTATTGGCATTTAAAGTACAGATTAATATCACTTAAGCTTTCACCGATTCAAAACCCCACAGAAACACACTCACCCACCCGCAGCGCGAAGATGCGGACCGATGTATGTATGAGTAACAAATCACAGTCAAATTGCCAAGAAATTATGCACTCCTATTACTTCCTCGATACTTTCAAATAATAAATTATAATAATTATATTCCAATAACACGTCCGCACTCAACGGTATCCAGCGGGGTAGGTATGTGAAAGTGTTTAGTTCTTTTTCGTCGTTCGCAATTTCGTCTAGATCTCAAGCTTTAACAAGTTCTGTTGCTAATAATGAAAATAATTATGGTGCAGGATCAACAACCGTAAACACACAAGCTCAATCTATTTCAGGAGGATCAGATGTAGTTAGCACCGGATCAGACGCGCTGGCAACTAGTAATCCGTGGGGTGTACTTAATTCTAAAGCGAAAGCAAATGGCGAAGCTTTATCAAGCAATGATGGAAGTCTGTACAATGGTGATGGAATAATTTCTCACGCTTTTGGATTACAGAATTTTGATTTACAGAAAAGAATAAATCCGATCCAAACAAATTCCAAAATGCAGAATTTAGTCGGTAAATATCAGCATTATATCAATACTAGCTTTTGCCCGGACTTCGTTAGCTCGAAATTCAAAAACACACAATATCTGTATAAATTATAGCCTATGTGTTATTCTGATGTATGAAATATATTATTGTAAAGTTTCACTAAAATCCAATAAGTAGTTTTTGCGTGAAAGAGTAACAAACATCCATACATCCATCCTTACAAACTATCGCGTTCATAATATTGGGTCCTTACATATGAAATTGGCGTTTTGTACGGGAAAAATATAAAGTCAATTTTTTTTTTGTAAAATATATTTAATTAATCAAAGTATGCACCGTTGTTATCTATGCACTTTTGCCATCTCATAGGTAGTTCATTGATCTCTTTATTAAAAAAACCATGGGGGCGAGAATCAATAAACTCTTTGAAGGCGGTTTGGACTGCCGCATCGGAGTTGAATTTTTTTCCTTGTAAGAAGTTGTCCAAATTCCGGAAAAAATGGTAATCTGTTGGAGCAAGGTCCGGGCAGTACGGTGGATGTCGCAGACATTCCAATTGTAGCTCATCTAACTTAGTGGTTGTTTGTTGTGCAGTGTGTGGTCTTGCGTTGTCGTGAAGCAGCAGTGGCCTAGAGCGATTGACCAATCTCGGTTGTTTAGCAGCTAGTTCTTCCTTCATGGTTTGCAGTTGCTGACAATAGATATCTGCCGTAATCGTTTGGCCAGATTTTAGAAAGCTGTAGTGAACGACACCGGCGCTAGTCCATCAAACACTCACAAGTAACTTTTTCTGAGTCAATTTTCGTTTAGGGCAGGATTTGGCTGGGTCTCCAGGGTTCAGCCATTGCGACGAGCGCTTCCGATTATCGTACAGTATCCACTTTTCATCACAAGGAATGATTCGATTTAAAATCGCTTCATTATTGTGTCGGTTGAGCAAAGTAACACAGCAGTCGACGGATGTTTGCAAGTTCGATTCACTCAAATCATGAGGTACCCATCGTTCAAGTTTTTTTACTTTCCCTATTTGCTTTAAGTGGATTAATACAGTTTTCTTACTTACCCCGAAGCCTGCAGCTATCACTGAAGTGCTTTGTGATGGATCCGCTTCCACAATAGCCTTTAATTCTTCATTTTCCACTTTGGTCTCCGGCCGTCCACGGGGTTGGTTCTGAAGGTCGAAATTTCCAGAACGAAAACGTTGAAACCAAAAACGTACCGTGCTTTCTTTTGCGACACCAGCGCCGTACACATCATTAATCCTTCTAGCTGTTTCTGCAGCACTGGTGCCACGATAGAGCTCGTACTCGTAAATATACCGATATTTCATGTTTTCCATTGTGCGGTAATAAGCGACCCCAAAGAAAAAAATAATGAGGAAAAAACAAATGAACGACTGTTTTCAAAACTCAAATGTACCAGCTAAATGAATTTATAAATTTGAATTTGGAATTCTTAACCAAAGAGGAGATATTTCAGATCAAAGTAGTCAGTACGACAAAACGCTAATTTCATATGTAAGGACCCAATATTAGTAAGATTATGAATTGCAACTACAAATTTGTAGCGCGAACTGACCGTAAAATTGCTTGCCTATAGAGATTTTGTGCCAAAACATTGCAGCAAGGTTTAATATAAAAAAAAACGTTTTTTGTTCGTAATCTGAAGTGTGGTGTGGAAGGTATAGATACATTACAATAAGTGCACCGGAAGTGGTGTCATAAAAATTATTTAAACAGTACCACGCTGGCACAAAATAGTTTTCATCATAACTTACATTTTAAAGGCATTTAACGCAGTTACTTGATATGCGGACATTTTTACAGTGAGCTTTTGAGCTATTTTACATCCCTATTTCTATTATTCTAACACACAATCAAAATTAACAAAAACAAATTCACAAAAATTAACTAGTGCACATAGTTTTGAACTAATCAGAAATTCAAAAGGACTTAGTTACATTTCTGATTAAAGTCGCAATCAGATACCACAACCAGACCCACAGTTAATATCTAAAACGGGAAATTTAACGCGATAAACCTTTTTATATGGTTTGACGTTTCGACCGAGTTGCATCGGCCGAGGTCTCAAACAAACAAGCAAGCAAGCAGGTCTCAAACCACGACCGATGCAACTCGGTCGAAACGTCAAGCCAAAATAAAAAGGTAATTGCGTTAACTTTCCCGTTTTAGATATTTTATAATGCAACGCGAAAGTTTTAAAGATGATACAGTCCCACATTACACAGGTGGGCACAATCAATGGCTAGCACACCATTAATGCGTGTAGTCCTTTACGTGGAGTATTGCTCATAGAATTCCAGCAATAAATAGTAAACAAATATCTATCTGTACAACCAAAGTATTAATTCTAATAAATACCTTTTGGATCGCAATATTAACTCTCCTCGAGCGCAGTCAGAAGCTTTATGCAATGGAAAATTTTCAGGTTATTTGGATCCCTACAACTCGGGATTAAATTCGCAAGCGCGAGCTCAGGCTCAGCCTGTCTCAGGGCGAACGAATCCTGGTTATTTGAACACGAATCTTAATATCGTGTATAATTCCGAGTCACAATCGTTACGTGACACGCAAGCGAATGCAATGGCTTTATCTGAAACGATTTCTGGACCAGGTGAAGCTCAGAGTGACGCATTCGCGAGCTCTTCAGCAGGAGCAAGTTAGTAATGTTATTTTTAATCTAACTGTTATAAACAATACATTAAGGGTGGTTTGCACTTACTATTTAAACTCGATTTAAGGATTTGAGACCTCACTTGTACCAACTATGAAATGGTTGGTGCAGGCAAGATGTCAGTTCCTTAAATCGAGCTTAAATATGTGCAAGCCACCCTAAATGTTAATTAGAATCGGCATTAAAATTAACTTCGAAGATGCGGTAAAAAGACGTCATAAAAATCATAAATAAAAATAAAAAAGTGCCTAAAAATCATAGAAACGAAAATAAACAATCGCCGCCCATTTGCTTAGAACAGTGCCACTTAAAGTGAAATCGTTGTTTGGTGCTCTGTTTTTAGTGACGGCCGATCTGCTTATTTCTACTATATTTTAATTATTATTTAATTATTTCGACTGCTTTGCTATTGCAGCACAACTCTTAAAGTCTATGTTCTTATTATCTCTGTGGTTTTCTTCCACAGATTCACAAAATTTGGGCTCTGCATTTTCTGTAGCAGGTAATATTACATATTTGTACATATATACATATTCTCACGTTGTATCCCTAACGGGGTAGTCAGAGAGGACGGAGCGTCAAGCTTCGTGATCCCTACATACTTCCTTCGCCTCCTCCAATCTCGTCATTCTCCTTAAACTATTTCGCCTAGGTATACGAGTGTTTTTGACATTTACGCCAGCCAACACACTAGCTATTTGATCTGTATATATCAGCCTTGGTTTTCCTTGGCTTCTGCTACCATCTAACTATTCCTTTCTTAATTTTTGCAGTAACACTGTCGTGTAACCCTATCATAGTGCGTATCTCTTCATTGCTTATTTTATCCGCAAGGGTGATAATATACTATATATATATATTTATAGTTGTTAATGTATTTGATATATACGCATACAAATTATGTAATAAAATATTTATATACTAAGAGATTTACATTTCTTTTTTGTATGCCTCTGCGGCGGGATATACCTGAGCTTATGTATATTGTAATATCTTTTACTGTATACGTCACAATAAAAATTATAATTATCGTAATTAAATTATTATTATTATTTACAGAGGCAAAGTCTAGGGTGATTTCGCAGCAGGAATATATTCATCCTTCTGAAATGCCAGGTAAACCTCATTCAAAATTGTTAAAACACGGTATTCAATTTTTTTATTTAGTAGCTATTGAAGAGCTTTAGTGTTATCAATAAAGAAATTTCGAAACAATTATAATAATACGTGAAACGAAATCTTCGGATTCCTTTTTAAGAATATTACGCGCGGAGGTGTGTGATATTTGGCATAGCTTTACGTTCATACTGCCAATGTTACTAAAAGACTATCAATGTCAAAATCATAATAGTATGTAATATAGACTCTTAAACTTTCGCGCTGCATTATAAAATATCTAAAAACACGGGAAATTAACGCGATTACCTTTTATTTTCGCTTGACCTTATGGCCGAGTTGCATCGGCCGTGGTCTCAAGTAAACTCTTCATTTTTTTTTGTTTGAGACCACGGCCGATGCTACTCGGCCGAAACGTCAAGCGAAAATAAATGTTAATCGCTTTAATTTCCCGTGTTTTTAGATATTTTATAATAGTTAGTGATCATATCTAATACATATAAACTCCTGGGATCAAACAGTCGCACAGAGAAGAGATTGTAGTCAGAGTTTATATTATAAGTATATAATATTTACGATAACCTTTCGCTGGGCATAAATGAAAATTTGATACCTGCAGCAGATTTTTGTTTGAAAAATGGTGAAGTGTCTATGGAATTCAAAAAGTTAGTAGCCTAAAACCATCTACCAACGATTCCGCGTCGAATGGTCATAGTCCTATACGGATACGTTCAGTAGTTTTCACGTGGTTGTGTGATGAAATTTTAAAAAAATATGGGTATAATCAGCGGTAAAAGTATGTTTTAATTTTCGTTTTATGTATAGACTTACGGTGGAATTTCGACCACCGGACAACTTCTACTTATTATGAAAGCTTTAATTGTAGTTTATAAAAAAATAATAACAACTAGGTTTCATACAATTTCGGAAATAAATTTCACAAAAAAATTGCCTGTGCACGAGTGGAACTCAGCCTTGACAAACTTTTTTTTTAAATACTTCAGATAATATTACACTTATCATATAACCTTAAACTAAGTATCAGGCTCGTACTATGGGGAACTGGGGGAGTTTCCAGTAAAACCCAGACTACAAGACGATATAGAAAATTTCGCTTCCTAAGTTGTCTTGACCTGGAACCATGGGTCCCGAACCCTGGGTCCCAACTTAGACAACAGGTGTATTACCACTGCACCAGCAGGTTATTCGATAATTAAGAACATATTGTTTGTGATGAATGCCTAAAATCTTTAGTCCTATCTCTGGTATATCCTGAGGATGTTTCGTTGAGGGGCAAACACGTGTCGATTGGTGGTTTATGGAGTTTGAGCGGAAAATAGCTAAAGATTTTAGGTATTCATCACATGAAATGGATTTCCGCAAAGTAACACCTGAGTCTATACAATAACATATTGCCTTTACAGGAGCAGAAAATGTTATAACATGCTCGCGATTTGGAGAACTTCACTATTATTGGTCTCCCGGTAAACAATGTATGGTCTGCGCTTGTATCGAAGAGCACGGTTATATGCAGCCTGTATGCGTCAGCTGCAATGGCTGCTTCGCTGCCAACATTGTGCCTGCACCTACACCATCGCCAATCTCTGTAATAACATTACCGTACCCAGAGAATGAAACTGAAGGTATTTTTTTTATTTAAATATACATGTAATACATGACCCAGCTAGTGAAACGCAAAATTTTAAAAGTATCGATACCTACTTGATACGAGCCATGCAATTCTGTAAAAACTTGAATCGCCCAAGCGAGACTAGATCGACAATTCACCTCACTTCGCATTCGAACTCACTTGGTCTTCAAATGGAATTCTCTAAACCAAACATTCCAGGAACGAAGCGAAGTGATCTATGATGCGAATTTGTTGAAGTTTGCTTTATGAATGATCGTGATGAAGAATGAAGCGTATTTTAACTTCTGAGATAATTTCGATATTTAAAACTAGTATTATCTAGATTTAATAGATTACATTATTATTTATTTAGTTTATATTTAGCGAAATGTCAAAAAAAGCATCGCACTCGCCGGGTGCACTATTATGTCTGTTGACTTTAGAGAATACTAGTTCACAGTTCACAATCTCACCGCGAATTCGAAAGCAAATTCGACTAACTACGTTGGAGAATCATATGACAGATATTGCATCAAAAGTATCGATATCGATGAAAGTATCGAATCAAAGGTCTCGATACTACTTGTTATCGAATACTTATTCAAATGGCACAAAATAATAGTTATGGAATCTGTCACGAGAATTAAAGTAAAAATGGTCGTATTATTATGAAGCACTGGCTAACTGTCGGCCGTGACTTCGTCCGCGTAGTTAGCTGTTAGTAGTGGTTAGTTGTTTTGTGTAAATACGAGAAATCGTCACTATAGTCAATCTCATTGTATACATTTTGTACACCTACATTACATAGTCATACCAGAATAAAATTTAAGCTGATCCGAGTCTGAATTGAAAATATTAAAAAAAAAAATACACTAGAGGGACACATAACAGTAACAGGAAACAAAACAGTTTTTCTGGAATATTTGTCAATCTCGATGTTTGCTTAAGCATCATATCTAAACTATTCTAAGGCTCATATTCAAGAACGACAGTCAAGTATGAATCTCTCACTGAGCACGTTTCAAAAGGGATGCCGCTTTGCGCGACGAATATCGGTTATTCTTTCTATTTTCAAGCGAAGATTCACGCTTAAATATCGTTCTGAGATACGGACCTATGAATTTAAAGGTGATTTTCATAGTTGTATTTCTATTACACATTAGGATATATTTTATCTTATCGTATATTTCATATTATCACAGATGCATTATTCCCACATCACATTATAAGTTAGTTATGTTAGTAACTAAAAGCATGTAGCGAAAGTATTAGCAGTGGTAGAAAGGATTGGGAGTAAAATATAAATGCCTAAAAATCTCATGTAATTTGGCAAATAAAACGTTTCACCCATATTCATTTCACCCTTTTAACATAACAGCGACCTAAACAATTATTCCTAGTGAAAGCCGACTTTTGAATTCAATATTGAATGAAGTTTTTAAACTGATACAGGTATTTACGTCTTAATGACCACAAGTGGCCCGTAATACTGTCTTTGCTATATTTAATTTGTTCGAAGTAATTAAAAGTTGGTGCATTTTTGCTAAACCGTATTCGATATTGCACGAGGAAAAGTTGTTCCAAGCGTTAGTTTTAGGTTCCAAGTTTTAACAAATAATTTCCTAAACCATTTATTACATTTAAGTTATCCAGTTCGTCATAGCTTACTTAAAACAAAAAAAAAATTAAAAAAGTATAAGTACATTCATGTCCTATTTTTTTGTGAAAGTGTTCGAATCTATTGCCAACCGTAAAACAAGCTTTGACGTTTGTCTGTTAATGTGAAAGTATCTATTGCAAAGTAATCCTAACAATTTTCATTAAATCTACACCTTATTATCGATATTCACAATTTTTCACAAATTTCAGAGAAACGCAATACGACAGGATTACACGACAGTGGTATTGTAAAAATGAAGAAAGGAATGCTTAGATGGTTCGGGCACATTGAAAGAATGAGTGATGAAGACTGACGAATAAAATCTACATAGCGAAAGTGAGTGATGAAGACTGACGAATAAAATCTACATAGCGAAAGTGAGTGGTGGCAGAAGTTAAGGAAGACCCAGACTGAGAAGGTCAATTAGTCAGAGTTTTAGCTGCTGGAAATGTCAAGAGCACTCGCATACAAGAAAAACGATGAGATTCGAGGAGTCGAAAGAAGTATGTAAGGACCGTGATGCTATACGCTCCGCGCTCTCTGACTACCCCATCAGGCTGTGCCGTTCATTCCATAGAGACAAATAGATAGATAAATAGACTACTATCTACTATGACAATATAACAATTAAATAATGGTAAAAACAAATAAAATACAATACATGCATAGCTTCACGCTGTATCAACAAAGGTAGAGTCAGAGAGGACTGACCGCCAAGCGTCGCAGTCCTTACATACATCTTTCGCTACCTCAAATCTCATCATTCTCCTCACACATTTTCACCTAGGTATGCGAGTACTTTTGACATTTTCGTCTGCTAACACTGGCTATATTATCTTCATAAGTCAGTCTTCTTTGGCTTATTTTACCACTAGCTTTCGCTCTGCAGATTTTCTTCGTCAGTCTTTCACTCATTCTTTCCATGTGCCCGAACCATCTAAGCATTCCTTTCTTCATTTTTACAATAACACTGTCGTGCAACCTTGTCATACTGCGTATGTCTTCGTTGCTTATGTTGTCCGCAAGGGTGACATATTTCTAAGAGAACGCATTTCTACTGCATTTATCTACTTTCACACGATTTCGGGTATATTCAGGCCTCACTACCGTACAATAAAGTTGGAACCCGCATAATAAATCAAGTAATATTTAAGTAGAAACATAAAAGAATGAAGTTAAATTTCTAATTTTGGTTTATTTATTAACTTTATTTCATTAGCTGACAGTGGTGGACAGTGTGTCTCTATGGAAAGCACGCTACTGAATACGGGATACAGCTTGAAGATATTATGTTACGTTATGTTTTTTGAGATTTATTTAAGCTATAGTTTTGGAAACGAGGTCACCTAAATTATATTTAAAGTAATGTTTATGCATATGTTAAAAAAAATTTCAGTATGAAATAAGTAACTCAAATTACGTGTTACATGTTTTTTTATTTGCGATGTAATGAGCTATTTATACCACACGCGATAACGACAAAATAAATTTACCATTTAAGGCGACGCATTGGAATTTTGACGGCCGAAATCTCAATTTTTCTAAATAACTACACAAAACGTATGAAAGTGATATTTCGTAACTTGATTCTTTTTTTCATTGACTTCATTTTGCCAGTTGCGATACACGATTGGTTAACTTTTGTAACACAAAAAAAATCTAAGAAACCGCTTTTAAAACAGAGATTTACATTATTCTGGGTAATGAGACCAATTTATGTTTCTTAATTTTCTGTAGAGTTTAATCTAAAAATTTGTTCAAAATGCCAGTTGGATTATTTAAAATTAGTTACTAGTTTTTAAAATAAACGATAATAACTGTTTTTTCGTATTTTTCGTAAGCTAGCGCGTGCACGTTTGCATAGAGCAGAAAGTCTATTTTAGTTTAAATTATTGTTTACCAATGCGTCACCTTAAGCTCTAAAAACATTGGACTTAGGCTAACATTCAAATACAATTTAAAGGATAATAATTATTATAGATATCTTAATATATTTTACAGATTTTACAATAACATAGTTTAGATTTTTAGTCTTTATTTATTATGTAAATTATATTTTATAGGAATTTTTAATTATTATTAATTATGATCTGAATACAATCAAATTCATCCTATTTATAAGTTATGTGTACTAATTATGACGCTACATACTAAAACTATATGTACAAAATTATTTAAAAGCCAAGAAAGATCCAGTAATTTAAACAAAATAATTCACATTTCTTTCAGTATCATGCGACCCACTACCGACTGACCAGCTCTTCCAGAATCCACTGAATCCATGTCAAAACTGTATGTGTCGTCGGTCCGTGAACCAACTGGGCAAGGCCGATGTTCAGATTGTATGCGTACAGAATCCATACTGCGGTAAAATATTGTAAATTACTCTAATATTTGGGCGATAGGCAATAGCTGAGTGTTATTAATTACAAAAATATTATTTACAACCAAAATTAGCTGATTTGTTTACTTTGCATTGATTTCATCAGATAGCTAAATGAAATCACACTTCATCAGGAAGAATTGTAAGATATAATAAATAAATCATGTTAAATATTGAAACGAACCGCATAAAAAAGTATTTTTGTACGTCAAATCCATCACCGGTTCAAAAAACTGGCAATAAATTCAGTTAAGTGTCATTTTTTAACACTAGGACGTTCCGCACAGTGTTCTGATTACAACTTATTAAAGGCCAGTAAACGCATGTGCAAACTGCAGAAAGAACAATGCCCAGACTATATTCCTGCCTTCGATGTAATATTTAATCAATTATATAGGTTTTATGACCAATGTTTGTGTTGTGTAACAAGTTTAAATGTCTTCACTATCAATTCATTGAATTTCTAAGACACTTTATTATAAACACGAAAGCAGTTCCCTAAAAATGTCAAAGAACAGACTTTGGACTTTCATAGTCCGGCCGCTGAGAGAATGCGTTCCTGCCGTTTGTCAGTTAGTGACTAGTGATGAGCGAAAAGTAACACTGTTATATTATTTCTTCAACCGACCCAAGAAAAGAGTAACCCAAGTTTCAATACTTGTTTGTCTGGCTTCTAATTTCTGAATGCAACTAGCGTGAAGAAATTAAAAATGCGAGAGTAATATTCAGGAATATTTAATATAATATCAACAAGAAATAAAATTTAACATAAACACAAAAGTAGCTAGTCATATTACGCTACTTAAATTATTCGTTGGTTGAATAAATAAACAATAAAAATATTGGTGTCGTAAATTCAACGCCATTTTAAAGTTACATCGTCCACTCGATCATGAACAGTCAGGAGCGCATTCTCTCAGCGGCCGGACTTTAAAATATAGTACACAGAGACTATAAATTAAAAGAAGCTCATAGACGAAGTTGAAAATATTGCATATTTACTCGTAAGTAAACATCTTTTTTTAGTCAAAAACTGTTTAAGCGATATAACTGTACGTTAATTATATTGATCTCTTTGTTAAGTTTATTGCACACAAAAGATTAAATTAGTGACATTGTTTTTTTTGTTACACAATTTTCTTGAAATAATATATTTTCTTTACAGTTATACCTCCTGAAACAATTACCCTACGTAAGCTGACATTTTTTCTAGAATTTTTACTTAGAAAATTAAAATTCGTCATACTTATTCTATAATTTCATTTGTTTTTTCAGCTCCTATCACAGTGCCGTCAGTACCGGTCCCTTGTGAGTATAAATAATTCTTTGAACCTACACACATTATATATATATAAATACTACGTTGGTTGATGTATATATGTATATTGCATTGACTCAGGTGTTACTTTGCGGAAATCCATTTCATGTGATAAATTTCTGAAAGCTTTAGCTATTGTCTGCTCAAACTCCAAAAAAAAAACACCAATCGACACGTGTTTCACCTCTCAACGAAGCATCCTCAGGATATTGCAGAGATCAGATTCGGTCAGCTAACCAGCACCGAATCTGATCTCTAGAATATCCTAAAGTAGAAAATAGCTTAAAATTTCAGGAATTTATCACGTATAGATGTATATTTATTTATCTGTCTCTTGTGTATATACATACATACATATCTTCACGCCGTATCCCCAACGAGTGTGTATATAATGAGTACAAATCTATTCTTATCTATATAATAACCCAGTACGTATAATATACAATGTATAATACATACCTTTTGCCTTATTGTATTTTATAAGCAAATATCAAAGTCTAAAATATCGATTATTTATTTATTGTAATAATTCATTTTCTAACTTCTCGTTCCGTCAGCAATGTGATATTCCAGCATTCCAGTTCTCCCTGTCCCTAATTAGTTGGCTACAACTGAATATATTTATCTATATCTATGTAATATTAATAGTATACGTATATTTTCAATTAAATACATATAATGTAATATGATTCTAAATAAAAAATATAAAATAGTTACACAATAGATTTGTAGAAATTTTATAATATTATGTTACAAATAACTCCGAATATCTCGGTGGAGTTTGAGGCCTATAAAACTCCATTAACATTTCGTGATTAACAGCTTTTGACAGCTGAGAGTAATTTTTACATATAAATTGACATATAAATGCATTTAAAAACGAATAAAGTGAAATTTATCTCTATAAAATAATGCCTTAATAAGCCTGCAATAAAAGAGAATATATCTATTTTTTATAAGCATAGTGACACTACAAAATACTTTTAAGTAATACAATAATTAAAACAGTATAAAATAATAGTGTGCGCTGTTAAGATAAAGCTCTATATATTTTTTCCCAGATTAATTTCTGGTGTCATCCTGACAATGGCAACTATCCATGGTTTAGATAGTTTAATTAATGCGTGAAAAGAGTAAATTAATTGTGGAAACTTTTAACTTTAAATCGTATATATGTAATCTAAATTAGAAAGTACAAAATTTATAGTGAGAACCATCACTTTTGTGTAGATTAAATTTTGAATTATGAATCCTTATGTTGATTTTCATATGTATTTGTTGTTCAATTATGTATTATGACACTCACGTTGGCTCGATAACAGAGCATGAGCCGTCCAAGCCGGGGTACCGGGTTCGATCTAGCAGTCAGCCCATTTTAGGAAACGATATTTTATAAATCTTTTATTAATAACAAAAAAGTACATAAATATGTTAATATTTACAAACTTAAAACTACACATTATCTTAAATAATAAACTTCCTCAAAGTTGCCGCTTAGAAAGCTTTCATTGCTTAAGGTACCCAGCAGACTGGCAGCATTGCCTCTTTGAATAGCCAAACTGATTCGTTGGCGGAAGAAGCTGCTAGCCCGGCGGTCTCCCGAAGCCTCTTAGAAATATCAGAAACCAGTCGATGGGCTTCGGCCAATCTTTTATCTTTTGTCTTTTTTTTATACCTAGGCGAAATTGTGTGGGGATAATGATGAGATTTGAGGAAGCGAAAGAAATATATAAGGATGCGACTCTCGGCGCTCTGTCCTCTCTGACTACCCCGTTAGGGATACAGCGTGAAGATAATGTAATCTTTTATAAATTGGCTTGTGGTCTGTATATTACTGGGAGCTGCCCCAGTTCATTGTAATATATCGATAGTAGAAGCCTAGTGTCTTGTTTGGGGTCACATGATTTGTGCATTCGTCTGGAGTTTTTTGTCTGGACTATTATTATGGTACTCTGTTTTATATTGTCATTTGCGATTGCAGTGCCTCTCTGCAAGAGATTCCCACAGAACGTCTGGTTTCCACATCCCAACGACATCTGTCAAGAGTGCAAATGTACTTTGGCGCGTTTGATAAACGGTAGAATGGAGTCGCTGATAACGTGTTACCCTAAACCTAATTGCGGTAAGATAACGATTAAATAATATACTGTAATCACTAGATAAATATATATATGGAGACTACTACACGGTACCAAATAACCATATCAAATTGCCCGAGTGTTAGCTGACGGAAATGTCAAAAGCGCTCACATATCTAAGCGATAATGCGTGAGGAGAATGATGAAATTAGAAGAAGTGAAAGAAGTATGTAAGGACCGTGACGCTTGGTGCTTCGTCCTCTCTGACTACCCCGTTAGGTATACAACGTAAAGATATGTATGTATACGGTATCAATCATTGAGTATAAGAAATTATGCAAGTTGCCAGCGATCACTTACTAAATAGATAATCAAGCAGAGGCGATATCTGATTCGTTTATTAACCGACTTCAAAAAACGGAGGAGGTTCTCAATTTGGTTGTATTTTTTTTTATGTTTGTTACCTTAGAACTCCATCATTTATGAACTGATTTGAAAAATTCATTTTATATTTTAAAGATTTACTTCCAGATTGGTCCGATTTAAATTTCACTAGTATTGGAGCTTGAGTTTCGAAAATACACCAAATAACACCAAATAAAGCGAACTGGTTATAACCTTTATTTATTAATATTGATGATTCTCTTGTATATTACTGCGCTCCAGAACTAGAAAAGAAGATAATTGTAGATTTGCCCTTGATTATTTATTTAGGACAAGGTGACAAAAGGGAGAAATAAAAAAAAATAATGAAAATATTAAACCGACTTCAAAAAAAACATTGAAAAGTACGAAATATTGAAATATGAAATTGGCGTTTTGTACTGGAGGAATATAAAGTCAATTTTTTATTGTAAAATATATTTAATTAATCAAAGTATGCACCGTTGTTATCTATGCACTTTTGCCATCTCATAGGTAGTTCATTGATCCCTTTACTAAAAAAACCATGGGGGCGAAAATCAATAAACTCTTTGAAGGCGGTTTGGACTGCCGCATCGGAGTTGAATTTTTTTCCGTGTAAGTAGTTTTCCAAATTCCGGAAGAAATGGAAATCTGTTGGAGAAAGGTCCGGGGAGTACGGTGGATGTCGCAGACATTCCAATTGTAGCTCATCTAACTTAGTGGTTGTTTGTTGTGCAGTGTGTGGTCTTGCGTTGTCGTGAAGCAGCAGTGGCCTAGAGCGATTGACCAATCTCGGTTGTTTATCAGCTAGTTCTTCCTTCATGGTTTGCAGTTGCTGACAATAGATATCTGCTGTAATCGTTTGGCCAGATTTTAGAAAGCTGTAGTGAACGACACCGGCGCTAGTCCACCAAACACTCACAAGTAACTTTTTCTGAGTAAATTTTCGTTTAGGGCAGGATTTGGCTGGGTCTCCAGGGTTCAGCCATTGCGACGAGCGCTTCCGATTATCGTACAGTATCCACTTTTCATCACAAGGAATGATTCGATTTAAAATAGCTTCATTATTGTGTCGGTTGAGCAAAGTAACACAGCAGTCGACGGATGTTTGCAAGTTCGATTCACTCAAATCATGAGGTACCCATCGTTCAAGTTTTTTTACTTTCCCTATTTGCTTCAAGTGGATTAATACAGTTTTCTTACTTACCCCGAAGCCTGCAGCTATCACTGAAGTGCTTTGTGATGGATCCTCTTCCACAATAGCCTTTATTTAATTCTTCATTTACCACTTTGGTCTCCGGCCGTCCACGGGGTTGGTTCTGAAGGTCGAAATTTCCAGAACGAAAACGTTGAAACCAAAAACGTACCGTGCTTTCTTTTGCGACACCAGCGCCGTACACATCATTAATTCTTCGAGCTGTTTCTGCAGCACTGGTGTCCAGGTAGAACTCGTACTCGTAAATATACTGATATTTCAAGTTTTCCATTGTGCGGTAACACTGATGCGGTAATAAGCGACGCCAAAGAAAAAAAATAACGATGAAAAAAACAAATGAATGCCTGTTTTCAAAACTCAAATGTACCAGCTAAATGAATTCATAAATTTGAATTTGGAATTCTTAACCAAAGAGGAGATATTTCAGATCAAAGTGGTCAGTACGACAAAACGCTAATTTCATATGTAAGGACCCAATATTATCAATCGATGTGTAACAACGAAAAGTCTATTAGTTTAGTAGGCTTGGCACCGACTTCAGTAACTGCAAATTTAATTATATGGGCATTTGTATCATGTTTCTAAAATTGTTTTTGTACTTAGATTTGATTAGTAAAGGATAATTAAGGTTAAAGCGGACATAATAGATCATGAGCCAGAACAATTTGCGTATGTAAGAGTACATAATGAAAATTGCATAAATAAGATATTGACACAAAGGGGTTCTCTGATGGAAGAATGTGGCGGAACTGTCAAGAGAGAGAAGAAACGCCTATGCTCAATTTGCGTGACTCCAGACCACTGTTGGTACATCGAATGTTCCTCGGAAAGCATTTTCTGAGTCCGACATACAACATGTCACTCTAAGTAATATCCTACGGTCCTGGCTATAGTGGGACTTGCCGTTGGTTTGTAACATTATGACAATCGGAACAGATCAATATACATAGCAATGACAGAGGTAGTGCGTATTACATAGCCACTTATATAAAGTGAAAAAACCATTAATTGAGGTTATTAGGTTTGATCTCAAAGGCCATATTGGTTATTATGTATAAGCTATCTACTACAATCTACTTCTATCACAATGAACTTCATCGGAGCAACATAGCCCGCTTCCTTTGCATATCATTAATAAAAATACCTGTGAATAACCGTAGAGCGTATATTTATAGATACATACAAATAATTATAGAGATGTGATAACATAATTTCTATTTATAGAAAGAAATCCCAATTCTCCGGACGTGATAACACCGTTGCCAGACACGCCTCCACATGATAATCATTTGCACCCAGTAGTGGACCCAACGCCGTTCCCTGATATTGTAATACATGATACTACTCCAATACCTTGGCCTCCAGTTGTACATCCAACTGGGCCTCTACCAGGACCTTCGCCACGTAAGTATCTTTGTCAAATACATATTTTGTTATTTGCGTGAAATGAATAATTACAAATAAGTTGAGCCTTATGTGCCAGTACTTAAATTTTTATAACGAGTTTACAATTTCCATAATTCAAAGTAAAATCAAACTAAGTAATATATTCAAATAAGCCCAATTAAAAGTTATTTTTGAAAGTCAAATCTACTTTAGTTCGGTTCAAAGACAAAACTTGGACACTGAAAAGAACCGACAAGGAACTCAGTCAGGTACCATTTTTTCAACATCATTTTGTAAAAGGTTTATTAAAATACAATCTTCAGAAGGCTAGTAAATGTATGTCCGTTCTGTCAAGTTTAAATAACAGGTAAATCTTCTAAATCTTAAGGCGATCTATGTCGGAAAATATTATATTATCCTGTGCAGTTCAAGCGATGTGTCGGATACCCGATTGAGCACTTCACGATGCCACTGTGGAGAACGTTTCTAATTTGATTTCGAATTTTGTTCGAAAAGCCATTTCCAGTTCATTGTTTTAATTTAAATAAATTTTTAAACTAAGTAATTTTTCAATTCCCAGACGATTCATGCAGACCATTCCCGCCGAACCAAATATTCCAGCACCCGTGGGACGCCTGTCAAGTATGCGTCTGTACTGAATCGTACTCTCCTGGACACATTACCATCGAAGTGGACTGCTACACCAAAAAAGAATGTTGTTAGTGTTAACTTCACTACATTCTTATTACGTCAATTAGTCATTTATGACAATTTTGTGACGTTTTGATAGAAAAACTGGGGTCAAAATACTTTGCCTACGTATTAATGAGGCTTTATAAAAGAATCTGACGTTAGTCTTTGTCATCAATTATCAACTAGCAACAAGCGATCGTGTACAGTTTATTTGAACGGAGGTAGTTAGAAATAATTTAATTATACCCTCCGCCATGCGCTGTTATGTAGCCTAGTGCAATCAGTGTTAGTATATCTTTAGCTGTATCCGCGAACCGTCGTTGTTAAAATATAGCCAAAATTAGTATTCAGTGAGTTATTCAGTAAGCAATGAATTATTCAGTGTGTTTTAATGAGTCATTAGTGAGTTTTATAGTGCATGAAATATAGGTACTGATTAATGTGCTTTTATTAGTATTAATGTTATTATTGAATACAGCGTGTGCTATGTCACTCAATAACACTGTACCGGATGGTTTCAAAATATTTGTAAATATCCGCATTTAATTGTACTATGTATCTAGGACCAAGAAATATTATGGACACTCATAATAAATAGCCGCTCTTACCACCGTGTGTCAAACGAATTTTCTTGTCTCTTTCTATCTCATTGAACGTGACCACGAGTAAAACGGTTAGCTATAGTAAGTATGGCAACCTCGCACTGTCAGTGTAATTCGTGTCAGCTTATAAGTCGGTCGTGATATAATTATTTGCAAAATACTCATAAATCTTAAGTATTTTGGCTATTAGTATTCACAAAAATAAAAATATGTCATGTTCAACTGTGTGTCGTCGTACTTCTCTAAACACGCAGATTAGTAAAAATCTAGAAAGTCCGTCAATAAAAAAAGGTCAATTTACAGAAATGCTTTTAGAGCAATAATGCACCGTCCATTCACGTTTGGTCCGAGCTATATACTCTATAGATTTAGATGATAGATGTCACTTTGTGGAAATCCAAAATAATTTGTACACTACTAGGCTGTTCTCGGCCACGTGTTTATGTAGCTAGTTGTCGGTAGGTATATTAACATAACATAACATATCTTCACGCTGTATCCCCAACGGGGTAGTCAGAGAGGACGGAGCGCCAGGAGTCGCGGTCCTTACACACCTTTTTCGTTTCCTCAATACTCATCATTCTCTTCACACATTTTTGCCTAGATATGCGAGTGCTTTTGAGATTTAGTAGGTATATTAGTTTTACATATTAGGTATATACATAGAAAAATACGCACATATGCTAATGCAACGTCGTGTCTAAATCCCAAAGGAATCGATGAAGATATGGAGATTTAAGATTTTTAACAAACGAAGATTTACATCTCCATTATATAATAGATATATACACAATAGATATATTCTATATCTATACATGTTACTCGTAATCATAGTATAAAACAAAGTCGCTTCCCGCCGTCTGTCCTTCTGTATGCTGAGATCTTTTAAGCTACGCAACGCATTATTGCGGTTCACCAATATATAGAGCGATTCAAGAGGAAGGTTTATACGTTTAGTTTAATATTGTTTTGTGTTAATTTGTTGAAATATAACGATAATAGTTCAAGATGTCGGAAAAAATCAAGTCAACTGAGAGCATTCATCGAAAATGCTGTCTTATTCCAAAGCAATGTATGATGGAATTGTTCCTTTTTATTGGACTACAAAAAAGTCAGAGATGGCATGTCTACACTACACAGATAACCTTCTATAATCATTTTAATGTTTCAACAAATTGATACAAATTATGTGGAGTTTGGAAAGCTATTAGACCGATACCAGGAATTAGTATCTACATTGCACCCGTGCTCGCTAGTAAGATATACAATGGATATACATATATTAGCTATGTATCAAAGTTTTACACTCTTTGATAGGCAGGTGTATCGTTTCTCAACGAAGTATTCTCAAGAAGAAACTCTTAAATTGAGGTTGCTTCGTAAAAGATGGCGGTAAGCCCATAGACTCAGCTGTTCTGCTTTCACTCGGTTTTCAACTGACTCGGTTTCAGTGCTGAGTAGCTTAATGAGACTGAAACTTTGGACAGAAGATAGTCAAACATTTATTAATTTATTAATTACATAAATTATATACGATCATGAAGTATTCCAAGTCCAATTTCATGTACCCCTTTTGCTTGTTAAACTTATAACTTTATTTCATAAGTTTATATGATATACATACGGTGCGCAATACGACTCGCACTTGGCCGGTTTTTCATTGATATAGATTTATCAATATAATATCATGTGTGAGGAGAATGGTGAGATTTGAGTAAATGAAAGAAGTATATAAGGACCGCGACGCTTGGCGCTCCGCCCTCTCTAACTATCCCATTAGGGAAATGGTACGAAGATATGTATGTATATGTCAGTTTCAAAAACAAATTTAACTTTGCAATTGAAATACACGTTCTTCCGTACTATCCAGCTGCAAATGTAAGTTTGTAATAGCAAATAACTATAAATTAACAATTTTGGGATTTTTTCTTACTTTCTTTTCTTTTCTAAGAGCTTTTTTTTTTCTAAGAGCTTACTTCTTGCCAAATATCATGATTTTAGTTCAATGGAATGTACCTTATAGGTTTTGATTTATTTGCGAGTGACAAAATATGACGCGTAAGTGGCCAATGGCCATTATTTGAGTACGTTTACTTAGAAGCTTAATTTTTTTACAGCTCCAAGAGAACGTTAAGTATTTAATATTAATTTCAACTTGATAACTCAACGCGTTCCTGAGAAAAATAGTGTTAATAGGCAGACAGACAGATAGACGAACAACAAAATGATCTTATAAGGGTTGCGTTTGTTCCTTTTGCGGTATGAAACCCTAAGAAAGACAGAGGTTTTGCTATTTTCATGATATATCTGAGCTAAGGAACTAATAGTCTATAAGTGACCATTAGTTCCTTATACCATGAACTTTGGCTGTCTCGGTTTTTCGTTTCTCATTTCCTTATTATATAGATATACAATATTATTCCTTTTTACAGGTTTGGAAACACCAGTACCAAAATTACCGGGTAAGCCTGATTTTATCATCTTTATTTATAATAGATTCTACAATAGATTTGTTTTCACTTCAGGTTTGTGCTGGCGAATGAAAAACTAAATTAAGTTTTTTTTCACATTATTCCTTGTTTTTTCTAGTAAAATGGCATATGTCATAACAATTAAAGTTTTCTTAATTTGTTTAATACTGATCCTGATTTTAATAAAACGAATTCTGTACATATCCAAATCTATTTTGTAATCTTAGTTAATGCCGAGTTAGAGAAGCGAATTTAAAAAATAAATTATAAATTTTCTTGTATAAAATTGCAGTACCACAATCCTTGCCATCTGCACCTGCAACTGCTAACCGTAAGTAACTAATATCTCAATGATTTTTGTTCCTCTCTTATCTCAGTGGGACACTTGTCCTGCAGGTCATTCTTCTGTAATTTGAATTAGAGTTCGATAATGGTTTCATATTTCTAATAATTGTTCTTTCCATAAACTGTTTACTTTCTTTTGTCTAATAAATTCTCTTTGTTACAGCCGGTCAACTACAAATATTAGGTAAGCAATACGATACAATAACTCTCCCTCACTGTTTCCAATATAAACATAAACAAAGTCAACAACAGATTCCCGCTTTTCAGACTCAATATGTAAATTCAGGAGCTTCGGCGTACAATTCGTAGACCCGAAAGACAGCTGTCGCCTTTGCACCTGCGAGCTATTTGGCAATTCGGTGTTCGCTGTCTGTCAGCGCATAAACAAACCTGAATGTAAGTAATAACAGAGCCGAGTTACTAAAAGTTTAAACGGCACCATCGAGAAAAATAAACGTTTATCGACCAAAATACGCAAACGTTACAACTGCGAATAAAATAAAAATTTACGCCACACCAAACAACACAGGTGAATACAATTCACAAAGTGAACTTTAGGTATCTTCCACACTCAGTATACGATTGTCAGGGTGAGTGGTTAAAAGCGAAAAATCGTCCATCAGAAACGGTACCAATTTTCGTCCAACGAGAAACTCTTAAAGCAAACGCTATAGAGGGATATATCGACAATGGTTCAGACAATCAATGGGCAATCAACGTAACAATCAACCGAACAAACTGGCGAACCAATGATTGACGCGCACCTAAGTGTATTGCTTTCTCGATGCCCATTTATTGCGACCGCTCACCCCTGAACGAGCAGATACTCGCGCAATATTGGAAGGGTTCGAATTGTTCGATTGTGATGGGGTACTTTTTTCGTCCACTCGTTCATTCTTGTGGTTTGGCTTCAGGTGTAGTCGCGTCGCTCGGTGATATCATTTTGTCTTTCTTTAGAAATAGTTTAAAATAACTTTGACAGTACTTATACAGTACCATATGACTTTATAATGAGACAATTACGACAAAACCTTAAAATTGGATTAGAAAAAGCTAAGGTATAAATCAATTAATAAACTTTTTTTTCTCTAACAGGCCAACTATACTATCCTAACGATGGCTCCTTAAACAATGCAGAGATTTATGCAACTAACTCACAGGCTAATTCTTTGATTACGGATCAGCAAAGTCAGGCGTCTGCTCAAGCAATCGCAGAGGCTCAAGCAATTGCAGAAGCTCAAGCAAACGCAGAAGCTCAAGATTCACAATTAGGACAACAATACAATATCCCCGGGTTAGAAACAGAGGGCCAAATATTGCAGACCGAACAAGTGCTCTCAAATGATTTGCTTTCACCAGGACGGCTTAGCAATAGCCAATTATTAGCCATCGCAGAAAGTAGAGAAAATCCCAATTATCAGATGAAACTAGTACGAAACGAGTTTTCACCATTTCTTCCATTTAAAAATACACCGGACGAACTCTTCAACCACCTAGACGTTTTTCCTACTACGTTGAACTCGAACCAAGTAAATGGAGTTCTCCCAAGTTTACCAGCCTATGCACAAAATATTGCTCAATCTGACAGAACACTTTCCATTTTAAATAAAATTAGATCAAATTATAATAGCCCTGGTGGGTACAACCATTACTATCCAGGCACGCTTCAAGATATCTCAAGAAATAAGGCTCAAGCTCAAGCTATAGCCAATGCGCATTCCAGTCTTAATAACTTCAATGGAGAATATGGTGGTGGCCAAGCCAATAGCCAAGCAGCAGCGGCATCTAACTTATACCCTTTGTACCTTCCTGGCCAACAATTAACTTCGCCGTATAGACCTGGACAATTTTTGAATTACGGTAGCTCAGCACATTCTCAAGCTCACGCTATGGCTCATGGTAGTGGAAGTAAGTGATTCATATGAAGATATTTATTTTTCTCAATTATTAACAAAAATGTCGATGGTCAATGTTACGGTTTTATTTAACAGTGCAAAGATTTAATCCGTGTTATAAATTATAATTGGTACCTTGTTAGCGATGTCTCTATAAAGGACTTGAAAATTTGACGTTTGGCTTAATAAGGAATCTATTTTATGTCAGTCAATAGATATCACCCTCGGATCACATATCACAGTGGACGGAACATTTGCTCTAAAAATATATCTTTAAAATGTCCTTTCTTTGTTGAACAACTTTCTTCAGATTTTTAATAATGTGCGAACTAGGGAAGGTCACAGTACAACGGCACACAGCTGAACGCGACATATTTTTATTTTTGTTGATACTAGAACCCAAAACACTTAAGATTTACGAGTATTTTACTAATAATTATTTAATGATCGACTCATAAGCTGACACGAAATACACTGACAGTGCGAAGTTGCCATACTTACTATAGCTAACTGTTTTACACTTGGTTACCCTCAATGAGATAGAAAGAGACAGTAAAATTCGTTTGACACACAGTGATAAGAGCGGCCACTTATTATGACTCCGTCCATTATGCTTCTTGATCCGAGATCTCGCCACTAGTAAAATCTAAAAAAATGCATAGCGAAAAGAAAACAATATTTTATTTAATTCTATCCATCGATTGGCATAAGATTTATTCATGGTAAGTCTCAAAATATTATATCCAGCGGTTACGTCGTCCTTTGGATAATTTACATATTGCCTATGCAATATGTAATGTGTAAATGCAATATGTATTTTCATCAGAGTTACAAATAAATCTTTTGCTATCAAAAAATTTATTTGTAACTCTGATGAAAATAGATCCGCATAATCATTAAGATATGATGTCATTAATTCATTTAATGTATAGAAATAAAAATCAATCGCCAAATGTTTGATGGAGCCTCAGCTGAGAATGACTCATTTGATTTGGCTGATTTCCTGTTTGCTGTGTTTGTAATTATCAGGACAAGATTTGTATGAATGAATACTTTTGGAAAATCTACGGAAAAAGTCGGATTGAATGGTTTATTGTATGACAATGTCAAAAAAAAATTTGGTGTGTGGTTAACATTCAACATCCCACCCAGGCGAAGCCGGGGCAGTTGCTAGTTAAATATAAACGCCGATATTACTTCTTTGCTTACAGGTACAAACAGCCTTGCTCATTCTTCGGCCACTGCCGGAGGGGGACGTCCCTTTAAATCTGGTAATTAGAACTTTTTGAGAAGCACATTACTAAATGTATCTCAGCTACAGTCGTTCAGTATTGAAGAGATATGCACAAAAAAGCATTATGTTCCAAGAAAATTGTTTACGCAAAGTTGCGTGTAATTCTTAACAAGCGTATCTTGGTAATCCCCTGGCGGGCCCTGACAACTTTTGGGACATAAATTAAAAATATATTACAAGAGCAGATGGTGTGCGGGTCTCATGCAAATTCTATTTAATCAAACTTCCGTAGAATCCTCTTGGTTCAGCTTACTACTTATTGGATTTTTTCTCTCGTACACCGCTTTCCTGAATCTGAAAGATCCACTTTAAACATGTGAACAATGTAGATTTATTTACATTGAAAATCTGCTAATTATCTGCTATCAGCACTAAAATTGACAGTTGATAATTAGATTAAAAAATATAAATTAGTTTCAATTTGCGTGTTTGACCCCTGAGAATTCAGAACGATATTTACATAATGGAAAATTTAATATGTAGTTAGAATTTTATATATGAAATATTTAGCTAGAAGATAGGTAGAATTATAAGAATTCATCGCAAAAGTAGACTTCAGTCATAGGAGATATAAAGGCCTGAGTTCAATATATAATACTAGCGGATCCGACAGACGTTCATATGCGGTCCGAACTTTGGTTTTCCCGCCACTAACGGGTTAAAAAATTAAAAGTTCTAGAACCTTACCGCAGCGCCTCTACCGGGTCCAATTGTGAATCTAAAGCATCCACTCAAACATACGCAAATAATTACATTAAAATCGGTCCAGCCGTTTAAGTTCTAAACGGTTCAGTGACATACACTCGTACAAAAGAATTACGTATATAAAAAAAAAATATCTACAAGTCCCTGTGAAGTCGAAAAGATACTAAAATTGGAAAGAAATAAAAAAATGTCCAATTACATAAAAAATTGATATTTAAAAAGACGTATCAAAGTAATATGAGAACAAATTAAAAAACCACTATTAGACATTAAATTATTATTAGACATTGTAAAACATTTTACAGATAAATTTACGACAAAAAGCCTTTTAATTCGTGATACAGAATCTGATACAGAACAGACAAAACTTATAAATATGTGTAATTCCACTTCGTTTTTTAAATATTTCTATACCAAAGATGTTTATAAATTCTATACATTGCTCTGGAATATTCTAAAGCGTTCTTCGGAAGAGACATGCTACAACTGTCAGGCACACTGTTGTACTTTTGAATTAACATCTTCTTCAAAATACAATCTATAAAAAACAAAATATATGAATATATCTTCACACTGAAATACGCACAGTCGGCTTACCGTATATTATATACCGTGTATACCGTAATTTAGTTCGTTCGTTAACTTGAATTTCGATACCTTAGGAGACTATAAGTTAAATATTTGGACAGGTACAACTTCAATTCTTCATAATAAAATCCTTAAATGTGGAAACACGAATGAGAAATATTTTAATTAAAAAAATCCAAAAAAAACCTGTTATGCACAAAAATTTAGTTGCGTCTCCGAAACTACAGAATTTTTTAATTATTTTTATAAAGATGGATAGATAATTATAATATCCTAAATCGGTCAAACCGGTTTTTAATTAGTGAAGCAATTTTCTTGTCAACAAACGTTGAGACTTTTCCGTGTTGAAAATAATGTGATCAAACCGCAACTGCTAAAATCAACCTTAGAGCTAACGCTGCGCCGTTGGGCGCAGATGTGAAGATCTTAACGCAAATAATCATCGTCTGTTTAGAATAGATTTCAGGAAAATGAGTATAATGTTATTTATGGAAAAACAAAGTACGAGGTGTACATTTTTAAATTAGCCAAATACCCACATTAAATGAATTGTTTGACCTTGTTCAGATCGAGTTGTAATAAAGAAAAAAGCAATAATTTCTTAGTAGTTGGATTATATTGTAGAAGAATACTCTCTTCCCCATACCATTATCCTGCCTACGCCTGATTAGTGATAATACTGTTATGGATTCACCAACGCGATATTTTATATAGCTACTACCAAGAGAAGTTTACAGATATTTATAAAATATAATTTTGTTTCAGGTGACGTCGAAGATGAAGAAAATAATAGAGAAACTCAAGATAAAAATAACAAATAAAAGTGAGTTCTTCTAGCTTTACAAAGTTAAAACGTTTCTGAACTTATTAAATTTATTTACCTCAGTATTCTCAGAAATGACACGGCAATGGAAAACGAATTAATTACTTCTGTAATATATAAATATGTTATTAATTAGTGAATAAAGAAATACATTAAACAACTTGTTTATAATTAATTAGAAAAATGTTATCTTCGAGAAACCCATTTAAATGTAATGGAAGAATTTTGTCCTTATGGTTATATGAGTATAACATTATGTTACACCTACGAAGCAAATCGTTACTCTTTATAATTCGTACGCACCTTTTCGTTCGTACAAATTAGGCACAATTTAAACAAGAGTAAGTAGGCGATGGCAATGAGCCATTCTTTAAGGCATGTATATTTGCCAGTGGCTCTAGTCTTTTTTTGCGTTTAGTTAACATTTGAAACTAAACACGAAATAAATATTGCATGTAACTACTGATGATAATATATACAATTTACTGTTATATTCAAGCATTAAGGACCGCTATACTTGGCGCTTCGTGCGCTCTTACTACCGCGCTAAGGATATAGCGTGAGAATATGTATGTGTGCTTTTACTATTCTGTTAAATGAACAACAGTCCGATTTACCTACAGCAATCTATTTGCATTACATTCTGCGTAATATTTTAAGTTTTTGAAAACTAGCGAGCCGTTCCAGCTTCGCATGTGGACTTGAATACGAAATGTCAATACAATATCTCTACTAAATGTAAACGTATTAGGTACACATATAAATCTTCTCGATTAAACGTTTTAAATAACATCGAAACCGTATTGTAATCCATTTAAAAGTTTATTTATAACGGAATACACAGACAAATGAGGATTGCCATCTTGTTCTATATTATTTAGAGATTATAGACTTTGATTAGACAACAGCTTTATTGCCTAATCAAACTATTGAAGTATTTAAAATAATAAGTATGCAATCATAAATAGAAGTACCTAATGAATAATTACAATAACACCAATCTTGTGACCGCAAACAGAGAATTAGACTTTTAGTATCACACATACTATAAGAGGACGCAGTAACATTCAGACTCCATATAACTCAGAATGCCTTGATTACACGTAACCAGTGCAATAGTGAGACAGCAAGCTATCACAAGGCTGAGAGAGTGATGTGAACGAGTGAGTATTTAAACGTAATTTTTAACTTTGCAGCGAGTCAGTCAGTCAGTCAAGAATCCGAAGAAAATACAATAGTGTAGCGACCTGGCGATGTTAAAAGTGCTGAATAGCGTTTTAGTAGAATATAAAGCAATCTGAATGCATGGTTCGCCAGTCACTTACATACTATCGCCCTGCCATGCCACTTTGTACTTGTTAAAGTTTGCAAACGTGTAATTTATTTTTTGGATTTACAATAAAAGAAGACAAAATGAACACGAAGACAATCTCTAAAATAGTATTTAAAAACGCGAAAAACGCAGCGAACAGCAAGACGAGTACCGAGAGCCGAATACACATCGCGAGTGCGTGTTTTTACGTATCCATTCCAATGAGCTAACGAATCAGTGCGGGGAAGCGCAGAGGTGGGCAGTTGGTCCAGTAAGTAGAATAGGGTCCAAGTGACTGTCTCGCCTATTCACTCGCGCGCTCGACCGAGCACTCTGTCATGTATTTATACATATCGAACACTCAGCTTAGTGTCGCCCTTGTACTCAGTACGTGTAATCAAGGCACAAAATTTCCTTTCCTAAGTTCCGGAAATTTGGAAAATCTGGGACAACGGTTTGGTAGGCAGAAGCATTAATCACTACACTAACGAATCAGTTCATGAATAATACATTACAAGAATGGAATAAGCAATATTTTTCAGCAACAAACAAAGGAAATAATAAAAGTGTTACTATGAACTATTAAAACAGAAAGCCAATAACAGCGAAATTGCAAATATAATTCGTCAATGTAACCCGACGCAGTTAACAGGCAAAGTACAATTTTGCAACACAATAAGCAATAAAAAATATACTACACATTTTCATAATGTCTCAGTAATATTTTACGTAGAAACGGAAAGATGTGAGTGTAATATTTAAAGAGAAGCAATAAAAAAGTTGAATAATGAGTGTGTGGCGAATAGCATTGTTAGTACTGAGCGGTGAGAAATTTTAAGAAAAGATAATTGTGCCTCCAGAGAGTGCAATTTAAAACTAAAAACTGTTATCCTTCCTCTACTCTTACTGTAATATGATAATTTGGAAACGGGATATCATTCGTTGCAATTGCAAATTTTATGTGCATATTCTGATCAGTTCCGACTGTAATTAAATGTAAATGTATGTAGGGAAAGGTATTCATTGCAGCCGAGTTTGCGTTAAAAAGGATCTTAACAAAATTACTTAAACTATAAAAAAATAAGTGTTGAAAAACGTACTCGTAAGTAAAAATTGAGAGAACCTAATTAATGGAATAATATTATCAAAATTAAATGTTATTATCCGGTTGTTTGATCTTTTAAGAAAGATTAGGAACTACATTTCAATGGAAGTAAATCTATCTATCTAACATATATTTTTATAATCGAAATACCACTCACTGACTGACTGAGTCATCCCCAAATCTCCGAAACTATAGGTCCGATTGACTTTGGATTGATAAAGGTGGTAGAGCCATGCTGCATTGCGACATGAATAGGGCCGGCTCGCTCGGTGAAATACCACCCTCTCACAGAATATCGGGGTGAAATAACAGCAACTATTGCTATTGTGTTTCGTTCGGTGAGTGAGAGTGCCGGTTACCCATCACCTCCTCACCCTCCTTTCCCTATTTCCCTAAAGGCCGGCAGCGCGCCCGTGATTCTCCGGATGATGCAGGTGTCCATGGGCGGCGGTTGGTTACTCTCCATGACCCGCTTCCTCGTTTGCCCCCTCTTTTATTAAAAAAAACTTAAAATTTAGCATAGTTATACCTTTCACGGTGTAGACGTTCACTAAGAACCGATTTTGCCAAATCCTGTCCAAAATGTCTCTGCTACCCGTGCGAAGCCGGGGCGCATCACTAGTACTATTATAAAACTGAAACCGTGTCTTTACGTATATTGAAATAAACTTTTGAAATACAGTTATCAAAGACTTTTAAAACTTCTATTAAAGTTTAAAACAGTTTATTTTACACATACAAACTTAATTCTGATTATACTAGCGGTTCGTCCCGACTTCGCGCGGATGGAATACATAATATATAGCCTCTGTCCATCTGGAATTATGTACCTTTCAAATGGTGAAATAATTATCAAAATAGGTACAATAGTTCCGGAGATTACCCTCCACAATAAACTCACTTACGAAATCCAATCTCCTTCTCTTCATAATATTATAGTACATATTAATAATTGCGATATTTATGGTTATCATTATGATTGATACAGAAAAGATGCCATGAAATACAGAGGTAAAATTATGAAATACACATCTGAAATTATTTCTATATTACAGACATATTTTTGTTCTAAAGTAAATAAATAGTCAGTAAAATATAATTCAAAGCCAAAATTATTTGTGGCGTATTGTCTTTTACTTTTTCTATTTTTAATTAGAGCATAAAAATCATCGTTGATTTCCTATTTGATTCCTATAATTAAGTAATGATGGAGCAATCTGATGAAGCAATCAAGATAATAATC
The DNA here is from genome assembly GCA_907165235.1 of Zeuzera pyrina. Lineage (NCBI taxonomy): Eukaryota > Metazoa > Arthropoda > Insecta > Lepidoptera > Cossidae > Zeuzera > Zeuzera pyrina. Next base: position 20,250,812 of record OU015638.1, on the reverse strand, counting down.
TATTAGTCAGGTTTAAACTCTGGTTTGTATTAAGTGACTTTTACTCAAAATCTCTAAAAAGTAACTAAATATTCCCAGTGAATCAATGCAATACCCTACAAGGTCTAACTCCTGTCTTGACGGATATAGACAACTTGGAAAACATAGCTGCTTTTAATGACGCACAACATCGCGGGCCTAAATGGTATGACGACCTTCTAACTGAAGAAAGCAGTGAATCTAGTGATCTGGACAGTGACATCACAGGATACTCCAGTAGCAGGTCAATGAATTCAAATTTCAAAATATTTTCCTGAAGGTAAGCCCTTTAGAGTAGAACGTCCACTGACGACATGGAACGACAATCTGTACACGGTGGCAATCACTGGACGTGGAAAGCCAAAGATTGGACTCGGTGATGTGTAGCGAGAGTATATCCAGTGGACTGTGGACATAGGTTGTCGATAAAGATAATGAAGTCCTGTGTTATTCTCAATAAGATCATCGTATACCAGCCAGTATTTCTCCAATGCTGGATATAATAGTAAAATGAAAATTATTAATTAGTAGGTAACTAACTTGCAATAATTTCTATTATTATGCGATTATTTTACAGTAATAGAATTGGGATAAAAATAAGCCACATAATATGTTAAGGGGTATAAGCAATCCAATATAAACTATAGTAGCAATCAGTCGTTGGTTGTGAGATATAATATAGTGAGAGCTATTTTCCACTACTCATAGGTGGTGACTGGTGAGTAGCGGGCAACTGGCCACGCGATTCTTCTGGACGCGACCGCGATTAGGAAGGCGTCGCGATTGCAAAAAACCACACAGCATAGTCGTTCGTGCAGCATAGTCATCTAAATATAACTACTGAAAAAAATTCATAATTTTTTTCGTTTTCTCTTTGGTATCAAGTAAACACATGCTATTTCTTCGACAACCAATTGGGAAACGAGCTGTTTGTAGAATAGGCGCAATCGCGGGTGATCGATTGCGCTCGCTGTCGCCCACTATAGCGGCCGCGGTCGCCTGTGACTACCCACTTTAGTGGAAAATAGCTGTTAATACAATGAGAAGTTTCATTGAAGTTCTTCTGTTATTAGTGTTTTAGAGAAACAAAAGAACCTTTACTGAGATGAATCCACAAGAAACACGGTCTGGTACCAATTTTCATTTTCAGCAACCCGCCGCAGCTTCGCACGGGGTTTATGAAATATCAATATGTCTCTACTTATATAGATTAAATATGAATGTGTTGTTCATATACATCTTCCTCATAAAATATGCTAAATAATGTGGACAACCACATTGAAATCCACTCACGTTAAGTTATAAATATAATATACCCAGTCGGATGCAGATTACGACTTTATTATAAATTACATTTTAAAAGCTTTGATTATTTACTTGTCTAATTAAGGTTTAAAAGCCAGTGAATACTTACCGTTTCTAAGTGTGTGTGTGTAACGATTTCGGATGTAAATTTTATATTTAAATTTAAAAAATGGAATAAATTACAATGTTGCGTCAGCTCCGCCCAAAACTCCAAACCCAGTAATCGCACGTGTTTCGCTTCTCAACGAAGCATCCTCATGATTTTCCAGAGATCAGACTCGGCCAGCTAACTACTATGAATTCTTCGTTAAGAAGTGAAACACTTGTAGGCTACTGACTTTGGAACTTTGGATCGAAGATGGCTAAATATTACAAATTCATCATGAAATAGATTTCCTCGAAATAATTCCTGAGTCGATACAATATTTCCAAAAAACGAATACATTTGTGTATGCTATAGTGGAGGTACTGAGGCGCGTAACAGTTGAATGTGATATTGAAGTAATAATTATAATAATACTCCAGACAATTACATACACACACACACACAGGCATCTCCACTCACTTACTCCCTCTCACAAACACGTACACTTAGTAAGTTCGCTTACATTACACCGTTCATAATATTTTCTATATTTTCTTGTCATTAGTTCGCATAGCTCTTAAATGATTTTCTTGCTTGTTGTTTCTTTTTTATGTTTCTTTTTGTAGTTTTAGTTAGAACTTAATTATTGTGTAATCTTTGTAACTGGTGATGGGCGTTGCCAGCTGCGACCCAGTTCTTAACTAATGCAGTTGTCATCGTTACATCTGATGTAATGTAACATGTCGTTCCTATATAAAATAAATAATATCAATAATTACTTAAATTACCCCAGACTATTTTCACATTTGTACTACGCAACAAATTGTGGGGGAGCTCCTAGTAACATTTAGACTACAAGCCAACTTAGAAAATGTTCCTAAACTGACCTGACCGGGGAGCAAATCTGGGACCCTATGCATGGAATGCTTGCTCTGATACTGCGCAAACTGGACAGTAATATTAAATGTTTTCCAACAACAGCCCTAGTTCCGGCGAGAGCACATCAAGATCCAGTGGATCTTCGGAAGTGTCGTCTCAGGAAACAAAGGAAAGGAGGCTAGTGTAAGTTATATTTTATTTGAAAACATGAAAACAACTAATTCAAAAAGTTTGTAATGCTACCGAACAAAACTGTAGTAAACTGGAATTGGAAACCGGCAAAAGAAACATCATCCAAAATCACAGTCTAATCAATTTACTCGATTAAATTCAATTACAAGATGTTTTTGAACGTCAAATCTACTTTAGTTCGGTTCAAAAGTAGAACCTGGACACTGAGAAGAACCGACAATAAACTCAGATATCATTTCTTCAACATCATTTTACAATAGATTTAATAAAATACAATATTCAGAAAGCCAGCAAATGTATGTTCAGGAAGAACATTTCCAGATATTGTTTTGTCTTCAACGAAATCGTTTCTTTTATCATTTCATAACAAATCTAAATCTATTCTCCGTTAATTGAGCAACTTCCCGAGAGTTTTTTATAAAAACGAACGCAGTTATCAAAAAATTAAACATTTCGCTTCTGCAATTAAAATTTTGGAATAACCCATAATAATATCTAATATCAATTTTTACAAAATTAATGAAAACTTAAGTTTATATATTTATTTACATTTAGATGTCATGTTCTGAATTATAAGATTATGCGTAGCCTGTTCTTTCAAAATCCTTATCTGTACACATAAAAATCAATTGCCGTGCGTTAGTCTGGCAAAAACTCGAAAATGGGTAGACCGATTTTGATATCAATTTTGCGTGTGTTTGAGTGGCTCCCTTGATGGTTTAGATTTACAATTGGAACCGGTAGGTAGCGTTACAAGCAAGTACTAGGAATTTCTTTTTCGGGCGGGACGACATCTCTCGAGTCCACTAGTGTGTAACAATAAATAAATCAATAAACAATCACAACGAATTTTTAACCCCTAACTGAGCATTAGGGTGGTCCTTATTTTGGGTTTTTCGAATTTTTTTTCACGATAGTCCTAAATTGGTTCCAAAAAAAAAAATCCTGACAAGTTACAGCTCTTAATGTCAACATTAACCTGGCCCCCACGATAGCCAAGTTTTAAATGGAAATAACATGCAAACATTTTATATCGTTCTTTGTAACTTTATAAGTCGTTAACATGTTTACTAACGATAATGAAAACGAAATCCAAAATATGGACCACCCTATTGAGTACTCATTGTATAATATATGACACGATCCCACACGAGTGGGTCGACTGGATTTCTTAGGTGGACTTTTCATACATATTATTCGCTCATTTATTTTCACTGGAATGCTTCACTCGCAATTTGTCCGTATGCGGGTGGAGATTGAACCACTAGGTAAAGTCCTCCACTTATTTCCAACGCCCCGATTGTGAGTGGACCGCGCGCCGCTCACAAATGGTCCATGTGAGAATTGCTAACAAAGTATCAACATTCGTAAACCACGCAGTATCCTCTCATTGATGGCGGGGCGTCAACTCGTCCACTTGTTTCTAACGGCCCGATTGTGAGTGGACAGCGCGCCACTCACAAGTGGTCCACGTGAGAATTGGTAACGAAATGTCAACATTCGTAAACCACGCAGTATCCTCTCATTGACGGTGAGGCGTCCTCTCATTGATGGCGGGGCGTCAACTTGTCCACTTGTTTCTAACGGCTCGATTGTGAGTGGACAGCGCGCCGCTCACAAATGATCCATTTGAGAATTGCTAACAAAATCTTGACATTTGTAGACCATGCAGTATCCTCTCATTGACGGCAAGGTGTCCTCTCATTGATGGTGGGGCGTTCACTCGTTCACTTGTTTCCAACGTCCCGATTATGAGTGGACCGCGCGCCGCTCACAAATGGTCCATGTGAGAATTGCTAACAAAGTATCAACATTCGTAAACCATGCAGTATCCTCTCATTGACGGCGAGGTGTCCTCTCATTGGTAGTGAGGCGTTAATTCGCCGTTGCCAAATCGACTACCCGACAACGAGTAGTTACCTATCGGCGAGGTGACATACTGGTTGAGTATCGTGTCCCTTTAATTCGACAACTTCTTAAATTAACCCAGCTGGAAATAGAGTCCAGAACATTCTGCTTGACGAACAGGTGCACTAATATTCGCGTTCGTATAGTCAAAAGAATGGATAAGAAATGAAAATGTGTATCTATTTTTCTTCCATGCTGACATGGATGAAATAAATCATAGAAATGACAACTGCTGGGCTTTGAACCTTGGACCGAGTATCATAATGGACGGAGCATTTACTCTAAGAGCGTGTCCTTAATGTGGCTTTTTTTGTTGCCCAAGTTTCTAGATTGTTACTAATGTGCGTGACAAGGGAAGGTCGCAGTACAACGATACACAGCTGAACATGACATATTTTTATTTTCGTGAATACTAGCAGCTTAAACATTTAAGATTTACGAGTATGTAGATAATAATTATTTCTGGCTGAATTGACTGACGAAGAAAATATACAGATGGAAAGTGTAAAAGAAGCCAAGGAAGACCAAGGTTGACTTATGTTGATCTTCATATAGCCAGAGTGTTAGCGGATGGAAAAGTCAAAAGCTCTCGCATACCTAGGCGAAAATGTGTGAGGAGAATGATGAGATTTGAGGAAGCTAAAGAAGTATGTAAGAACTGCGACGCTTGGCGCTCCGTCCTCTCTGACTACCCCATTAGAGATACAGTGTGAGGATATGCATGTGTGTATGTATGTGCGTAATTATTTCATGACCGACTCACAAGCTATCATGAAGTACACTGACAGCGCAAGGTTGCCATACTTACCATACCATGCCATACTTAAAGCTAACCGTTTTACTCGTGGTTACGCACAATGGGGTAGAAAGAGGCACGAAAGTTCTTCTGATACTTGGAGAGAAAAGCGGCTACTTAATATAGCTTCGTTCATTATGTTTTTTGGTCCGAGCTTTCAACGTAGGTTATGAATGTCGGCTACGAGAAAAATATATAATGTGACTGATTATTTCTCCACACAGATAGCAAGTTCCCAAGGTATAGTACTAAATATAGATAAAATTCTTCATCCCTAACGGAGTAGTCAGAGAGAAAGGAGTTCCAAATATCGCGGCCCTTACATACTTCTTTCGAATTCTCAAATGTCATCATTCTCTTCACACATTTTAATAATAATAATGCGCCAGACAATATGCACCAATTATCTGCTCTCAAACTAGGGCATTCTCTGTGATATAAGAACCAGACGACGACTACTGGGGGCGTCTCCCAGTACATCCAGACCCGAGGCAATCTAGAAAAGTTCGTTTCCTAAATTGACCCAACCGGGAATCGAACCCGGAACATTCCGCGCTTGGGTACCATTCCATGGTTGGGTCTAAACCACTGCGCCATCGAGGTTGTCAAACGAGGAGGTATGTGAGCTCTTTTGATATTTCCGTCAGCTAATACTTTGGCTATTAAGTCTTCATAAGTGCACCTCAGAAATAGTACTTATTACAAGGAAATCGTATAAGCAACCTATTTTGAATGGAATGCGAATCCATATAAATAATTAAGCAGTGCTATACACTTATATACCTTAATCATTTCACAAGTTCCGCATACTTCTCAGTACCCGAGTATACAGAACGTGTACTCCCTGCCCTCATGAAATGTTAAAGAAGTGGAAAAACATCGGTATTAAATGGATATGCGGAGGCTACCAGCGCGCCCGGCGCACCTTCAAGAGCGAGTGCATGATGAAGTACAGGAACTGCCAAGACGGAACTAGTAATATCATCTTGCTCTTACATGATTGAATTTTAACTAACACGATTATGTTTGAGACTACGTTATCAGTGTTGTTATAGAAGAGTCATCTATTATATGACATATTTCGTTAAAGTTTATGATATGCATAGCGAACGCGTTGTTTTAGCGGTTGCCGAATTATTTCTACATATCTATGCGATGTAAGTAATCAGGTTCTCACCGCGGTAAATGATAAAGACTCTAATTATTTGTGTCACATAGCGGATATAAACTGGGTCACTAAAAATCCACACTAATATTGCAATGTGAAAGAAACTACCTTTGTTTTCAACATCGGCATTAAACGGATATGCGGAGGTTACAAGTGCGTCCGGCGCTCCTTCAAGAGAGAGTCCATGATGAAGTACAGGAACTGCGAGGATCGAACAACCACTTCGTTACTTCTGCCACTACGTTAGAAAGAGCACCCCGCACATCTATATTATGTTATTTAACCCTTTTTAGATCATAATATAGCTTGTCAAGTTATAACGACACTGGCAACGTTGCCTCAACCATGTGTATTCTAACTGGGAAGTTACATAAATATTCAACTTTTTCATTACATTAAAAACAGTTGCTTATCTTAACAGCGCTTATTTGCGCTATTAGGGTCCCTTATTGTCACTAATTAGACGTTACCGGCCGCCAAACACTAAATAAACTTGGCTAATAATATATCTGTATCCCTAATGAGGTAGTCAGACACGATGGAGTTCCACGCAGCGCGGTGCTTACATACTTCCTTTACCTCAAATCTTCTAGCGACTCTAGCTGAAGTATCCTAGCGCATTTGACATTTCTGCCGGATAACGCTCAAGCTGTTTTATCATTGGACATAGACTAGAAATAACTTTCGACGCCATGTCCCAGCAGCAATGACGAGGCAAATCACATAAGTTGACTCATCTGTACATAACATACGACACATTTATTGTCACATTCTGATCGGCCGCCACTTCATTAGAAAAGAGTACCCGCACATCTACTTTTTATTTGATTTTATTTGATTTTATTTGATTTTATTTGATTTTATTTGCCACACTTCGTAGTACGGGACAGACTGTCTGTAGTTATAAAGTTTACATCATTGAGTTTATACTTCAAATTCAAATAGCCTTTATTTCTGATCTTACCTTAATTATATCATTAATTGTCGATATCGGTAACATTAGTATCAGCTTGACTTAATTAAGCCTCCCCTAGAGTTTGCCATTATACTCTGTTTATGGCTTTTCTTCTCCATGTTGTTCTAGAAATTTTTATAAATTCATCCTCCCATCTCTTTCTTTGACGCCCTTTCTTTCTTTTTACATTACGAGGGTACCACATGGTACCCTCGTCCGTGACATTCGTTCTGGTGGTACCACATGGTGCCCTCGTCCGTGACACTCGTTCTGATAGTTATGTCCATTTATTTCTCATGTTCTTTATCATGTGGCATCAGTTCAATTTAAGTTTTTTCACCGTATATGTGACGTGACATCCGTAACTATGGTCTCACTTCTTATATTTGTCAGTTCGATTTATTCTAAACACAAGTTACGAGAATGTACTTACATTTTCATGAATAATGTACACAATTTGTGTTTCAGTGTTCATTAAACTTTACGACCACCGATGCAAGAACGACTCCTACCACGGCCGGCACTGGTTCTACGTCTACAGAGTGTAACTCAGTTGCGTTTAATAAAATTATTGAACACTTTGTTGGGATATTTTTATGATTAAAATATTTTTGTTACTATATGACTTCCCCTTCGGTTAGAGCGAATTTTTACAAGACTACCGTAAAGGAAGGAGAAAGGTTATAGTTTTAACAGCACGTGATATATGTCTATGTGTATGTTCGTTTATTTCTTCTGTCAGAGGATCGATATTATTCAATCTATTTCAAGCTATTATTGGATTTGTTTCAATTACGCGCGTGATTAGGGCTAGATTGTCTTTTGAAAGATTCTGTTGGCGTTTGCAGTACTACGCAAAATGGACCAAAAAATGTATCGGATCTCATCATGATAATATTATATTACACGTAGATATAACATTACAGGTAGTACGTTTGGGATTCTTTGAAATGAACACTAGCACATTTAAAAAACAACTATACTCTTGTGTAAAATTACGTCAATTTTCATTATTATTTCTAATAAGAAAAATGCACAAAAAGGTACAGGGATCTTAGCCCGTACAACCGACGTCTTCAGTGATAAATAAATTCTTCATAAATAAATAAATAGACAAATTCCTCATATTATTTCATCGAAATGTTCACGTAATACATTTTCGATGTTTCTTGGAGTTTCTGGCGACAAATATATTGAGACAGTCTTTCTAATAGGATCCGCTGAGGCAGACTAAGCCACTAAAAAAATCTCAACATCACTCTACTAAATAAGCACTTATTTCAACAATTTCACACAACAGCACAACAACGTAGACACTTTGGGACGCAAAACTACGTCAATTTTACATCACAGAATCTACTAGAAACCATTTGCAAATAATAAAAACAAACGCCCAACCGCTCCTCATATAATCCCGCCAAAAACTCTCTTGTTTCATTCATTTCAAGAGACCAGTTTTCTTTTTTTAGATGTGATCAGTTTTATTTTTTTATATGTGGCCAGTTATGCTTGAAAATATCAAAGAAGTTTCCTACGTGTGTACATGAGTAACACATACTTTTTAAGTAAATCATTATCCATTATCAGTATGGTTTATAATATCTCCCAAGCTCCCTTTGTCAGCAAATGTACGAAAACATTGAACCTCTTGCTCTCCAAGCCTGCCTATGTAATAATTGAACGTCCCTTTTTGTAGTTCCTATGAAAATCTATTATGATCAGCGGATGTAAAAATAATTTCGTATAGCTTAAATAGAAAAAATAAGCCTAATAAGCCGTATGGTATTTCATGACCACCTTTTGCGGAACTGCGTAGAAATATAGCACAATCAATGTACTTTTCAAATACATTTTTCTGGTTAATTTTGAGCGATAACTGCTTATGTAGCACGGTATTAGAATAGTTACAATTAATCATTTGACACATTTCTAGGCATTACTTAACTCATCCTTGTCTCGTAACCAAGCTAGTGCTTGGTCCTCAGTAGCACCGGTTATCTTTATTATTTTATATAAGTACTAGAATACACGAATAAAATGCGAAAAATGTACAGGTTTAATTTAAAAATACTAATAACTTTTTAGTATTTTGTACTAAACATTATCCCCAATAATTTTTGTTTCGCGACTTTCAAAAATTCACATGTTTTTTCTGTCATACAAAAATAGAAATACATTAAATGTTTCTGGAAATGGCACCTACTCTACACGGTTGCTAAAGCCACACGCACAGCGCGGCGCTGAGGCCCGGTGCGCTTGCACTGTACCGTTGGAAATACGTACCGAGTAAATACGTTTCAGACAGTACAACAAAATTTAACAAATATTTTTTGAGGAACGTATTGAGGTTTGAAAAAAGTCGTAGAACAAAAGTTGTTAGATATGTTGACAGGAATTTTGCACTAAGAGGTTATTTAGTAGTATTTTTAAATTAATCCTGTATGTACAGTAAAGAATAAGGTATTAAAACCGCCTGAGTGTAAGTTGTACTCACGAAACCAGTGTTTTGTACTGTCAGTTTATAATTCGATGTTTGTTACCAACCGTAAACCGAAAGACAGTTTATTTTATAGATAAAAAGAATTTTAAGTGAAAAAAACTATTTAAAAATGTACTCTCTATATACATATTAATACATAAAGAGAAAACTTAGAACCCCTTTTTAAGCATATTGCGCACACGGATGAGTGTGAGAATTAGTATAATGTTTGTATAGAGAAGAAATGCGGAAAGGTAAAGTTTAAATAAATACATACATACATATCTACACGCTACCCAACGGAGTAGTCAAACAGGACGGAGCGCCAATGGTCGCGGTCCTTACATACTTCTTTCGCTTTCTCAAATGTCATCATTCTCCCCACACATTTTTTCCTAGGTATGGGAGTGCTTTTAACATTTCCGTCGGCTAACACTGGCCATTTGATCTTCATAAGTCAGCCTTGGTCTTCCTTGGCTTCTTTTATTCTATTTATATAGAATTTCAGATAGCACTCACTTTCGCTCTGCAGATTTTCTTCGCCAGTCTTTCATCACTCATTCTTTCTATGTGCCCGAACCATCTAAGCATCCCTTTCTTCATTTTTAAAATAATATTGTCGTACAACCTTGTCACACTGCGTATCTCTTCATTGCTTCATTTTTTATTTTATATTGACGGTTGAATTTCGACCACTAGACGACCAACAATCCCCATAATTTTCCTTCAATATTTGACTTTGAATGTATCTTCAAAGTCAAAGTCAAATCAATGTATTTAAATAAACCCAATTGTAAGATATTTTTGAACGTCAAATCCACTTTAGTTTGATTCAGAAAGAAAATCTGGACACTGAGAAGAATCGACAAGAAACTCAATCAGGTATCATTTTTTCAAAATTTTACAATAGATTTATTAAAATACAACATTCAAAAAGTCAGTAAATGCAGGTGCAGAGAACATTATTGCCAGACCATTGTTTTCTCATCAACGAAATCGTTTTTTTATAATATGACTGTAGGACAGTCAATGTACGTTTTATAACAAATTCAAATCTATTTCTTGTCAATTGAGTAACTTCCTCAAGAACTTTATAAAAACGAATGCAGTTACCCAAAAATTAAAAATTCCATATAATGGTAATATTAATGGTATAGGTTGCCATATCATTAGTGTCGTAGCCTTCTTAATACTTGGTCGCCCTAGTTGGCGCAGTGGTTTAGGCATTAGGCCAAGCGCGGAAGGTTCCGGGTTCGATTCCCGGTCGGGTCAAACTAGAAAATGAACATTTCTATATTGTCTCGGGTCTGGGTGTAGGTGTACTGGGAGACGCCCCCAGTAGTCGCCGTCTGGTTCTCATAGCACAGGGAATACCCTAGTTTGAGATCAGATGTTTGGTGTGTATTGTCTGGCGCATTATTATTATTATTATATTATATAATTAATAATCATGACGTTTTCCAAATTTTTCTGATTGATATCTTTGGAAAATAATGTGGCTGGACAGTAATGTTGACGCATATCTTCGTAACTATTAAAAGAGCAACTAGAAGTAATGTTTTACACATTTTTGAATTAATGCTTTATAGAGCTTTCGGTTGATATTTTTAGCTTAGAAATTGCTTTTTAATTTTCAATTATTTTCCTAAAACTAACCCTCAAAAGCGAAAACCAAACTTTTGTTCATATTCGTGTTTTGGACCACCATTTACAATTGTTCCTTCGAGCTGTTTACGACAAATTGTCTAATAGAAAATTTGAATAATGATTGCAACAAACAGACACCGACAGCGAGGTGTTCTATTAGTACCTATTCTTTGTTTAAAGTCGGAATTGAATTCTGAGAATGGTATCAAATTACATGTAAGATTTGTGGGATTGATCTATTATGAAAGCACAATAAAATTTTCTCAATAAAAGCTATAAAAATACTACGGAAAGTCGTAAATAAACTCAAAACGAACAAGCAGTAACTGTAGTTGAACAAACGGATTCATGGTTTGTTTAGAGATGAAATGGATTTGCTCAAACTCTTGACATATTCATCGACAATGCATTTCACAAAACTCTGTATGTTTGTAATTCTATATATTTTGGGTAAGTAGTAACAATGGAAATTGAAATTATTGTAGAACTGATATACAAGGTTGTTATGAAAGGGGGTTTAAATCCGTGGGGGTTTCAACGTGTCACTGTTGACTGTTATATTGCAGATATAATATTTAACGTTTTATTAAAACGTTTAATTACAACGTTTATTTTGTTTTCCATACAAAAAAACCATATGAATGGTTTTTGGAAAAAAATGTACAACCCTATCGTTATGCCCCATATTCCAAATGTTTGCTAGCGACGTAAAAATACTGATATTAGGGTTGCCTATGTCTATGTTTTTTGTAATTTTGAGTTGTTACACTAGAATTATTGACTTTTAACGAAGTCGTAAAACGCTAATTTTCCGTTGTCGTGGGTACTTTAATACCTTTTCTCATTTACTCATCCTGTCAAAATAACCTTGTATAACAAACATTATCACTACTTTATTGGAAGCTAGTGATTACCTGTTTCGCACAGGAACTTGATTACAAAATATAAATATTTCTCCAATTTTTTAGGCTAAATGCAAATGAGAACGTATCTAATCATGTTATTGACTCAACACTGGCCTGCAAATTCTAAAACGTACAGTTTAATTTAGATAACAATAATATTACATTCGGTTAACTATTTTAATAATAAATATTGCAGTGTCTTCGACTTTAGCTAGTATAGCGAATACGACAAAAATAGATTCTCGGTTACATTTAAAAATTGATGGAACTACACTGCAGCCAAATGAAACAGTTAAAGCAGAATCAAAGACGAAGCTCAATAACACACAAGATGCAAGAAGAAGAATTAAGATTTCCAGATCAACTTCATCATCATCTGAAGAAAAAGCGGGTAAACCGACGATATCTATGTAGTATCTACTAGATTGATTGTTTGGAACAATTACTATTTTCCACTCAACCACGGCTAGAGAACAATCTAGCTGCTAGCCTAGCCCCGTTTAAATTCGACGCTTGTGCAAAGAACAATGTTGCGCATTTTACTTCATACTTAAAACAAATGGTAGGATACTACAAGTTGATGCCCGCGACTTATCCTTCTTCAGAATTCAAGTTATCTCCTTACCAAATTTCATTACAATCTGATGAACGATATGGGAGTCCAAAAAATACGAACAAACAAACGAACATTGATTTTACATATTAGATTATGATAAGTAATAAAAAAAATAATACTCATTTTTATATTGCAAAATATAAATTGAAAATGGATTAAATTAAATTAATTTTTTATATGCAAAATTAAAACGTCGAGGGCAAGTCCATTGTCATACATTGAATTGGACTTGCTCATTTGGAGTATCGACACGATAGCACTGTCTCGCTTTTACTTAAGACGAAGCGCCAGTTCCCGCATCACGTTCTGACAGCGCGTGGCGCCTATCAATGTTCTGATTTACTGTTCTAGTATAACGTACAACGGGGTGTAGATGACTATTGTTTAATAACCTGATTAAAAGATAGGTTCAGTTATCATTAACAAAACTGTGAAATAATATTCGAAATACAATGGAAAATTAAAGAATTATATTATTAATATTAAAATTAAGAATCGCTTTTAAACTTTTGAAGTGGGAACAAGGTCCATAACGTTCATCTTTGTCACTCCTAGCGTTGTACAATGTCTCCGCGTTATTGTGATGTGACGCATCACAGCTATGTAATGCTATCTCCCTTTAGCCTATCCCCAATGTGTTCCCAGTACTGAAATTCAAAACCCAATAACTAAATTTCTGTCTTTATATTTCAAGTAGTTATCTTGTAATTGTATTTAAAATTTTTAATTATTTTAACACAATGTATGAAATATATTAGTTTCAAGAGCAGTGATCTAGCCTATTCAATGGGGTAAACTGCCTTCAAAGAAAGGATAAAACCAAATAACTGACCTTATACATTACGTATATGTCGTAGGGTTGTGATTGTTAGCTTCATAACAATATAAATCACATTGGTCAGGCATTTTATAATAAGAACGAGGATAAAATGGTTACCGTCGTGTTAATGGAACCGTAATATACTCTCTAACTTTAGCCGTTGCAATAAGTAGTTTTCAAGGAGCCGTTAAGTAGTCGTCAAGAGAGTCGTCTAAGAGTAGTGCAAAGATAGCCGTTTATATAGTAGACGCGTATGATATTGAACAGTCAAGCGTGTGCACTCATGTTCAGTGTAGATAGGTGGAGGTAGTCGGAGATAATTTACTTGTGATTGCTGCCATGGGCTGTTAGATAGAAGTAATCAAGTGATTAATGAAAAGAAATTTAATAAAAAAATTAAACCGACTTCAAAAAAAACACTGAAAAGTACGAAATAATTGTCCTTTACTTATCAAAACTTTAATCCAAAAACAACTTTATGAATACAATACAAATACCCATGTAATTAATTTTAAGAGTTACTGAAATCGGCGCCAAGCTTACTAAACTAATAGACTTTCTGTTGTTGTACATTGATTTGGCACCGATTTCAATAAAAGTCAAATTTAAATATATGGGTATTTGTGTTGTATTTATAGTTATTTTTGTACTTAAGTTTTGATTAGTAAAAGACAATTATTTCCTACTGTTCAGTTTTTTTTGAAGTTGGTTAATTTTTTACTTTTTTTTATTTCTCCGTTTTGAGTGACCATGGCTTAAATAAATATCTAGGGCAGGTCTACAATTAACTTCTTTTCTAATTCTGGAGTACAACGACATACAAGAGAATCGTCACTATAAATAAATAAAGCTTATAAGTAGATCGCGTTGTTTGGTGTAATTTGGTGTATCTTCCAAGTCCAAGCTCCAATACCATTGAAATTTAAACGGAAGTATATCCTTTCAAATAAAAGAAGAATTTTCCAAATCGATTCATAAATGACAGAGTTCCGAGGTAACAAACATAAAAAAAACGCAACCGCATTGAGAACCTCCTCCTTTTTTTGAAGGCAGTTAAAACAGGTTTTGGTCACATGGCGATGGCTGACTATTTACGAAATGGGAGCTCGATATAATTGTAACATTTAGGAAATGTAGTACCTAGTGATTAGTAACGTACTAATGGAATCTATGCTGCAGTAGCCTATTATCTTAATTATCTATTGAATTAACTCCCTTTTAATAGTGACTGTTGCCACAGTCTTAAAGGTAGCCGCTGCATCACAAAAAAGAGAATAAGATTTTCTCTTGTTTCACAAAGGTGATAACCAAGGATACGGCCCTGACAATGAACGGTTCCCGTAGCTTATGGACGTAACAAGACCTACAAAACAGAGGTATCATCGCTTTGCGCATTGGTGACTGAATAAAAATGTTTTCACAACTCTTTTCATTCCACGACGGATGGATCATAGCGGAGTCATTCCACAGCATGACTGTTCTAGACTAAAACTAGCTCTTTCTAAGCCATACAATGACTCCTTTGAAACCGTGTGATGATGTATACATCGCGACATAACATAGTTTCAGACGGCGATAATAGTAACGGAGCATCTTTGGCCATAACATCATCATCAGCCTCGTCGACAGAAAAAGAGGATAAATCGGATAAGGGACAGCCGAAATCTAGTTTTGAAAGGACGGGATGGTACGTATTCGTTTCCGTATTCTACGACGCACATAACAACTTTGCCATTTCCACGTTGGACTGATAGAGAAAGAATAATAAAGAATGTCCCAACTATTTATCTTCTCGCGCCTAACGTAAAATTCGGGCAAGTAATAGAACTTACTATAAGAAAAGAGTATGAGCGATGGACTTATCACTAACTAGTTCTGCTTTGTCACCTGTGAGTCCAGCAACTTATTGCTGGAAGTGGCGTCAGGATGTAGTTTTGTTGCGGCCCGCTCCATTGACAACTAATATGGCGCGAAATTCTGTATCTCGACTCAAAACATATTCTAAATATTCTGAGTTATGCAATTCAAAAAATAATAGACTATGAAATTTGTTTTATAAAAGATATTTTATAAGACATAAATTTTTAATTCCTATTCGGTTAATACTTTTATTCGTTTATTTATTTATGTATATTCTGAAGCTGTTATTGACGTATTATTTTGTGCAGGTTATTTTACAATATTATGGTCTCCGTTTTTTAACATTCATGTCATAGATTGTAACATGTCTTCATATCTAAGAATACATTATGGTAATAATGTATACATTATTGCCTATCGATATACAATTCAACCAAGAATTTCTTTTTCTTATGGTTTACAGTTAGGTATCTACTCAATAAAAAAGAACTGATATTTTGAAAGATCCGTTTAATTGTCTAAATCAAATGTATTACAGGAGAAAATGGCACAGAAAGTGTCCACCTTGCCCAGAAGATATGCGTAAGAAGTGGCGAGACCCCAGCATCAACTGGGTGTGTGGAGCATACCAACGTGCCAGGAGATCTTTTAAAAGCCTATGCATGATGGAATACAGAAACTGCCAAGATGGAACTAGTAAGTTGAACCTAATTAGCATAAATAATAACAATAATTAAAATAATGATAAATTTGCATGACGACCTGGATGGCGCTATGGTTTAGGCGTTGTGTTTCAGCGCAGAAGGTTCTGGGTTCGATCCTGGCCGAGTCAATCTAGGAAACGAACTTTTATAGATTATCTCGGGTCTGGGTGTACTGGAAGACACCCCTAGTAGTCGTCGTCTGGTTCTCATAGCACAGGGAATGCCTTAGTTTAAGATCAGATTATAGATATTTTTTTTTCTGACGCATTTATTATTATTATAATTATGACGGCCCCTATGAAAGCTGCTCAAAAGTGTGGAAGTTTTAGTGGATAAAAGTCCTATAAGCCACTCTGGGTACTTTTTAAAAATAGAAAAAAGTTAAAGATCATAAGAACAATTTAAAAATTATGATACCTAGTAGGCTAACTACTAATCTACTTTCACAATATTCCAATACTCGTCATGCGCCAATAAGCCTTATGCTCCAATAGTTCTCATGCTCCATTACGAGTACAGTCCGCCTCTACCTATCCTCATTTACGACAAGGCCTGTGTCCATCACATTAATGTACATAGGCAGAATGTTATTGAACAGATGGTCGACTCACAAACTACTTCATGAAACTCGTCTTTCTAAGAGTACATTAAGCAGTCATTTACATGCTTTTAATTTAAAAAAGTGTAAACGTTCTTTGTAAAGTGTCAAGTAAGTCGCTAACATATTTCACATCTTATGATACAATTCCATCGCCATTTGTGAGACAGGTACATATCTATTTTTTAACCGACTTCAAAAAAGAAAGAGGTTCTCAATTCGTCTGTATGTTTTTTTTTTGTATGTTTGTTACCTCATAACTCCGTCATTTATGAACCGATTTCGAAAATTCTTTTTTCCTTTGGTAGGTAATACTTCAGAGATGGTCCGAAAATTTCACCAATATTGGAGCTTGGACTTCGAAGATACACTAGATAACGCGACCTGGTTATAACCTTATTTATATTGACGATTCTCTTGTATATCGTTGCGCTCCGGAATTAGAATATTGCCATAAATATTGCCATAAGGCAGACCTGCCTTAGATATTTATTTAGGTCAAGACCACTCAAAAGGGAGAAATAAAAAATTTTTATTAAAAAAAATTAAACCACCTTCAAAAAAACACTGAAAAGTATAAAATAACTATCCTTTACTAATCAAAACTCGAGTACAATTAAAATAACTATAAATACGATACACATACCTATATAATTAAATTTGACAGTTATTGAAGTCGGTGCCAAATCAATGTGCAACAACATAAAGTCTATTAGTTTGGTGGGCTTGGCACCACTTGGTGGGTAGAAAAAAATACGACAAAACATTGAGATTTGTAAGGAAATGAGTCACGAAGTGGATGAGAAAATCCTTGAGAAGTAGCGGGAAACTTCTTTACTTGGTTATCTCACCACGTTGACATATTTATAATATTAAAGATTAATCGCGTGACCCACAACTAAGTTGAAGTGTCATGAGTATTACAGATAACACAACCGGGGAGCTTCCATTAACACCCAGACATAAAGACAATTTACGAAAGTTTGTTTTCTCAATCACGTCAATTTAGAGAAATTACTCAACTAAGGGAAAATAGATTTAAATTTGTTATTAAACGCATACTGATTGAAAAAGCATACTATAAAATTAGCGATTTCATTGAAGATACAACAATAATCCGGAAATAATCCTCTCTGCACTTGTATTTACTGGCTTTATGAATACTAGAATATTGCATTTTAAATAACTATTGTAGAATGGTGTTGAAAAAATGATACCTGACTGAGTTTCTTGTCGGTTCTTCTCATTGTCCAGGTTTTCTTTCTAACTAAAGTAGATTTGACTTTCAAACAACCTTGCACTTGGGTTTACTTGAATAAATTGATTTGACTTTTGTAGTTCCCTCGGCTCGTCTAATTTACAACAGCAACAGCCCAGTCAATTAATAGACAACGTAATTTTTTCAGTGTTCGTTAAAATCAAGGACCACCGCTGCGACAATGACACTGAGGGAGAGGTGGCGCATGGGCAGCATTTCTTTTATGACTACCGCGTTGTTTTCAGTGACGATAGCACCGATTCATCATCAGATACAGAAACAAGTTCATCTCATGAAAGCTCCTCCTCCATATAATAATCCGTTGAAATTTTTGATAATAATAAAATATTACTTGTTAGTATCAAGTTTTGTATATTACGTTATAGAAACTAATAGACAAAGAGCAGAATTAAGGGAAAGCAAAATATTGTGTTCAGAATCATTAACCGAATCAGTTTAGACATTTTTTTTGTGTTGTTATTAATTCTACTGAATATTATAAACGCGAAAGTTTGTGAAGAAGGATGTATGGATGTTTGTTACTCTTTCACTCAAAAACTACCCAACGGATTTTAGTGAAACTTTACAATAATATAGTTCAAGTCGCGGGCAAATTAAAAATTAAATCATATCGCACAAGTGGGTACAAATGAAAGTAAATTTTACACAGCGCGTGATAAAGCGTATTTTTGATCCAATAGAACAGAACGTATTACATAGCGCTGTGTAGTTGACCAAATAAATAAGATTAATTCTTAATAAAAAAACGGCTAAAAGCTAATCGTATTCGTCCATAAATGGTTCAATACCACCATACAATGTATTTGTGTTATCTATTTACCAAAAATATAAATCGGATTCGAAAACAAACTTAACTTTGAAATTGAAAGACATGTTCTCTCCATATTCTCCAACTGGAAGTATAAGTTTGTAATGGCAACAAAGTGTGATAGAATTACAAATTCGCAATTCTTAAATTATTCCCTTCTATTGTGCTGTGAAATATTACTTCCGCTATCCATCGGGTGACTTGCTTATTCGTTTGCCTCTTCCGCCATAAAAATAACGTGTGTGGTCGGGGGATCTCCGTCAGAACAAAGTTCCTTAGCTGTAATTTCCATTTCTCAAAACTTAACGGCAATAATTAGACTAATAAAATAAATATTTTATTAAAGAGACAGTAATATCACTGTGATTCTATGTATAGAGCTAACGAACCTAGCGCCGCGCAGGTACTGGGCCGAGTAACGGTTTTTCCTTACGTGACCATTTCTACCACAGTACAAGTAAGCATACAGTATTCTATCTCGGCAGTGTCCTAGAGATTACCTACGGTCGTTTCGTACGTAAACACGCAATAGGGCTACCGACTTGGACTGAATGTTTTTCTTGGGTTACGTATTTGATAATAGGTACTATATTAAATTGTCATATTATCTTTTCATTTTATATTATTGCAAATTTAATACGTTTTTATTTATATAATTTTACTAGTATTTTATATCTAGTTTCAATAGTTTAAGAGTTAGTACGGTGGAAATGGACAAAAACAATGCATTTTGTGTGCAGTATAATTAAAAATCAGCAATAAATTAACTAGATCATTATGATAATATATTTCCTACAAATTAACCACAGAGAAATATTTCCGGTTTCGATATAGATGTATTCAAACATCCATACACTGAACATTATGCTCGTAAACTTGATTGACATAAAAATTAGTCAGTAAATGCGCGGGAGCGTCTCATACCGTCCGACGACAACCGCGGCGCACTCGCGACTGTCGTATGGCGAGAAATGCCGATTTTTTCGAGCGCGTCGTTTGGGAGCGTTTGTATGAAGATAGAATACTGTATGCTTACTTGTACTGTGATTTCTACCAACGCAATTCTCCCGCAAACCGCGTTAAGGAACTTCGTTCCAAAAAAATGCCAGATTCCATAATTCGAATTCAACGGGATAAGCGGGAAGAACCCTAGAGGTTCTTGTTTGAGTATATAAATGGCCATATTGTTTTATGATTCTAAAAAATTCTAACTTCTAAGTCAATAGAATTTTTTACACCTCTGAGTCTCAATGTATGATATTTTTACTCACGACGGACGGAACGGAACGTAGGCTTTATATACGTTTGGAGTTAGAGGCTGTTTGTGTGTAAGTATGACTGTTACCATTTTCCTCGAAAACTACTTGACTAATTTCGATGCGGTTTTTTTATTTAGAAGGTATTATTTCAGAGGAGATTCTCAAACATGTTTTACGGCTGTAGTCTACCAGGGGGCGCTGCAGCAGCCAGGATAGTCGGCGTTTGAGGGCTTTTTATTTGAAAAAAAAACATTTTGTCATTTATAATTGTACTGTATAGTACGGTCTGTAAGCACCGTTACACTCTGCTCTCTACTCCATGTCCATTCCCTGCGGCGGTCCGCAACCAAAGAGACAGCTTGTAGGTAGTTATTTCCTTTATCTAGACAGCCGCCGTTGTGGCGCTGTCTCTCGTGCGTGGGGGAGGACAGAGTACTTATTTCCCTTTCGCACCAGTGTACAGGTGCGAATAACGTTAGTGGGATGTAGATAGTAACGTACTTAAAATACTATTTAAAAAATTAAAATAAAATAAAAAAGCAAACCTTTATCTGTTCTTGAGATAAAGGGTTTTATTTTTTGGTCGGACAAACGGACACAGGGACAACAAAGTGATCCTATTGGGTGGATTCACTTGGACGGTGTAACAATAACACTTAGGGTTAAACAATATCATAATGTTCAAAGTAAAAATATCCACATAATGCTTTGTTTTTAATTTTTAGTTACAATGTTAGTATCAGTAGTTTATGACAGCTCAATAGGTGTAAAGATGAGGGAATAAAACGCTTGTAGCCAGACAGACAAACAGATGTGACAAAATTATGAGGGTTTTGGCAAAATAACGGAGTGCATTAATTAGCAACACTGACGATTAAATAATAAAATAACACTGGCACCCTCTAGTAGAGCATTATTGTGCTCGTGACGTCATCAAGAGGAACGACCGACGACTTGCTCTCCACTACCGCTGCGAGATGATATAAATCAAAACTCGAGCAAGTTAAGTCTCTTCTGCTTTTTCCCTTTTCGATTGTAGCGCCAAGTGTTTACGTACAAAGTTATCTTATTATTATTAATTGATTATTTTGGAATATTTCATTTTTTTAGTTATCTAACATATTCCACACTATTGTCACAGTATAAACATAACAGTAGGATGTCTTCATAGAAATCTAGCGTACGTGGTTTGTATGTGTGCGCGCCAATACGCACGCGCCGTGGCACGCTCACAATGGCAATATTTTGGGTGAATATGGGTAGCGCCAGCCGAAGTCGCACGCAAAGCAAACATGCGACCGCTTCCGTTTGTCTTTAATTCGTCCTTCACATCATCGCAGATACGAAAATGTATGTATGCATTGTTTTTTATTATTATGTACCTAATAAATATATAACTAAATGAGATGCTCTCCACATCTTACACTCAAGCCAACAACCATCCGTATCCGACCGAGAGTAGGCAATTCTCTTACGCATAAGGCGGGAATCGGCCTTCTTTTTTACATATTCTTTGCTGTTGTGTTATATTACACACATTAATAAACCTGTACCATTGTGCAGCTATTCGAAAACTTACACAAAAACCAAACAGACCCACATAATTCAAACTAGATTGTGTATCTGCAACGTCACCGTTCCATTAATCGCACACAAGGGAGCAGTAATTTGTCATTGAGAGCAGACAGACAAACAGACAGACAAGAGTGACGGGTAAAATGACGCGCTAAGTGCACGCATCAGTGAAGCGAGTACGATGTAATATCGATATTAAACCATTACGTCTAAAGATCATTTTTTGCTTGTTGCTACAAACGTTACTCGGTTTATGAACACAAAGTTTTGAATGCGCTTGTAACAACCTTATATTATGGAAACACAGCAGCTTTTTCTTACATTTCGACACTTGGGAAGGTAAGTGTAAATGCGTTTCTAATGGAGTAGTCTGCGCGTTGCAAAACATTTCGTCATTACTACAAAAACTACCATTTTTGCAAAAACTACCTCTAGATTTTATAGATTTTAATTTAAATTTCATTTTATTTGTATTCTTTCAATTTAATTGTATTTTTATTTCAGAAATTAGTATTTTCACACTGAAGAACACTGTACTTAAATATAGGTAATTATAATTTCTAGAAACAATAAAGTACGGAAGAGCGGATTCTCCCAATACAAGCAATTCCTTGCTTAAAGGGGGACACCAGCCCATATAAATACATCTAGGAGTTATTGAATAAACTTTTTTGATTTTGAGATTACATCCAATACTTTAAAAACACAAGACGTTAATAGAGAGTTTTAACATTAAGACACTCCAAATTTATTCAAACCAGGACGTTCAAAATATTATATTATGAGATACTGACTTGACGATGAAAAGTTATCACTTCTATTGCAGCTATAAACTTATTGCTTTGTGGATATTGTCCACGAAGGTGACACTGGTACCATTATTACCTAAGTTGCAGTAATCACGCGACAGTCAAATATCGCGCGATATCTGCTCTCAAAACGAGAATTAATGTAATGTAATTTGTATAGTGGCGCTATATCTATCGCGAAAAGTGCATTTAACGGTCATGGCTCAATAGACACGCACTCATCATTTATGATACCGATTTTTATTACAATTGGTCACCGGTCGCACAATTATCGCGTGGCTGTCTTCAAACTTTTAGGTAATAACTCCGCGAGATAATAATAGTATGTGTATGTTGCTCTGATGACAGCTAATATCGTCACAGGCTTCTACATATTATGTCAACTCATTTAGAAAGCCAGGTACAGTACTTCCCATCAGACACATTACATCGCTTAAACTCATTGTGGGTAATACGACATTTGCATAATAACAATTTAGGTCTACACGTATCGCGCGTTTAGGGTTAAACGTGAATATGTCGGCAGATGAAAGGTACAGTGAATTGGCTTCTTTGATGCTTGAAAGTATGTAAATGGGTACTTGAGATGAGCGATGGATTAGATAGAGCAAAGTAATTATGTACATACATTAATTATAAACAGTTTTTAACCCCCAACGGAAACTGTTAAAAATTTGACGCCGTTATTTCCATTTGTTTCCATTAGGCTTTAAAAGTTGCAGACATAATCTAAACTTCTAAACTAATATTATAAAGAGGTAAAGTTTGTAAGTTTAGATTTAGGAGATAATCTCCAAAACTCTCATGCGATTACTCATTCGATTTCAAAAATTCTTTCATCAACCTTTCGCCGACCTTCAGGGTGGACATAGGCAGGCGAATTCGAGGGCAACTGCCATTATTTATATTTATCGGATATAATATCCAGAATAAAATAATTAATCACGATATGCCATTTACTGCCTCTTAAAATTATTTATAACTACTAAACTAAAAGCAAAATTAAAAAAACAGAAATGCTGAGGAAACGTGTTATTAAATTCAAAGTCTAAGAAAAAGAATTTATAGCACAAGAAATATTATAGTTAATTTAGCCGCAAACACATATTTATTCGCTCCCTTATCACGGTTGACGTCCCATTTGCGGTAGGTCCCATTTCGCGAACAAGACGAAGCTGTCACATCTATCTTACACTTGATATCAGATGAAAAATGTCACTAATAACCTTACGCTGACGCCGTGCTCACGGCTCTCGACGTAACAGACGCTCATTTGAATACGTTTACACCAATTAACTAATGGTTTACGCCGGGGTGACACGAGGCTAATAAATAAAGCTAACAGGTATAATTACGACATGAGTAAATATCTCATACAGACACCAAGATTCACACGAGCAGTCCGTTGTAAGTACATTCATACATAGTGCGGCGGTTGTGCGTGATCATACACGCTGCTGTGGTACAAAGAGTAAGTTTTGAGCTAATTCCGGTGTAAGGCAAACGACAGGGCTATCGTAAAGAAAAATGGAATTAAATGTAATTGTTTAGTGAATCTCCGAACGTGGTACTTTCGTAAATTCAAAATGTGGCACCCAGCGAATTTAGAAAATTTTGTCTTTGCGGTTATTATAACCTTGGTCGTGGTCCGGATCATAGCAACCACCTTCTTCGCTAATCCTGCCGCCAAATTAGGGAAGTTCATGCAGAAAATATATCGATGTTTTTTTCGATGTGAAGCTTCCAAACGTTGCATTTTTGGCGATGCATCGAATAAAACATTGATGTTTTCGATACATCGAATAAAATCATCGATACATACCAGTTAATAAAGATCAGCAATGTAAAAAAAATGAGACATTCGAATTATATTTTTAATTAGTCAATGAATCGTTCGGCGATTAGATTAGTTTTCATGAGCTTAATAACAGCAGGCAAAGCCATACAGCCATATAGGCTGTATGATGACATAGCCAAGTCTGTGCGAATGTCAATCATTGAGGTCCGCCCTACGATGACGGGAATTTTGAAACAAATTGTAACTTTGTGTTGTTTTATCCAAGATAAAACAAAAAATATGACGTGATTTTGTATACATAGCACAAATAATGTATTGCAATAAAATTTTCTGTTTTTGTTTTACTTAAAACTAATCGGATCGGATTTCGATGCATTGAATGAAATGCATCGAAATCCGATGTGTTTCAATACATTGATGTATATCGCGCTTCCCTACGCCAAATAACAGTGGCAGTAAGGGTGAGACTGCCGGTGTAATTTTTGGTACAAGAGACATAACATCTTTGTCCTCAGTGTTGTTGACGCATTTGCCTTCTATTTTAGCCTTGATACCGTAAAGGCCCGTGGCCTCAATCCATCTACCGACAAGTGTTGGTTCGTTTGTCTTCCCAGTACGTATACTTAGAATAAAAAATAATAATTATAATTTCGTTAGCAATCAAGCGCTAACGCCCTGGTCGTGTAATATGTGAGTGGTTCAATCAACGGTAGCTCCCCGGCGACACATGGACGCGGTGAGTTCAATTACGTCGGACAAGCCGTTGCCATAGCAACGACCTCCTAACAGGAATAAAGTAAATAGTCGGTTAAATAACAACTGTTTAAGGTCAACGTGTATTTAATTTACCAACTCGGTGCGGCGCCCGACCTATATTACCCCCCCTCGAGTGATTAGGATGCGTTATAATGACTTTCATGCACGTACATTGACCAATCAAATAACAGCTGAAATCGAAACCGCATTTATATATATAATTCTTTTGTACATGTGTCACTGAACTCCTCCTAAACGTCTGGACCGATTTTGATGAAATTTTTTTTTGGGCGCTTAGGTGAGTCCCTGGATGATTTAGATTCACAATTGGACCCGGTAGGTGCCGCTACCATCGGGTTCTAGGATTTTAACTCCATTTTAAGAATATTGTACGTACGGAGGACTATGAGATCTGGAATAGTTACAGTTTATGTAGAGAAGGAGGGCAGAAAGTTAAAATTTATATATTACATATTATAAATACACTAAATCAAATAAAACAAAGCATTCGTTGTTTACGTTCATAGTGTCAATGTCGAACACATCATAGATCGTGGTAAAACACTCGCATAGAGTAGAAATTGTCACCAAAGAATTTTAAAATGTTGCCAACAAATAATTACTGACAGATTGAATGAGTTAAGAGTCCGACACGTTATGAGCCAGTTCTTTATCAATATTGTCATTGGAAAATGTACTCACCTTTACGCTACGCCATATTTACGAGCAATTTATTGAGTACTCAATAGCTCCGCTTACCTGGAACAATTAGGACATTATATTAAACATTTCGTTTGTTATCGTTAAAAACTTCTGAGAAAAAATCACTGGGGCAGACACACATCAACCTCATTCTAAAAATGTCCCACTGTTTCAGGTTTAATACAGAACAAAAAAAATGGTATTGAATTTACATATTATTAGTGACCCGCTCCGGTTTCGGACGGGTAGAAATTTTTTTTAAAATAAAATACAGCCCGTGTTACTCGCTGATAATGTAGCTTTCAATAGGTGAAAGAATTTTTGAAATCGATAGAGCAGTTTTTGAATTTATCCATTACATACAACAAAGTTTACTTCTTTGTAATATTAGTATAGATTAGCTATCATAAGGGATAACCTCATGTTTTGTAGGAAAACCGGAAGATTCAAGGATGAAATCAAGGAGGGAGGACCACAAAGCCAGCAGTAATAAACTGGAGCTCGACCCGGTACAGGGCTGAATGGTACCACTCGGAGGAAGCCGACAGGCCGACAGCCTAGCGGACGCCCCTGGAAGCAATCTACACCTAGCTGGCTGTCAAAGGAACAATTTTATTATTCACTCACTAAGGTTTTTTTTTATTTCATAATGTTTCCTATTCAAAAAAGTACGTTGTTCAGCACAGAATTTTTGCGTTTAAATAAAGAAAATAAATTTTAATTCCTGTTTTACCTTTACTTAAATTACATAATCACACTAGCGTAAATATATTTATCCTTAGAGTAATCTGACAACAGATGTAAGTATTACTGTGATAGTACGAACAATATAGAGATATATTACGAAGTATCGATACCAACGAATAATATTGATACTGGGTTCAGTATCAAAAATAAAGTATCGATACTGAAAATACTTGGTATCGAAAGGAAAGTATCGATAACTGACAAGAATCGATTCGTTTCCGTATCCCTACACACAGTTTGAGACCACGGCCGATGCAACTCGGCCGAAACGTCAAGCCAAAATAAAAGGTAATCGCGTTATTTTCCCGTTTTTTAGATATTTTATAATGCAACTATGAAATAGCTTACGTAGCCGAATGTATTTAAAGAGACAGTAAAAATAACGTTGGCAAATTGTGATTATGCCCTTGATTGCATATTACGGTGTGATAGAGTGTCACCCGCCATTATATTAATGGGCTGCCGGAGTACTTTTTATTATTTCTGCGACCTCTGCTTTGTTAATTCCTCTCTCCGCACCCCTCGTTAATGATGTTAAAAATGTACGTCATATTGTCGGCGACATTTTGATATTTTTCAGTATTCATATAAATATTTAGGATTCTCCCCTTCGTTTGTTGCGTTTTATTTCTTAAATTACGTAATGGCCTAACGTTTTGCAAATCACGATAGAATCTTATAATAGAATCAGAGGACAATTTTTATTTCTTCATGGCATGGCTCACAGATTAGCGCATTTGTCACATATTAATAAGAGAATCGATATGAAGTGCGTTCGAAGTAAATGCGTTTTCTTCTTATCGTAAAACTCCTTCAGTAAAGTGATAGAAGGCTTTACTGAAGTTACAAACGACTTCTTGGAGAAGCGCGAAAACTTCAGCTACACATGTTTATTTAGACCTACTCTATTCTTTTCACGTATACAGAACTTTAAAACACAATATACAATCACTTTTGTACTTTAAAACTCCCAAAAATGTAAAATAGAGAAAATCTAAATAAAATGACAAGCTCACTCTCCCGTTCCCGCCAAAAAGTCAGAGGACAGTTTGTTACTGAAGGTTATGTTAGAGATTTAATAATGTGGACAAGAAACTTGTTTAATTTGCTCATATGAAACTAAATTGTTTTTTGCGATTCATGTAAAAACACTGAAATTGTTGAAAGTAACGCCGAAATGCTACTTAAACTTTTAAACTTTCGCGCTGCATTATAAAATATCTAAAAACAAATCAGCGATAGCGGAACATCTTCTCCAATCGGATACGAATCATTGGATAGAGTTTTATCGCCCACAAGTCCTTTCCACCGATCGCCACTTTTATCCAAGAGTCGTGCGTGAAGCAATTGAAATCAAGAGACACAAAAATTTCAATCGGGAAAGCGGATACAATTTATCAACAGCGTGGAATCCTGTGATTCAAATGACAAAACCTCGTTTTTCACATCCGGTTAAGTGTGTGGACACCGTGAGTGTTGTGTGTAGGAACCCTAATAATTATTTACAAATATCGGGGGTAGATGAAATAAAATCTACCTCTGACACGGAGTGAAGCTTGCTGCGACAGTTTACTTGAGACCACGGCCGATGCAACTCGGCCGAAACGTCAAGGGAAAATAAAAGTTAGTCGCGTTAATTTCCCGTGTTTTTAGATATTTGAAATGCTATTTATCGCTATAAAATATGCAATACCTACAATATAATGTTACCATTTTAAATTACATACTAAATTAAAAATACGTAATAATGCTATAAAATATTTGTGGGCTCAAAAAAAAATTGAAACGACATGAAATTGTAGTTTCTATTAATAAAATAGAAACGCGTATATAATGTTATTCGATATAATTGTGTTCATATGATTTAATTTATGATTAATTGTAGTAATTACAGAATACAGTAATTTTAAACTATTCATGAAATATTGTGTCTTAGGTGTTACTTTGTGAAAATCGATTTTATGTGAAGAATTGTTATAAATTTTAGCAATCATCTGCCATAATTCTAAAACCGCTAATCAATACGTGTATCGACACCTCGTATCGATCCTTAATGAAACATCCTCAGGATATTCCGAAGATCGGACAGACATGATATATGATGCAACTTAAAAACAAAAAAAACAAATTAAAAATTCAAAACCCTTGACTAAAAAAAATTCTAAGAAATTAAAAAAAATTATGTAGGCCTACCTATTGGCCCCTTAAGTTAATGAAAGTTTAATATAAATAGTATTAGCAATATATCGAAGCGTTGCGCATCGACTTGTATTTGAATTTCATACCTATGTTTTTATTTTCAGTTGTATTCTGTTTTTACTTTGTTCACGGTTAAATATTGTAGTTATAAAAAACTTGTAGTTTTAACTACTAAATCTACGGTTAATTTATATGTTTATCTTATTTTAAATTTATCAAGAATTTACTTTATTTTTTTTCCCGTAAGTTTTAACGCCGACATTTTTTTAAATCTAAGTTGAGACTTCTTCTGTCATTAATTCTTCAATGAATATTTTAAAATGTTAATTTGTATTTGGATCAACAAAATGTATCACTATGCTGAAATTTAAGTTTATACGTCACATACTTTCTGAAAGAATCGACTGCGACTAACGGAAGGACGGTGTATTTCCTTTTAATATACGGTATCGGTAATATACTCGATTTGACGACCTCGGTGACGCAATGGTTTAAGCGTTGCACCAAGCGCGGAAGGTTCCGGGTTCAATTACCGGTCGGGTCAATTTAGGAAATGAACTTTTCTAGATTGTCTCGGGTCTGGGTGTACTGGGAAACGCCCCCAGTAGTCGTCGTCTGGTTCTCATAGCACAGGGAATACTCTAATTTGAGATCAGATGATTGGCGTATATAGTGTGGCGCATTATTATTATTATTAATAACACATTATCCAACTCAGAATATTTAACTTCGAAAGTAGTCACATACCACCTAGCCAATCAATAAACGAGTAATCGCATCTTTCGATTTTTCCCCAACTACAGTGCACTTTGAGTGTGCTTTGATGCAATACACTATCCGCTCTAAAGCACTGAACCTCTAAGCATAAACATTGTATAAGTTCCGCTTTAACTTCAGAAATTCACTTCTAAACGTGATTCCGGCGGATCTTGTCCGACCCAACTTTAATCCGCACCACTTGAGTTTACTCGAGGATCAAGTTAAAAGATCCTGGCGAGGGAATCGTGTTATATTAAATTTAAAATTTGTCTTCGTGTAATACAATATAATGTACAATATACAAGCAATATAATGTTGCACAGTCAATTTCTAAATTCACTAACAACAAACCCAGAACTTTTTAAGAAATTTTGTTGACAAAAAAAATGTTTTAAATTGTATCTGGTCTTCATGTCTTATATTAAAAAAAGAGAATTAATAATTATTTATTCTAAAGTGGACGTCTTGCCAAATAGCAAACACCTCTATCCATCTCCTTATAGCGTGCCGTTGGAGAAGGCTTACAAAAATGTAAATATTATGTATACTTTTTTATGCTATGAGCGACCGTTTAAGTTATTAAAACTTACGTATGAACACTGGTGACGCCGATGTTTTCCATTGGTCCTTAGCAACATTCGTAAAGCGCATGTAATGCGATTTGTAATGTTACACAAAAGATTTTCACTCACCTATTTTTCGTTTTTAGCATACTTTTGTTTTTATTCTACGTACGCTTGTTTTGCATGCCGTTTGTTTGTTTGTTGTGTTTTGTACCTAAGTACCTATAAGAATAATCTAATGATGAAAATTGATATCAGAAATCTGTGTTCTAAGTAAGTACTGTTTATTTCCCAAATAAATAAATAATGATTTAAAGTCGACGAATATGGTGCAGTCGCTCATCACTTGCGCCACACGCGCCCTCAGTACAGAATTCTCTCATAAATATTTGATGCGATCCGCGGTGGTTTCGCGGTGTTTTTTCCGTTTAATAGATAGCCGGCGCATGACAAACTGACGGTCCACTGACTACACGTTGACATACTGGAGTCACCGCATTTTTAGGGTTCCGTTTCTGAAGAGGAAACACGTAAGCTTTATAAGACTGATGCGTGTTTCTGTCCGCTCGATACTTTGGTCCGTCTGTAACAGTTAGACGTAGATGTAGACATATTATATTTATTTGCAACGTTTATGAAACATTAGATTTACATATATACATACATACCTACAATTTTTTCACGCTGTATCTCTAACGCGGTAGTCAGAGAGGACGGAGCGCCATTCGTCGCGGTCCTTAAATACTTTTTTCGCTTCCTCAAATCTCATAAAATGAGAAACTATTAGCAAATAACATTAGTAAAACTATCTACTATTATTTTAAGTTGCAAGAAGGTCATAGATCAGCATTAAGCAGGTGCAGATTATGTGTACTGATCTACCGCTAGGACCTTTTGGACAACAACAGCGATGATAAACATATAATAGATCGCGGACGTGAAAAGTATATAGTAATAAAAACTAAAAAATATTGACTGAATTATATATTAAATTATAATAATGTTAGCCATAATTTGGTTACGAAATCATACATTAGATTACATTACAAATCAGTTGTTATCAGAAATCTAAGTGACGTACATACTTGAAGTTTGGTAACTTGAGGCTTGGTAAATATCTCGTTAACTCGCATAGATATATGTGGGTGTCCAAGCAAAAACAGTCCAGTAGTGGGGTATTGAGTTAAGAGTAGATTCAATTAAAATAAAATAGAATCGTCAATTGATAATAAGGATTAAAAAAATATTCGAAAACTGGCATAAATTTTTTTTATCAGACATTTAGAATTGAAACTGAAAAAACTTGTTTTGAGAAAAAGCATTTTTAAAGTTTGATTGAAAAAAACACACTTCTTTTTGTTTGTTTCTACTTAGAAACATCATATAAAATCATTTATTACACGAACTTGTAGATAATTGAGCATTAATTAATAAATCAATGAACGCCGCGAATTGCCATTTTTTCACCTAACATTACAAAACTGCGTATATCTCGAAAACTAAATGCCGACCACTGAACCCTTTTTGCTTGGTCACCCACATAGGCTTTCTACTTCTTGACATTTTAAGGTAGGAACGGTGTTCTATGATCTCATTGGTCAAATCGACGCCAGACGTTAGCATTTGAGAGCGAAGAGGTGTAGAGTGATTCCTGTTTTTTTAACCAAAAAATTACGTTAATTAAGTTAAGTTTTTAATTAAAAAAAAATAAAAAGCGTGGTTTCTGTTTAAGTAATATATTACTTAATTATGGCTTACGGTTCTGAATACATCACACAACATAAAAATGTCATTTATGGGTCTTTTAGACCTATCAAATTTGTAATGTCAGTTTTATTCACTAGACATGTCAAGGGTTATCCGAAAGTATAGTTATAGTTCTCAGGTAAAAATTGATAACAATTTCGATCAGATAACTACATAGATCTTCACGCCGTAAATCGTAAATTTGTAGTTATTTGCCATTATAAACTTACATTTACAGTTGGTGAGTATGGAATCGTGTTTTTCAACTGCTGTGCAGCACATACATACAAACATATCTTCACGCTGTATCCCTAACGGGGTAGTCAGAGAGGACGGAGCGCCAAGCGTCGCGGTCCTTACATACTTGTTTCGCTTCCTCAAATCTCATCATTCTCCTCACACATTTTCGCCTAGGTATGCGAGTGCTTTTGACATTTCCGTCGGCTAACACTATCTATTTGATCTTCATAAGTCTGCCTTGGTCTTCTTTGACTTGGATTTTCTTCGTCAATTATTCTTTACTATATGCCCGAACCATCTAAGCATCGCATTCTTCATTTTTACAATAACCAGCTTTGTCATGCTACATATCTCTTCACTGCTTATCTTGACCATAAGAGTTATACTAGTATAAGACCGCAGATATTTCTGAGAGATATTTACGTAGGTAATACAAAATACATACATACATATCCTCACGTTATATCCCTAAAAGAGTAGTCAAAGGGGATGGAATGTCAGTCATCATGGTCCTGACATATTTTTTCGTCTCCTTAACATATTATAATCTCGTATAACTAGTTGTTACACAGCCATGTTGCAGAGTGCGCTATCAAAGCGGATGGTACGCCATAAATATTTGATGCATCCTCTGTTCCGAACCCCGTCCACTATTTACATATCAGTATCCTTAAAAGCATTCAGATTATACGATATAAATAAAAACGAATAAATATCCTACGGGATACGTTTAAAAGAAGGATAAGATTGGTAAAGCGATGATGAAAATGCAATTTATCGCTATAAAAATATAACGACCGAAAATGAGATGTCACCACTTCATTAAAGGTATATATTAACTTCAAAAATATAACAGAGCTACAAAACATTTATAACTTACATATGAAATAATTGAAACAACTTATTAGAGTAATAGTTTTTAGAAATGCAATTCTATTTATAATTTTTTCAATGTAATTTTACTGTACATGCCATATCTAACTTTTTATTTATTCAAAGGCTAAAAATATATTTCAGTTTGTCAGTCACTCTAGAAGGTCGATAAATCTAGACAATGGTGTGGGGTCACCAATAAAATCTATTTCGCGGAGTAGGGAGCTGTTTTATTAGATTTGAACGCGTCATCGAATACCCATCTAACCGCAAATAAGCCAATAGTGGGGAACTCAAATTGTATAAAAATGGAACTTGGCTGAGACGATGGAGTATCGTAGTATGCATATTTAGGACAGTTGTTTCATTTTCAGGTCTTTCTTGAGAGAATCCTCTAAATAGACAGAATTGTGAGTTCTGTTTTTTAAATGGCTTTTATTCTTTGCATCAAACATTACCAATGTTAAATATCCTTTGGTTTCTTGTGCATTTCACGAGTTGGTCAAAACGCATGGTAACGGTATAGTGCCAATAATTTTGACAATTTTCTAATTTTCAATTTTTTAATTTCAAATTCTACTTAAATAAAAAACTAGTATTGTACATATCCACTCCGTATCCTTAATAGGGTAGAGAGGATGGAACGCCAAGGATCGCGGTCTTTATGTATCTAAGTATTGGTACTGTAGTCCATGTATATAATTACTTTGAATGAATTTGGACAAAATATCGATAAAAATTGGTTTTTTGTGAATTGAGTAGTAAATTATTAGCAGCAAACCATCTCGAGATATCCACCAAGATCCTATTAGATCTGCTGATATCTATTACTTTTATATTTTCTTTAAACAATAATAATGTGTCATCAACAAATAATATTACCTCACATAGGTTTTTAAGCATAAATGGGAAATCATTAATATAAACCAAAAACAGGAAAGGTCATAAGATTGATCCTTGGGGAACGCCTATCTTTAATTTAGAACTGACAGATGTAACCCCATTTACACTCACTTTTTGTTCTCGGTCAACCAGATATGAAATCAAGAGATCGAGAGCTTTATCGCGTATTCGAGTAAGAGTAGTAGAGCCATGCTGCATTGCAGCACGAATTGGGCCGGCTCGTCCGGTGAATATCGGCGTGAAATAACAGCATTTGTTGCTGTTATGTTTCGTTCGGTGAGTGAGACTGCCGGTGGTCCATCACTTTGTCCTTTCCTCCTTTCACTATTTCCCTAAAGGCCGGCAACACACCCGAGACTCTTCGGACGTTGCGGGTGTCCATGGGCAGCGGTAGTCACTCTTAATTAGGTGACCCGCTTGCTCGTTTGCCTCCTTTGTTATATAAAATAAAAATCCATTATATTTCAGCTTGTAAATTAAAGTTTCGTGACAAACAATCAAAAGCTTTGGAAAGATCAAAACACGCCAATGAAATCTCGTGATCCCTCCCAAGGTTCTAGTACATTTTTGATCAAGCTTGCTCCCGCATGTGTTGTTGACCGCCCTCTCGTGAAACCGTACTGTTTACAATGAAATATCCTGCAAATGTTAAAATGTGCCAGCATTTGGTTGAGCATTATTTTTTCGAATATTTTACTCAACGCTGGCAATCTCGATACCGGGCGGTAGTTTATAGGATCTGACTTGCAACTCGATTTAAATATTAGTATAATTTTACTATGCAACACAAGTAATTTCTATAGGTGCATTTGAAAAAAATTAACGAAAACATTAGCAACCTGTTTTTTATTCGTAACAATTTTACTATTAATGTATAGTGAGAGGTCTTCGTCTTTCTAATTTTGTTTACCTACTTCCGTGTTAATAGTGTTCCATATCGCTTTTACTGTATTATCTGCCTTACTAATTTTATTGGCGATATGAATTGATTTCGCATGCTTAGATACTTTTTTAAATATTTTTGAATAATTGCGGACATAGTGATAAAAGTTTTCATCTGACGTGTATGATTTTTCGTCATACAGCTCATAAAGTCTGTCCCTACTTTTTCTAATGCCTTTCGTCGCCCAAACAGAGAAATGTAACTTGTTGTCAGTAATTATTTTTTTCTTCTTTGGACAATTTTTATTAAATATATCGTTTAAATTTTGCAATAGACTCTCACATATGATATTCGAATCGTCAACAGAGGGAACAATGTTTAAATTTGTTGCTCCGTTAGTGAAACATTTTAACTGATTCCCACCTGATGGAGTAAACTCAATTATTCGTTCTAATTTATTTCTCATGCAATCTTATTTAATTAATTGAGCTTTATGATCTGAGCGAATACTACTATTATTGTATTGATCACATTTTTCACCTGGGTATCAAATATTGTGATACCCAATTTTATTTCACATTCACTAGTACTTTCTCTGTAATCGCTAATGCACATTATGTTCATGTGTGTCACACTCTTGTACTGTTTTTAATAACTTTAAAGCTGTCTCCACAAACAAATCTGTAATGTTATGAAAACATTGTTATTCGTTACATAACTTTACCAAAACAATATCACAAATGTAACAAAACAAGTATAAGTCGGTCGCAGCTATCATTAGTCACCGGCGCGCCGGTCCTTCGACCCTTGAGGGTTGAAAATAAAGCAAACAACACACGTGTCACATAATACTAATCCTGTTATAACAATTACAAATACGTATTCATGTTTAGTTTGTAACTGAGCTTAATAGGAGCTGTACAATTAAACATGGTGTAAAGATAGAAAAGCGAAAAAAGAAATTGAATGTCTTCAGGAAATAATGAGTTTCAGGAAGAAATTACAGAATTAGTAATTCAAACTTAGAACTATAATATTTAATACAAGTCGGTGCCCGCCACTTCGTGCGCGGGAAAGTCTGTTTTATTATTATTATACACCCTGTAACGGGCGAGTAGCGAATTTAAAATTTTGTGTTTCGGGTGTCCATGAGCAGCGATGATTCCATCAGGTGACTCGTTTGCTCATTTGTCACCACCAAAAAAAAATATATTTAAATGACGATAACTTTTTTCACTGTCATCCGATTTCAATGAAACAAAGCCTAAATGTTGCTACAACCTTACAGTATCTACTTTTTTTTATATATGTAAGAGGAGGCAAACGAGCATCGAGTCACCTGGTGGAAAGTGATCACCGCCGCCCATGGACACCCTCAACAATCACGAATCACGGGTGCGTTGCCGGCCTTTCATGAAAGAGAAGAAGAAGGGGAAAGGGGAAAACAGCAAGGAAATTCGTTTAGTAATTACGGAGATTAGCGTGTACATACACACAGACAGACAAGAATTTAAAAAAATGCTTTTGGTGTCCTGTGTCTTTTTTATCGCCCACACTCATTTCAGATAAATTTATTCAATGTCTGGACACACGGTTTGTACTGCTTTTAACATGTTGTATAGATCAATAGTTTTGACGACCTCCGTGGCGCAACGGCTAAGCACGTCGGAAAGTAAACGGGGGTTGCGGATTCAATTCCCGCCCCGAGTCTGGGTATTTATGTATAATATGTATTTATTTACAAAAGAAAAGTATATAAGTAGTATATCAGTTGTCTATTACCCATAACACAAGCTCTGTGCTGCTTACTTTGAGACTAGATGGCGCTGTGTGAAATGTCTGAGTATATTATTATTATTATAATAGTTTCCAATATAAAATGATTATTTCTTAATTACTCGTTTTCACACAAAAATCATTTATAACTTTTAATTATTGAAATTTAAAAATGAAGTTTTAATCACATTATTTACCAAGTCCAAATTTGTTAGAACGACGGTAGAAATTATATAGGAAAAAACAAATGATGGAGTTGTTTATATTATTGAAAGGTTTTTCATTTTTCGTTACTGACGCTATAAAATAATCATATTATTTTATAGCGTCAGTATAGTTTTTAAAGCTGGTAAGTATACAGTACAGTAATACATACAACAATTACATTTTTTTTTAAACAATAAAGAGCGTTTTAACAACATTTCAAGTGTTTTAAATACATTCCTTTTTTAAATTATCACAGGTCGAAATTGATAGATATGGAGAAAAACTGGCAATAAACGCGAAAATTTATAATCTGCATAAAAAAAGAAGATTACAGAACGAGTCCAAGCTTTATTTCGTGTACGTAATAATAACTAAGAAAAGATTTTTGGAAAGGCTTTTTAAAGGAGATTGCTTACGAGTTGCAGTGTTAAAATTAGTACGGAAATTAAGCAAAAAAAATGCGTTTAATTAAGCAACGTTTTTGCAACAAGAATCTATGTAAATTTAAAAAATATAATAGCGCTATGAAACAGTTTAATTTTTATTAGCCTATATTTGTGTCCCACCGTTGAGCAAAGGCCTCCCCCAACTCACTCCATTCCTTTTTATTTTGAATAATAATGTATTTTGTAGTATTATGAAAATACCAATTCATCTGCAATCTTTTCTAATACAAATTCTGCCGCCGTTCTGACAACGACATTAGTCCATCGTGTATTTTAAAATAAAATAAATGTGTGAAAATAATTAATTATAAATTTAATATGTTTAAAGTAGATATATGACATTTATAGTCTATTCTATTAGCTTTGTCGCTTAATTTATTATCCTAATAATAATCAATACTTTAGAGATATGTAAAGTTAAATGCATTTAACCATCAATTTAAACAGACCTATTCATAAGTCAAAAGAGCGCAACCACGATATAAACGACAGTGCCGCTGGTACAGTCGCAGTCATAAGTGAAAGACTTGCTACCATCCGTGTAACCTATTTAAAGGATGAAACTGGAGCGGGCTGCGTCCTATAAAATATTTATGAGCCCTACCGTCTCTATCTTGAGATAAGATCTAACTCTTACAAACAATGTTGGGGTGAAATGGAACACGGGAGTGTTTAAAAGTAGTGATTTTAGCTATTACAAAGTAAACTGGTTTAAATTGACTATTTTTTAACACGTTTTATATAGTGTAAATGAGCATGACCTGACTGCGATAAAGGTTTTTGGAGATTTCCCGACGTTTTGGCACTGTAGTGAGCATCATGATTACGGCTTGACTGAGGAAACGTGGATGGGTGGTTTTTCGTGAACAGCCAATTCGTGTATAAAAAGTAGGAACAAAATTTAAGCCACTTAAATTTGTTAAGTTGATCATTAATTTTAGCATAACCGCGCTATTTATAGAGGTTTATGAAAACTGAGAATAACCCAAGTGTAGATAAGTAAAAATGTTAAAATTAATATTAGGGGTAAATTCGTATAACTACATAATAGCTTTTATATCTTTCTACCCAAAATCATAGAATATTATGTACGTGGGGGTGATTTGGATAGATATTGATACCAGACATCTGTATTTATGCTTTTGACGTCACTTAGATGATTCTATATAAACGAACATTAGCATTAGTTATTCAAATTTACTGTATTTACAATTATAGTTTCTACTATAAACTTACTGTTTCTGATTCCAATCATACTAAATTTGAAATTAAATAATACTTGCGCATTAAATTTTATACTTTATATTCATAGCCTTTACCCGTACAGCCTGTCCCATATTACGAAGCGAAATAAATAAAATCACATAGAATGTAGATGTTTTGCAACGAAATGACGGCCGATCAGCTTATCTGATAATAATACTCACTTGTACATACTCATGCACACGATTGCTAGTCGGAGACGGAGTCTGGAGTTATCTATAAAGTCTTAAGCTATATTTAACTTATATATCGTAAATAATATACTAAATCATATAAACCACTCGTGAATCACATAAAATGTAACAGTAAAATTCCATTGAAAAATTATAAATAGAATTGCATTTCTAAAAACTATGTAGGTAAGTACTCTGATAAGTGCAAAAAATTAAAATCGATTTCAAAAGCACAATATAATTATCTTTTACTAATCAAAACTCCAGTACAAAAATAACTTCATAAATACGACTCGAATATCTATACAATTTGGCCTACCAAACTAG
Source organism: Zeuzera pyrina (assembly GCA_907165235.1). NCBI lineage: Eukaryota > Metazoa > Arthropoda > Insecta > Lepidoptera > Cossidae > Zeuzera > Zeuzera pyrina. Next base: position 20,211,786 of record OU015638.1, on the reverse strand, counting down.
TAGACTTTCTGTTATTGGTCTGGACTGGAACGGACTTCAATATGTCTTTAATTATGTATATATTTGTATCGCATATTTAAAGTTATATTTGTACTTGAGTTCGAATTAGTGATAGATAATTACTTTGTACTTTTCAGTGTTTTTTTTTTTTAAGTGGATTTCATTTTTATAAACTTATTTGGTTTCCTTTTGAGTGGGCTTCGCCAAAATAAATATATCTGATGGGTTCCACTCCAATTCTGGAATGGACTATAAAAGAATCGACAGAATGTATGAACAGTTATTTGGTGTATTGTTATTGTAAACAGTTATTTGGCGAGTTATCGGTGCAGAAGTACGCGGTATGACAGGATTGCACGACAATATTACTGTAAAGATAAAGAAAGGAATGCTAAGATGGTTTGGATACATGAAAAGAATGAGTGATAAAAGATTGACGAAGAAAATCTACATAGCGAAAGTGAGTAGTAAAAGAAACCAAGGAAGACAAAGACTGACTTATAAAGATCAAATAGCCAGAGTGTTAGCTGACACAAATGTCAAAAGCACCGTCATACCTAGGCGAAAATGCGTGAAGAGAATGATAAGATTAGAGGAGGCGAAAGAAGTATGTAAGGACTGCGAAGCTTGGCGCTCCGTCCTCTCCGACTACCCCGTTAGGGATACAGCGTAAAGATATGTATGTAGGCATGTACAAGTTTCTTAGATTTGACTTTCAAAAACACTAGACCAGAAATATATTTTTCTTACGTACATAAGATATATTCATGTCGTTTTGCGCCAAGCGCCATTATTACAACATTAAATATTTTGAATATAGCAAGAATACGCTTTAAACCTTTAAAACCTGAATTCCCGGCCATATTAACCTCTGATTATCCTGCCGACGAGTCTCGCGCATGCGCACCACGCGCCACTTTTGCACCTGAGTTATTTTTTAATAAATTCTCCGCCGCCACAAAGGAACGTAATAATTGTCGATATTAAAAAAGCAACCGCTAAACTTCGCAGACGAATTTCAAGAAAAAATGCTTTTATTAATTTGATTATTTTTAAATTGTTCGCTTAGGCAGCTTACTGAGATGGAATTTAATGAAAGAATTATCCGCCTGTTCTACCTACCGTGTAACGAGTGTCGGCTGACGATTTTCGAGGCTTTTGTTAAGACTGAATAATGAAGATCAGATAGCATGCCCTACGAACGCTAAAACGATTAGACAGTTAGTCGAAAAGCTATGTACCCTTAAGGGTAGCTTGTACGACTATTAAAACTAAATTTAAGGAAATGACATCTCACTTTCACCAACTATTTAGTAATTGGTGCAAGCGAGATGTCAAACCCTTGAGTCGAGTTTAAAAACTTAGTGCCAGTCACCCTAAAAACACTAATCGAGTTCATTGATTAATAAATACTTATTAAAATACATATCCAAAGTGTTTATTTTTAATTGTAACTGAACTAACGTTCATTTTTTACCGACTTCCAAAATAGAAAGAGATTCTCCATTCGGTTGTTTTTATTTTATATTTGTTACCTCATAACTCCGTCATTTACAAACCGATTCCTTAAATCGAGTTTAAGCAGTTGGTACAAGCCACCCTAAATCTATTAACAGTTACATAAAAGTGTTTCTATGTCATAATACTCAGAGTGCAAACTGATCAAAGTATACCTCAGCGAAAGCACATAACGGAAGAGATTAGAGAATGTGAAAGAAGTATACAAGGCCCGCGATCAAGCCCGCGAAGCTTAGCTCTCCATCCAATTTCGTACCTACTCCATTAGAAACACAGCGTTATAAGTTAACATAACCGCAACTATAACATGACTGCTACATGACTGATAACAACCACGATTATAATACGACATCTATACGACTCATGCATTATGTTATTGGGATGCTTTTCATGCTATATCAAAATCAAATCAATTTATTCAAGTAAACAACCCAATTGCAAGGTATTTTTGAACGTCAAATCTACTTTAGTTTGGTTCGAAAAGAAAACCTAAACACAGAAGAACCAACAACAAACTCAGTCAGGTATAATTTTTTCAACATCATTCTACAATAGTTATTTAAATAAAATATTCATAAAGCCAGTAAATGTGTGAATGCGTGTGCAGAGAAGATAATTTCCAGACTATTATTTTTTCTTCAATGAAATCTCTAACTTTGTAGTATGCTTTTCCAATCAGTGTGCGTTTAATAACAAGTTTAAATTGCTTTTCCATGAGGAATTTTATTATAAAAACGAACACAGTTGCCCAAAAATGAGCCACTTGACTTTTGTAATTTAAATTTAGTAGTAACTAGGTGATCACGAGCACGAGTTTCCATACCATTAATATCACCTTTCTTTTGAAATAGATCTATGTTTTTACTAATGTACATTATGTTTTCATAAATGTATAACGAGGGTATATATACCTAACTTTATGTATGACTGATATATAACAACATTGGTAATGTAGTGACAATCATTAATTAGCAAATAAGCGCGAGTGAGTTTCTACACCGGTTCGACAATATCCATGCTGGTATGACAGTGATTTAAGAAGTTACAGATACTCGTATTTTGTAAATTAATACAGAAAAAAGATAAAATTTCACATTAAACTACATAATCGTTAAAATTCTTAAAATACTAGATGGATATTTACATCTAGATAAGAGGGGATTTTTTATCCATATTTTAAAATATAACCTAGTGCTACATGTGAGGCTTGTGAGGGTATGTTACACATTTTCTGAGAAAATAGACGGATAAACGGGCAGACGAACGAGCGCGTGAGTTATCTCAGAAGGGATCCATTGTCCCTTTTAAGGGTACAGAAACTGAAAAAAGGAAACATCTTCAAAGAAAAACTCAGGCGATTCGAATCATATTTCCAAGATAAAATTCTTATACAAACATTATAAACTCACCAAAGAATGGATCACATAATAGAGGATTCTTAAAGATTTCCACCCCGGGACGATATCTCGACTGCGTTATTGAAAATAAATTGCCCCCGACGCGATAGCGTGAGGATGCCATGCTAAGCTATTGAGGAAGAATGAGATTGTCTTACGTCGTGATGGCGCGGCGTCGACGAAAGAATTTTCGGTTACAGAAATAACTCATTTTTTACTCGATGACGAAGGAAAAAGAACAATGTTTCTCAAGTACTCACATAATTCACATTCTACTATCCCTTCTTCATTAATATAAAATATTTTACTAAATACGAGTTCCATTCAAGCATGCAGATACATTTATCTTTATAATGCAGTAAGTTTGTACAGTTAATAATAACTAGTTGTTGCAGGCGACTTTTCCTGAGCGGAATACTATAGCCTTATATCGTTCTCTAAGGCTTAATCTATTAATGTATTTTCATTCTTAGAACAAATTATTGTAAAAAATTGTACACTTATTGAAGGTAGACATGTGCTATGAATAATATCAGTCTATATAATACACTATCTGTAACATCAGTAATCTGTAATGACAGTTTATTGTTAGCAAATAAATAAATTCCAACAAAATCGTTCAGTGGTTGGAAACGTAACAAATAGTTTCATACAAAGTTGTTCATCTATTCCTTCTAAACTACTTATCGTAATTTAACAAATTAGGTATCGTTATAGCGTCTTGATTATCCGCTGGTTATAGGCTATGGAACGTCACACTGAATTGAATATAGCACCCTGTAGAGGACATAAAGTCATGAATTTAAAAAGTTTTTGAATGGTGCCGTGTGAGGTATCAAATGAAAGGGTTTATTAAGATATTTTAAATATACTTATATTACAATTATATTTATAAATAAATAACTAGCTGTTGGTCGCTGCGTTAATGAGAGGGTCATTTTATATACGCAATAGGTTATTGGTAATAAATACTGAATAAGTTTATTAAAAAAGCTATTGCTTTTTCTTACAATAATAATAAAAACAGCGCAATTATCTTGACGTGACGCCGCGTGGTAAAATCATTTTCAGTTAAAAAATTAAAGGCACACAAGAAAATGACGAGAGGCGGCACACGCAGTACGCTAAGCCTTCCGCTTGAATTTCCTTAAAGAAATCTTTTAACAGATCTCAAAATATTCAATAATCCGCTCGAGTCTCGCGGCGAGGTATCATTTAGCATGCCCACATAGGCTGAAATCCCGGGGGACGCGGGACGTCTGCCGCTAAACCGAGAATTTGCATTTATGAATAATGTCGCCCATCCCGTCGCTTGATTCCTTTATATTATTTCTTATGTACGACAAAACCGCGAACATCGGGAGCGAAATCGAGTCTAAGAAATTAAAAAAGCTTTTGGGTTTTTTCAAATCGTTTTCTTTTCTATTCAACGCTCAAACTGACGTAATAATATAGATATAAATGTCGTCACTAGAGATATACGAACGATAATGAGAACGTCAACAGATACCCATATTATATTAATACATAAAGAGAAATGTTTAAATAAAACATTTACCGTCTTACTACAAAAAAGATAAGACACGGCGTAGACTATATGTTTATATGTAAACACAAGCTGGAGCTAGTTTAACGTGTGACTAAAAGCACTGAAACGCTGTCATATATTGACACTAGCCTTTGCTAACGTCATTTTTAACATGTTTTTAAACTATGTCTATATCTAAAAGTGTGTTTACCTAAACACGTGTTAGACCAATGTTTAAATAATAATGTAGTAAGACGGTCATTGTTTATGTTCATACTGCCAATGTGAAACACAATATTAATATAAACTTTTTAATTTTTAGCGCACTATTGCTGAAAAGATTAAAGAACATATTGCAGCGGTGAAAAACCGGCAAACAACCAAATCAGCGATAGCGGAACATCTGCTCCAATCAGATACCAATCACAGGATTGAGTTTCATCGCCCATAAGTCCTTTCTACTGATCGCCACTTTTATCCAAGAGTAGTGCGTGAAGCGATTGAAATCAAGAGACATACAAATTTTAATCGGGAAAACGGGTACAATTTATCGACGATATGTAATCCTGTGATTTAATGAACAAAGCCTCGTGTTTCGCTTCGGTTAAACGCGTGGAAACTGTGAGTGTTGTGTGTAGGTATCCCGAAAGCTATTTACAAATATCGGGGATAAATAACAAGTCTACCTCAGACGCGGAGGGAAACTTGCTGCGACAGTTTGCTTGAGACCACGGCCGATGCAACTCGGTCGAAACGTCAAGCCAAAATAAAAATATAATCGTTAAATTTCCTGTTTCAGATATTTTACAATGGTAATAATTTATACTGTCAACGTAATGCTTAAATGTATGTATCATTTTGTGGTTATAGCTATGTACACCGTTTTAGTCATATATATCGGAATCTAAACTCAAACAACTTACAATAATATATGATATATGTAATATATGTGATGTGGTTGTATTTATAATAATAAATAAATAAACATAAAACACATATTAGTTTGTGGTCGCCGTGGTCACACCATAAAGTTAACATAACGCTAGTTATGTTAACTTAATGTTACTATGTTTATGGGTCACACCTCGGACCGAGTATCACAACGGATGGAGCATTTGCTCTAAGAGCGTGTCCTTACCATATCCTTTTTTGTTGAACGAGTTTCTAGATTTTTACTAATGTGCGATACACGGCTGAACATGACATGTTTTTATTTTTATGAGTACTATTAGCCAAAACTCTTAAGATTAACGAATAGTTTGTAATTATTTCATTACCGACTCATAAGCTGACAGTGACAGTGCGAGGCTGCCATGCTTACTATAGCTAACTGTTTTACTCGTGGTTACGCTCAATGAGATAGAAAGAGACACGAAAATTCATTTGACACACGGTGGTACGAGCAGCGACTTATTATGGCTCTGTCCATGTTTCTGGTCCAAGAGTCACACGGTTGCACAGAATAGAAAATTGTCGTTAAAAAATGTCAAGGCGATGGTTTAATAAACAATAATTCACTCTAAAATAGACTTTCTGCTCTATGCAAACGTGCACGCGCTAGTTTACGAAAAATACGATAAAATAGTTATTTTCGTTTATTTTAAAAACTGTGATTACTTTTAAAAAATCCAACTGTTATTTTGAAGAATACGTTTAGATTAAACTGTGCAGAAAATTTAAAAACATAAATCGGTCCCGTTCCTCCGAAAAAGGTAAATCTCTGTTTTAAAAGAGGTTTCTTTGATATTTTTTTTGTTACAAAAGTTAACGTTAACGTTAAAGTTAAGTTAAGTTTTGTTACAATTGTGTATCGCAACTGCAAAAATAAAGACAATGAAATGAAAAATCAAGTTATCAAATATCATTTTCATACGTTTTGTAGTTGCTTAGAAAAATTGAGATCTCTGCTGTCAAAATTTCCAATGCGTCACCTTAAAATGTTGTCAACAAACTGACAGAATGCATATCGAGCTGTGAATTTTGTGTGATTTCATTATGTTCCTTTTTCAATATGAAAAACTTTGGAGTTTATATGAAGACAAAAAATTATTAATTTTATATTTACGGTCGAACTTCGACCACTAGCGACCACTAGTCGTTATAGAAGTAGTAGCAGTTCACACATCATCTATTCCATGGTAGAAGTGTAATAACGCAGTTTATCTGGTGTGTATGGCTGATTCAGTCTCGTTGACTCGATTTCTTAATCACTTGTACTTGTTTGCACGCGCCGTGGTACTTTGATACTTGAGATATTATTTTTTAAAGACATATGTTCTTAAATTTTGAATTGGCGTTCGATCGTTTCGAATTGTCGATCGTTCGGTGAGTGAGAGTACCGGTGGCCCATCACCCTCTTTCCCTCATTTCCCTATTTCCCTAAAGGCCGGCAACGCAGCCGTGACTCTCCAGATGTTGTGAGAGTCCATGGGCGACGATGGTCACTCTCCATCAGTTGACCCACTTGGTCGTTTGCCTCTCTTTCATATACAAAAAAAAAAATTGGACAAAATGATCCTTTAATGTTTTCGAAGGTCATTCAGTGATTTTGATTGCTTAATTTACTGTATCTTTTAAGATTTTGATTTGCTAAATTACCATAACGTTTTATCTTAATTGGAGGTTCCACCGTGGTCGAAATTCGACCGTAAATACCATATGAACTTATTAGATGACTCGGTCAACTTCGTACCACCTAAAATTGATTTGATTGTAACTATTGGTAGTTACGTGGTTATGTCTAAGAACGCAAAGTCAATTTATCTTAATAGAATGGCTGATCAAAATGAATGTTCGCAAAATGTAATTAAATTCGTTTAACCATATCTATTCTCAAAATCCACTACATTTTTTTTGCGAAAAAACAATTTCAAATGTAATAGATTTCACACCACCGCACGGAATGAATAACAGTTATCAGTTATGTATAGCGCAGCTGTCAAATCATAGGTTCGCCACGAACGTCATTTATTGTTAGTAATCTGAGTTGCAAAGTAATCCGAAGTGACAATTCCCATACAAAATGACCAATTTCGATTTTTCGGCTGTTTCCTAGGGTTTTTCCTAATTTTCTTTTTACCTAAACCACCCCAGTATTAAGACAAACAAAATAAAAAATAAACATTGAAATCGGTCTAGCCATTTTCGAGTTTTTGCGAGACTAACGCACTGCAGTTGATTTATATATACATATATATACATAAATAATATAAACTTTTCGGCGACAATCTCTACACTGTGCAACTGTTTGATCCAAGGAGGTTAGATTTTTTGGCGGGATTTTATGGGGAGCGGTTGGGCGTTTATTTCAATTATTTGCAAATAGCTTCTAGTGTATATTACGATGTAAAATTGGCGTAGTTTTGCGTCACAAGTATCTACGCCGTTGTACTGTTATGTGAAATTGTTGAAATAAGTGCTTATTTAGTAGTGTGATGTCGCGATTTTTTTAGTGGCTTAGTCCGCCTCAGCGGATCCTACTAGAATTGCTGCCTCGATATATTGTCGCCAGAAACTCCAAGAAACAATTAAAATGTATTACGCCAATGCTTTAATGAAATAATGTGAAGAATTTATCTATTTACTACTGAAGAAATCGGTTGTATGAGCACAGAACCCTTTACCTTCCCTCCTAAGGGAGAACCGTACTACTACTACAAGGAGTTTACATACATATGCATGATCACAAATGATTATGAGTTTGACATTTACAATCTTTTTGACATGTGATAATGAGTGTTTTATTTAATTTAATTTAATAAATTTGTAACACAAGGTAACACATATTACATATACATTTTTGCTTTCTGTACTTATTCTTCATATAAACTTTTAGTATGCAAAATCTCACACTCCTCTGTGAGCGTAAAATTCTTAAAAAGGGATCCGAAGTTTTCGCTTCACGTATTAATATAATGATTATGAGTAAAACTCTCCTTGTCGAATGTTTTGCATTTCATCCGGTGTACTCATATGTATAAGACAGCTCACAACAGAGCGTTATTCTTTTTATTAAAGGACAAAAATTTCATTTTAAAACGAACGAGACATATAAGAATTTGTCCATAAATCTTGAAAAGGAATCGAAGAGCAAACTTTCAAAGTCAAGCTTGTTCGAAACGTTGTACAGATTCAATAAAACAAATCCAATGCATCCGCAGTTGGCAGACGCGCTTGGCGACCTGTCAGATAGCCGGGTAAGCTCGACGCGGGCGACAAAGGCTACACTAACAAATCGTAGCGTCCTTTGTCGCGCTAGTCTCAGATTTGTGCGCGAGATTTTACTGCTGGTAGGACTACGTGCTTTTTCAATTCTTATTATCCTTCTAATCTTTAATTTATAATGTAAATAACCGCCCAATCGAGAGTCGAATTCGTGCACCAATGATTCCGTATCACCATACAATGTATTTGTGTTATTAGATTCAAGAACAAACTTAAATTTGCAGTTAAAAAACATATTCCCATACTCTCCAACTACAAATCTATTTTTGTAATAACAAAAAAGTGATATAATTACAAATTCGCAATTTTTGGTGTTTCACTGTTATTGTGCTGTGAGATCTCGCTTCTTGCCAAATTTCATGATTCTAGGTCAACAGGAAGCACCCCACAGATTTTTGTTTCTTTTCTTCTTTCGATCGAATCTTTCGATCGCGTTGGCTTAGAAATTTGAATTTTTTATATATTTAAGAAACTATAGGTCTCAATGTTTGATATAAATTTCAACTTGATACCTCTCTCCGTTTTTGAGATAAAAGGTCATGACTGGTCGGACAGACGGACGCGCCGACAACGAAGTGATCCCGTATGAGTTCCGTTGTTTCCTTTTGAGGTACATTACCATAAAAATAGGCGCGTATACTTGCAATTTGATAAAAAGAAATATATGATAATAATCTTCAGGCGATTGTAACAAAGTAAGCATTTTTATCCATTTCAAAGTAAAGTTACGACATCGTAATCTACTATAAAATGAAAACAAAAATACTAACGACATCTTAATAAATTTAGTGAAATGCAAAAATTCTACAATAATTGCTTTATTGTGTTAATTTAAAGATCTTATTAGTTCTAATAAATATTTACTGAACTCATTAAAAAAATACACGGAAATATTTTGGATTAAATAAATAAAAGTTATTTAATTATAAAAATTATAAAAAAATAGAATAACAATTGAATGTTTTTCATTTTGTAAAAATAGTTTTTTTCTTTGATACACATACGAAATCATTTAAAGCGATGCATTAATAAATAATAATTTAATCTAAAATAGATCTTCTGCTGTATACAAACGTCCGCGTGCTATAGCTTATGAAAAATACGAAAAAACAGTTATTTTCGTTTATTTTAAACACTATAATTAATTTAAAAAATCCAACTGTCATTTTGATGAATATGTTTTGATTAAACTATACAGAAAATTTAAAAACATAAATTGGTCTCGTTGCTCCGAAAAATGTAAATCTGTTTTAAAATTGGTTCCTTCGATATTTTTTTTCTGTCACAAAAGTTCACCAATCGTGTAACGCAGCTGGCCAAAATAATAAATAAAGTCAATGAAATGAAGAATCAGGTTACCAAATATCACTTTTATACGTTTTGTAGTCACTTAGTGAAATTTAGATCCCTGCCGTCAAAATTTCCAATGCGTCGAGCGAAATATGTTGTAAAAAACTAGTTCTACCCGTATAAAAATTCTACCCTTGCTAACCCGGGGTTGCTCGTATTTTTAAATTATATATCTGCGTTGATTTGTAAATAATGGCATCTTAAAATTACATATGTGTATTTAATGTATGTAAAAAGAAACGTTTCATTACCAATAACTTTTTAAATCATAAAAATATAACATAACATATCTTCACGCTGTATCGCCAACGGCGTAGTCAGAGAGGACGGAGCGCCAGGAGTCGCGGTCCTTACACACCTCTTTTAAATCATAATTTTACTATATATATTAGTTGTATTTGAGATTGTGTTTATTTGAAGGATATATGATTTTAATGTACAATTGAATGAGTAGGTATAAAAAAAGCTAAATTAAAAATTTTGAAAAAACTACCGTAAGTAAATAAACCGTTTACTTGAGTAAAGAAAGTAAACTACGGTAAGAAAGTAAACCGTTTACTTGAGACCAAAGCCGATGCCACTCGCCCAAAGCTCAAGCCGCTAGTCGAGGGACTTTAAAAAAAGTCATTTAATCCTTTTTCCATTACGTTTTAACATCTGGCGTGGGATTTTTTAAAAATTTTAATTTAGCTTTTTTTTTTAATCTTTTTAGAAAGTACGTTAAGTACGTTACTATCTACATCCTACTAACATTATAAACGTCGAAATATTTTTTTTTCTAATAAAAAGCCCTCAAGCGCCGACTAACCTGACTATCCTACAGCGCACCCTGGTGGTCTACAGGCGTAAAATATGCATAAGAACCTTCTCTGAAATGGTACCTTCTAAATTGCAAAACCAGCGTCGAAATTGGTCCAGTAGTTTTCAAAGAAAATGGTAACAGATACGCATACGCACAAACAACCTCTAACTCCTAAACGCATATACCGTCTCTGTTCCGTCCATCGTGGGTAAAAATGAAATAGTGTTTAGGAGTGTGTGTTTATGTTTATGAAATTGATATAAAATTGTCTAAATGTAATATGTTTGTTAAGTTATTTATTTGTAGACTAAATAGTCTCCGAGAAGAGAGTAATAGACAGACAAATAGATACCGAGGACGCAGACACCGATGCGTCGTCTCCCGTTTTATTAATTTTTGAGTGGACACCAGTATCACGTTAAAATCAGGGTATAACTTTTACACTAACGAAACATATGCGAATTCCACACAACTTTCCCACAAAGATGATAAAGGTCAGGGCCCGGCCACTTGGCTTGAAGACGCAAGAAAACCGCCGCAAAAGCCAAGCCACCTTTGTGCCTCAAGAGGGTTTTCATCCAACGACCAATTTGTATTTACAGTCATCATACTACATATGTAGGAAAATCACCTTTAACACTAAAGAAATAAGCGTTAATAGATGGAGGAATAATTGAAAACATGTCTGTGTCCGTGAACCTTTTTCCTGCAGAAGTCAAATGACATATTTGACACGTGGAAGTGAGAATCGCGACAGAATGAGCCGTTTCCCGACTGATTTTTGTCAGCGAATGAATCGGGTCGTTTGTAAGAGTATTAGTACCTTCGCAAGGTGATTTGTTGAGTCCTTAAGTAAATACGGAAGAGTTTTATACGTTTGACTGGGAGCAAATCGTCCTGTTGGCCTTCAAACGTTTGAGCTGACGGGAGTTATTAAGAGATCGTCTTAAAAAGATTTAACGTATGTACTCACCTCGCCGTCCTTTACCATCTTTGAAATATAATGTTCTCTAGTAAAACGACGCTAACTAATACATAGATGATATACACTATTGGACACACTAACCACCCACTTAAACCACACGTTTAAGGCTCACTAGAACGTAATGCACAGGATTGTCACAGATGGCTAATTGACGTGATTAAAATTATAATAAAGCTAACACTAGGAATTACATACATATATAGATCTGTTTCAAAAAGAGTAAACATCGAAAATTGTTGTACTTTTCTCAGTATTTATTACAAAAGGAAGGGAATCAAACTTCTATTATTCCAAATCTACAGAGCCACCAATATGCACAAGGAAAAATTATGTTACGTTTAGTTACACATATGATTTCGAGAAGACAAAGCAGATCAAGGCCGAAAACACTCTCCTACCTGAGCGGAAGTGTGTGAGGAGAAAGATTTGAGAAGGCGAAAGTAGTACAAGAGTAAGGACTGCTACGCTGCTGTCTTGTCTTCTTCTGTTGTCGTCTCTGCTTATCCTTACTTCATCAGCAGCCCAAGACTACCCGCAGCGCCCAGTAAAGGGGTACTAACAAGGGGAGACTCAACCGCAATCAAGACCTTAAAAGCCATACATACAGACATACTCCTGATAACTAACGGGTACTTATATCCTCCGGAAACTCTACTTCCGCCGCATTTTGAAGCAAGTTCCATCAGACTGGAAGTATACCTGTTTATTTTTCTTTGAAATGTTAATCACGTAACCTGGAATGATCAGCAACTTTAAACAGCAAAGAACAAATGTCTTTACGTTTTACATTTTTTTTCACGACGAAATCTTTAGGGAATATATAAATGGTCCTTTCTTTGCCGAGAGAATAAGAACAACCCATTTCTGTATGGAAATCAAAAATTTGTAATTCTAGAATTTAATGTAATAGTTCTGTTTGACATTAGAAAGATGCGCCCACTAGTGACAGTACCGCTTCCCCATTGATCCATAATCAGTGTCTAGCAATTTCTAATTTTGTAAAGTTATCAATCTTGATACAGAACGAGTAGCACAGGAATCGGCCACACAGCAATATATCATAATAACTGCGGTATTGGGCAATTTGCCAAATGTTTGTGTCACCATTACACACTTATAATTTATCAGTAAGACCGGTATTTACTGTCTGTATATAACCAAACGTTATATCCAATTGGAATGTTTATTATCAGCACTTCCTTTATTTTACTTACATCAATTCATGCAGCATACAGTAACAAGTTATCCAATAATTACCAAAAAAACAAAAATACTTCAGTGTCGGTCTAGCCTCAGGGATAAAAAATACCAGGATTTCTCTTGGTGGGTCTGATTTCTTGATGGGCCAAAGATTCCGACCCATTATTATTGTACTGTTCTCCACGAACATTTCCTTTGACGTCTGTCTGTCTATCAAAGCCATTTTTCTCGGAGACTATTCGATGAAAACAGCTTAAGGGAACAGTTACATGTAGTAAGCAGTAGCTCAAAGACAGACGCTCAAAGAACTTCAAAAGTCAAATTTGCAACTTCGGAAACTATTTTTTGTGGCCAAAATAAAAAGTTAAAAACGACGAGAAGAAATTGACACTTGGGTTCAAACAATGATAACGGAAATAAGAAATTGGAGTATAGATTGACACCCAAACTCCACTAAAATCATGTCAAATCTTTAGAATTCCATAGCCCAGATGTTGTATATTATGTTTCACTACGTCTGTTTGTACGTTTGTCCATTCATCTATCCGTAACTCACGGGCGCCATTCCGTCATCTTTACACTTTCTGACTTGATATTCGTCACACAAATGTAATTTGTTAATACAAATCCAGAAATAAAAAATGAAAATAAAACAACTGATATTATGGACCAACTGTTAATTTAAATAATACTTCATCCGAAATTTCAATACAATTATAATTTAAAGCGTTCAGACAAGCTTTTGCTCGGTCTTTTTTATTAGTATTGTAATTGACAAAATAAAAATGCACTTACCTTCTAGCTATACCATCTTACGAGTACTTAGTTGACCACAATTATTCAGTAACATTGCTCACATACCTGGAACAAAAAGACATAAAACATTTAAAAAAGTAGGTACTTTAGTATTCGCGAAATAGCTCTTGTGAAAAACGATTAACTCCATAGTTAAATTTTTTTTATCTATCATTTTCTCTGTAATAGGCACTCAAAAAGATAGACAAATGTTTAATCATTATTTTACTTGTCCTGTGAGAGGTTTTAATAGTAGAAAAAGGAAATTGGTAAATACGTCAAGGACCGCAATATAAATGACAGTAAAGAGTATAAAAATCCTTAAAGCATTTATAAATTGTCTAAGTATACTGTCAAAGAACAGATATAACATTTAAATATTATTGTTCGGCTCTGATTTTGTTACATATAATTTATAGATTGCTATTTATTACAAAGCAAGCAACATGTCCTAATTTTGTGTTATACTAGCAACCCGTCCCGGCTTTGCAAGGGTAAATATTAAAAAAAAAATTCAGCTCATGTTACTCGCTGACAATGTAGCTTTCTATAGGTGAAAGAATTTTTGAAATCAGTTGAGTAGTTTTTGAGTTTATCTATTACATACAAACAAACAAAGTTTATAATATTATTATAGTATTAATATTATTATAGTATTAATAATATTATTATTATAGAAATGTTATGTTCTGTGTGGGCTCTGTTGAAAATCAGTGCTGTAGCACTTGCGTCAGCAAATGCTGTCGGTGTCCAATTTTGGCATCACATCACTCATGGGCTAAGTACATTGTATGTAGTGTACAAGTAATGTTTTTCTGTGTTAATGTTTTGTTTGTTTTTGTATTAATTGTTATAACGCGTGAGTGATGCCAAATAAATATCTGACTATGTCTATTATTTTTTATCAGACAAATTATATTAGGAATTTAAACAAAGAATTAAGTTTGTTTTAAATCGATGCTGCAATACGAACTTATGGGAAATGCAATATCGAATAAATAAGGGAAATCTTTCTTTCAAAACAAAGGTGTATAATCTATCTACCAGTTACTCTTTCTGCGTAGGAAGTAATTTTTTATTACAAAAATTCGGGTATGTAGAAAAGCAATGATGAGACCGAAAATCACTCATCCATGCCCCAGATTGCTCTATACACTCAAATCATGAAAATACTAGCAAGAATAGTTGCAAGGAAACAACGACGCAGGAAGGATGTTTCGCACCTTAGCAATGCGCGTTATTGGTAGCTATTTGAGGCTGGTTATGAAGACCTTGTATTGTCTGCGCTGACCCTAAAGAATAGGAATTATTTAGCAAAGAAATGTGCATAATTAACCAATTTCTATCTGGTTATATTTTATTGTATAGACTCAGGTGTTACTTTGCGGAAATCCACTTCATGTGATAAATTCCTAAAATCTTTAGCTATTTTCCGCTCAAACTCCAAAAACCACCAATCGACACGTGTTTCGCTTCTCAACGAAGCATCCTCAGGATATACCAGAGATAGGATTCGTCAGATTCGGTGCTGGTTAGCTGACCGAATCCTATCTCTGGTATATCCTGAGGATGCTTCGTTGACAAGCGAAGCACGTGTAGATTGGTGGTGTTTGGAGTTTGAGCGGAAAATATCTAAAGATTTTAGGAATTTATGTCAAAGTTTTATTTTGCTATCTGACAGCTTTATATTGAATATGGCGTCAGTGACATTTTGTCCTGCATAGTATTTGCTTCACAAAAAAATTAGTCACATCAATTATTCGACCTCGGTTCGGCGCAACGGTTTAGCGCGTCGGAAAGTAAAACGGGGGTTACGGGTTCGATTCCCGTCCCGAGTCTGGGTGTTTATGTATAATATGTATATATTTACAAAAGAAAAGTATATAAGTAGTATATCAGTTGTCTAGTACCCATAACACAAGCGCTATGCAGCTTACTTTGGGACTAGATGACGCTGTGTGAAATGTCTGAGTATTATTATTATTATTATTATTAATTATACATCTGCATGGAGCACTCAACTGAGCGCTCCATGGCCATCTGTAACATTTCAATGACTAGGGTAGAGATAAAAAAGGTAGCCTACGTATTAATGGGGCTATATGTAAGTTCGACTTTAGTTTTTGTGAAGATGTTATCAAATAGGCATCAGGTGGTCGTGTATAGTCGAATGGAATTGAATGTAGTCGAATGGTAGCTTAAATGTAACTGCAGCCATATGATGCAGCACAATCAGAATAAGTATATCTCAAGTTGTATTTACGAACGGTTATTGTTTAAATATATTCAAAAAAATTTATGAAAAAAAATTAAACCGACTTAAAAAAACATGGAAAAGTACAAAATAACTATCCTTTACTAATCGAAACTCAAGTACAATTAAAGTAAATTTATAAATACGATACACATACCTATACAATTAAATTTGACAGTTACTGAAGTCGGTGCCAAGCCTACCAAACTAATAGACTTTCTGTTGTTGCACATTGATTTGGCACCGACTTCAATAACTAGTTCAATAAATTCAATAAATAACTGTTTTGTACTTTTCAGTGTTTCTTTTTGAAGGCGGTTTAATTTTTTTTCATATTTTTTTTTATTTCTCCCTTTTGAGTGATCTTGTCCGAAATTAATATCTAAGGCAGGTCTGCAAATAACTTCTTTCTAATTCTGGAACGTAACGACATACAAGAGAATCATCAATATAAATAAAGGTTATAACCAGATCGCGTTATTTAGTGTATCTTCAAAGTCCAAGCTCCAATACCGGGGAAATTTGAATGGAACTACCTCTGAAGTATTACGTACCAAACAAAAACAATATTTTTAAATCGGTCTATAAATGACGGAGTTATGAGGCAACAAACATACAAAAAAAAACGTACAGTCGAATTGAGAACCTCCTCCTTTTTTTAAAGTCGGTTAAAAGTTTTACAGTAAATCAGTGATAAAATTTAACGTAGTGTGTGTGTTTTTAATAAATGCTTTCTATATCCACGAAATGAGAAATCCCGCTGCGAAACAACAATGCTTCCATTGTTGTGTTTCGGTGTAGAAGGTAAGACAAATACATGCAAATCTTCGCGCTGCATCCTTAACGGGGTCGGAGTCAGAGAGTACGGAGCACCAAGCTTTGCGGTCGTTGCATACTTTTTTCGCCTCCTCAAATCTCTTCATCCTTCTCACACATTTTCGCCTAGGTATGCGGATGCTTTTGAGAATTTCATGAGCTAACACTCTAGCTATTTGATCTTCGTAAGTCGGTCTTGGTATTCCTTGGGTTCTGCTACCACTCGCGTGATCGCTATGTAGATTTTCTTCGTCAATATTTCATCACTCATACATTCTATGTGCTCGACCCACATTCCTTTCTACATTTTTACAATAACAATGTCGTGCAACGCTGTCATACTGCAACATACATACTATAAGACAGATTATAAAAAATATGACGCAAGTGGCCATATTTTGTTGCTTAGGGCTGCCCACACATAAGATATCTGATTTGTTTTCCTTATCTTCATATTTGGTGTCCATCTCAGTCCCCATACTATTGTAAACGGACTATTTGCTCAATCGTCTTCCCCATAGCATAAAACAGTTACAATACTAATTAAAGATCCACTTACGAGTAAATTCGTAACAAAGAATTAACGCTGATAAACGTACTGAACCCAAAAAAGTTGGTGTGTAAGAGTTGGAGCAAACTTCGCCCATTACTAGGGTCGGATTAGATGCGTTCTCTTCAAATTGCTCCACTTGTGCCATGTATCTTATACGGGAGATTAATATGTCTATATATAGTATCGTTACAATTAAAACTTTTGCACGTTTAAATAAATGAATCTCAAAACATATAACGGCTCTAAACTTTTTATCTAATTATTTATTATTCGTAAAACACAGGCATAATTATCGATTGATATAAGTAAATTAATGCCATTGGGCTCAACCTTAGAAACAGCATACAAATACACAGAAAATGATAACAATTTTTAAGTTGTTTGTACTATGATAGATTATTTATGATAAATAATTAAAATATTAATAACTTGCGTGGAATTAAACGGCGTAATGATTAGTCTTTGTCCATTCTGAAGGTCCGTTCTATATGTTATTGAAAGAATTATTAAAATCTTTTTTTTTTTATGGTGGAGGTGGTAAACGAGCAAGCGTGTCACCTGATGGAAAGTGATCACCGCCGTCCATGGACACCTACAACGTCCGGGGAATCACGGGTGCGTTGCCGGCCTTTATCCGTCGGAAATTACCTCTTACATTCAAACATACAAACTTTATCTCTTTATAATATTAGTTACAATTTAGCAGAGCACGGCTGAACGGTCTAACGATTAACAAAATATGATACATTTATTTCTTTAAACGTCATTTTTAAATAATCGTATTCAGTCTCTGTCTCTCAAAAATTCAAAAATTCCTGGGGGCTTACCACCATCTCTTATAGCATTATTATTTTAATGTTACTTAACTTAGAATGCTCGAAATTCTGACAGTAGTAGTGATTAGTTTTATCATTAGACATTGAATCATCAGTAGGCGAGAGACGTAAGCCGTAGCCGTATAGCCGTCCAACCTATCTTAACTACCCCGTAAGCCAAGTCTAGTAACATTAAAATAATAGTGCTCATACTGATTGTGTAATATGAGGTTAAACCAATGTGAAATTTCCTCTTGAATAATTTGCAATCATTTTTTTAAACCTCGGACCAAGTATCAAATTGAATGGAGAAAATTAGATTTCATATTTGGCTGTAAACACCATTTCGTTCGGATACTCAGTATCTAATATATAGAAGGCCGTCTGTCTGTTAGTATGTCGCAGTCGATTTATTCCGTCATCTTTACACTTAATGCTTTACACCTAAGCTTCTTGGTATATAGACGTAAAATGTAAACTATAACCAGAAATTAAAAAGAAATAAATATTTCGGACCCATTTTTTATTTAACAACTTCAATCAAAATTGCTAGACAATACAAAAATTAATCTGTGTGTGTTCAACACGCACTTGGACGGTCTTATTATTCCTACGTTTACACGCTCGTTAATTAACGCCTAATATATTAATATAGCAACATTACCACCACGTGTTGCTAAATATAACCATCAGGCGTTATTTTAATTGGCATCATTAACACTGCGACCACCGCTGACCTAACAGGGCCGCTTTTACCCACATACGAATCAGGTATTTACACATTTATAAATATATATTAGGTTTCATGGCATTAAGTGGCATGTCAATCTCAGAATAATGACATTAACACAGAAACCGGTCTAAAATAGCAACAAAATAAAACAGTTCATTCTATATTATTTATGGCATTGAGAGGACATTAAACGGGAAAGTATACATACTTACATATCTTCACACTGTATCCCCAACGGAGTAGTCAGAGACTACGGAGCACCAAGTGTTGTGGTCCTTACATATTTCTTTCGCTTCCTCAAATCTCATCTATCTCCTCACACATTTTCGCCTAGGTATGCAAGTGCTTTTGACATTTCCGGCGGTTAACACTCTGGCTATTTGATATTCATAAGTCAACCTTGATCTTCCTTGGTTTCTTTTACCACTCGCTTTCGCTTTGTAGATGTTCTTCGTTAGTCTTTTATCACTCATTTTTTCTATGTACCCGAACCATCTTAGCATTCCTTTTTCTCGTTCTCATTTTTATAATAACATTGTCGTGCAATCCTGCCATAGAGACGTATAATAACTGTATATTTCATAATTGTATAGGCGAGGTATAAGCAATCATAAGTTTTCCAAAACCAAGTTCATATCATTTCTTTTAAAAACCTTATGAGACCTTGTTACCGGTCAACATAAAAATAACAATCGGTAATATCAATAATCATCTGTTTCTCTAACTGACTGATCTGACTGACGAAGAAAATATACAGAGCGAAAGTGAGTGGTAAAAGAAGCCAAGGAAGACCAAGGCTGACTTATGAAGATCAAATAGCCAGAGTGTTAGCGGATGGAAATGTCGAAAGCTCTCGAATACGTAGACAAAAATGTGTGAGGAGAATGATGAGATTTGAGGAAGCGAAAGAAATATGTAAGAGCCACGACGCTTGGCGCTCCGTCCTCTTAGACTACCCGTTAGGGATACAGCGTGAAGATATGTATGTATGTATGTATGTTTATTGAATTCGCGTACACCAGATTATTACAAAAACTGAGCAAGAAAGGCTTAACTGAGTTTTCTATTAGCCTGGCTTCTATATATCAATGTATTGTCGTCACTAATATGAGGAGGGTAAAGGTCAATAGTCATTTATCACCCCGACCAGCACCGCCTTGCCGCTCGATATTCACTCGCTGTCAAGGGGTGGTCGATAGGTGAACGCGAGTTGACCTTGCGGTCACCGAACGGATGCCGCTCTGTTAACAAATTGTCGTTATTTGTTAGCAAAGCTCACGTGAACCACAGGCTACGAATCCACTCACGACTGGCGCGTTGTGAGTGGAAGGTCCTCTTGCCCGTGTGAATGATTCACACGCCACCCGCATATAGACAGCTTGTAAGCGAGGCAATCATATGGAGTTTTATGGTGAGCATATAATGCGTATGGGAAGTCCGTATCACAAATCCCAACCACTAGCGGAGTATAATAAAATCCAAAATAGAAGATTTGTATGTATCTTTAACGCATATACATTTAGTTCATAGAATTAAACCACTTTTGATCTTTTTATTAATGAAGTCCATGTGTAAAGTCCTGGGTGGGTCGGTACTTTTTCTTTGAAACGTCTTACACGTCATCGGGTCTGACCAAATCAGACTGCGTGCACTTGTTCTGAGCTCGTTTTCCTATAGCGTACGCAGTGTAAATTTTTTTTTTTAAATCTAAATACATATTTTGTTTTTGATTATGCCATATTTATTTCCTTTAATAAACAATCCTTTCATCCATATTTTCTATGCAAAATAGTTTTGATGTTTCGTTTCTGCCAGGCATCCAGCAACGGCTCATTTTTTTACAAATCCTACAATAGCCTTCGATAACGACGACCGAAAACTCATAGCTTATATATAAAATACCTTTGAAAAGGATCTTAGGGATAGACATTTTAACCTTAACTTACTCAGATAATTAAATGTACGTAATACAAGCTACGAATTTCTTCGTATCTAAGAAACACTCCAAACAAAAGGTCTGCTTGTATAGAGTGCGGACACCGCGTTTACATCTAATAGGACAATAGACAGGGGCTTAAAGGGAGCATTTTAATGAACGTTGATATGGGATGAAACGCAGCCATTAAGGCATTCTGCCTGCTCTCTAAGACGGCGGAATTCACATTAGAGCAGCAGGCTTTGTGATTTGTACATTCGTCGTGAAAGGAATTTTGTTAGAATCATTATAAATTACAATACACGCATATTATCACGCGTTGTTGTCGTAGAATTGTAGATTTGGGCAGATCTTAATGTGTCCAGGCAATTCGTGAAACGCCACCAAATCATTGTGTTAGCTATTGTCAGTATTCGTGATTTTCTGTTATCATCCTAATCGCTAAAAAATGGCAACGCAATTTTTTTGAGGGTGTTGCTACTTAATAATATCGTGGTATTTTTGAAAGTCAAAATATAAGTCAGTCGAGAAATACACGAGCTAACAAAGGCACGTCTTTTAGCTATACCTCAATATATCCAATTTTTCTATTCATGTCGACATCCTTGAAGAACGAATATCTTACATCCTACTTAACAATTAATGCCTGCCATATCGTTAAATTCGTCCAATGCAAATTATCTGACGATTTGCTCATATACATATCGATTTCTTAGGTGTTCGATTTCTGTAGTGACTTGCGTAAAACTACCGTAACTTCTGTTCACAGCTTTATTAGTTCATTGACACGTACTTTTCTAGTCATCACTCTAAAATCTCCGATTTACATTAGTCAAGGACAGTGGCGAGTAGCAAGTGTATGTACAGTGGCGAGTGGCATACGCCTGGACAGTGACCGTTTATACTACAGCAAGTCAAGTGGCATTACTTCGTCGAAATGGACGAGAAAAGTCGAAAAATACGTACAATTTCACGTAGAATTCTTTTCATTACAATAGACCAAATAGAAGTGTTATCTTCTTCTTCTTTTACATATAAAAATGAATGTTTACCATTTAGACGTAATTTTGTTTACAATATCGCATAAAACAACACACGTGGACCGTCCTGTTGCCTGTTACTTATACACTGTACTAAACTTTACCGTTTACACTACGCCAAGTGGCGAGTCAACAACCATGTGGTGGAAATGGCGCAAGCGCGAGGAGCGTCACTTACCAAATAAATAGAAAAAGGATCCAGTTGTAAGACAGATTGCAAACCAAATTGACTGGCTACTGTCCGATCCGTTTACACCACTGTACTTACGTTTTGTATTTATCTATTTCGCTAAACACTTGACCAATGTAAATTGGGTATTATTCCATTATTGTGCCACTGGAGGCGTCAAATGCAAATATCTCATGTCATGTCCAGTCAGATCCATAACTAAGCATTTATCTCGGAATGTTAACAAACGTGTGTATTGATCTGCCTGACTTTTCATAGGGCACAACGTGAAATAGCAGCGATTTACGAAATGCCCAGGCACAACATAAACTGCCCAATTTTACGATGGGTCGACGACATTTACAGGTGAAAAGCGTTAGTTAAATTTTAACTGAAACCTGTACTTTCGATATACGCTACATGCCGTATGGCGTTTACTTATTCAAAGATGTTCAAATAATTAAGTAGTTAATAACTCTTGGTTTCGCTGCACTTAGGTGAAAGTTATAAAATAGCCTCATAAAATCTTTTTAACTTTTTACGGAGGGATGTTTAAGACTTTAATTTAATTTTAATTTAACAGTTTTTAAGGTTCCAAACTCCGACCAACGAAATTTCTAAGCCCTTTATGTTTTTTTTTTGATTACTCAGAAATCCGTACGCAGAAACCCAGCCTCCTGCGGGAAAGACTTTTTATGTGAGCTTTTACCAACCAAAACTGCTACGGTGGTTGTAGGTACTCCGCGCGTTGTCTAGGGCTTTGGGATCTATGTGTTATTATGGCAAATATTCTAAATTCTAAATTAACATTAATAATAATATTCTAAAACAATAAAAAAAAATTAAATTAAAAATTAATGGAGGTCCTCAGTTCCGATACTGGAAACGCCTTTTATAACAAGTACACGCAAAAAAAATAGTGTTACTACAGTTCGACATTTAAAATAAAACAACCAATAATAAAAACTGGTCAAGTGTAAGCCGCGCTTGGGCTAAAGATTTCGAACTAAAATAAAAACAACACTTTTTTTGGCAAGTAAATACATAACACATAAATTATGCGATGGAATGGAACCTTCCATTTACCTATTCTCATTTATGTATGAATGTATCTTGTACTTACCTACCTTGAATATCTGCAAGACAAGAGTTATTATAGTCCGTGAGATTTAATAGGTCGGATTTGACGTTTCTTACTTTTCATGCCGCTATAACTTTGTATCAACGTTCCTGATACCTAATACAAATTCAATTAAATAAATGCTGAATAAAAAAGCGTTGTTTATTTTGCCCATGACTGATCATTACACAAACCTACTAAGTTTGATTTCTTTTAGTTAAAAACACAGATATTTTCTTATATATCTTCAAAAGAATTTTCTAAATGGACGTTGTTACAATGTTATGTCACGAGGCGTATTGCTCTAGTACTGCTACCATTTGCAATCGTTTCGTTACCAGAGGAAATCGATAATCGATTGAAATGTCGTAATAATCGAATAATTTAAAATTAAGATATCATTATATTTTTTAAATAATTTTAGTTCTGTATTCTTTTTTTGTGTTTGCGTTTTAGTAAAATTGTATATAACAAAATTCAAGGACAGACTTTTTGAAGCCAATTAAAATCGATTATTGATCTTTCGTTTCAAAATAAACCAAAATAATAATATCAGAATTAATATTGAATGATTTTCAAGTTTAATTCTTTTACTTTTTTCGTCGGCGAAGAAGATAGCTCTACGGACATGGATCCAAGCTCGAAAAATGATTAAATATTTATTTTTTACCAATATCTTTTATTACAGTCTGCCTTTATTTACTACTAATACGTAGTGTGCTTATTATAGTCTTAAACAATGAAGTTTCTTGTACATTCGTCCAAAAAAAAAAATACATCGAATTAAGTTTATTCATACTTTACTGTTTATTCATATTTTATTCATATTTTACTGTAACAAATACCATATCTTAACAAACGTACTATGTAGCTAACAAACTAGTAATCATAAATGAAATATTATGATGTTATTATGAACATCAAACAATGATATCAATTTTCGTTAGAATCGAAAAATAATCGAGACATATTTGTTTGGTCCCATAACTAGTCGCAGCCATGTGACAGATGTCAAATCCGACCTATTAAATCTCACGGACTATAGGTACCTTTTGGATAGTGGCGTGCATTCCATAGAGACAAATAAACACTGTCTACCCTGACAATTTACTAATTAAATAAAGTAAAAAAATATATATATCGCAACTAAAAACTAATGTTTTCAACATTCCCGCGCTCGCCTTATCTTTATCAAATGCAATAAGAAAGAGTCACGGCAACCGTTCGCTCGAAAGACAAAACTACCCGCGGCTCGATTTACACACATTCAAACCTTTTCTAACTCTGCGTTTCGTATAATTAACACACGTGCATCTCTGTAGTAGTCGTGAATGTTAACTTAGCCCAAAACACGCACACAAATTAATGAAGAGACCACGTTTCTAGCCAATAACAGCACCGGAAAAAGAAATTGTCTACGGTTTGAATCTTATTACATAGTTATTATGTAATTAGTCATAACGAAATTAAACGATTAATTTAGCCTATTACAAAAAATAATATATTATCTTCATAAAAAAAATTAACTTTTTAATTAATAATACGAAAGATCTAAAGCTTTTTTTTCTTATTTCAGCGCCCTCTAAACGTTTTTATATTGAAGTTCTCTTCCTCGCTTATGGAATTTTTAAAAGATACGTACAAAAAAAAACAACAGATGGCGCTCACTGGTATTGATTATCGAACAAAATTAGAGTAAATTTTCTTACAATATGTATTATCTGTATTATATGTGTTAACTTTAATTGACTTTTCTTTTTTGTTGTACTTTTTTGTTGTCTTGCCACCGTTGAAATATTTTTCAAAGTGGTTACGACTTTTTGACGGGAACGGGAGAAGTGAGGTTGTCATTTTATTTAGATTTTCTTTACATTTTTAGGAGTTTTAAAGTACAACAGTGATAGTATATTGTGTTTTAAAGTTCTGTGTAAGTGAAAAGAATAGAGGACATCTAAATAAATATGTATAGTTGAAGTTTTCACGCTCTTCCAAGAAGTCCTTTTTAACTTCAGTAAAGCCTACTATCACTTTACTGGAGGAGTGTTAGGGAGTTAATATTTCTCCAGAAGCTACGTCATTAGGCTGATGGCCTTGTTACCAATGCCTTAAGAAATATAAATAAATAATAAAAATCAGTGGTTACAGTAAATAAATAATATAAAATTAAATCACATTAACATTTATTACAATTAACAGTTAACAATTATAAGTGGCAATTTTAGTGAGTTTTCTTTTTGTCTACCCTACTGAAAATATCTGTGGACGTCGTCTAAGACTGTCACACAAACAGACTAAGGCGTCAAATTTATAACACTTTTTCTTTTGGGGGTAATAAAACAGCCCAAAAACAAAAAGTTTTAATAAACCGTATTTACAAGTATCTACAAATGGAAATGAAACGTCCGCAACACCTGCAACCGTAAAACGTCTTCAATTGGAAACAATTACCAATTTGAATAAACACAATCGTGTCAGCGCTTCACACGAATTTGTTTTCTTGAGACATACCCCAACGGAATTCCAGTCCTAACCCCAAGACGTAAAGTCTAAACCCAGATAGCACGTCTTAAATAACTTGGAAATCTCCTAAAGTTGTCGAACTATACTCTCCCGTTACCTCAAAATGACTAAAGTTTTTCTCAATTCGTATTCGTCTTAAGTGTCGTGAAACTTTCAGAGGATTATAACTTTTAAGACTAAACCTTAAGGTGCAAATTTGACTCAATATTGCAGAAGCGAAGGTATGTCGATAATAGGTCGAAGTTGTAAGAATGTTGTACAGTTTTTTAAAGGGACCTGTTGCTTCGTTTATGGCTTCTTAGTGTTTCACTCCAAAATTGGAAAATTTGGTCAAGCATGAATTTGTCTCGCGCACAGAGAGCTCTGTATAATATATAGAAAATAGTGCATTTCTGAACATATGAATTCAAGATTTAGAAGAGCAAAGACTTTTGTCGTATTTCTCCTGTAAACATTAAGTAGGGCACCAGATATCAAGTTGAAATTAATATCAAATACTTAGGTCTACGGTCAGGTCTACGGAGCTGTAAAAAAATAAGCTTCTATGACGATGCAACCAAAAAACGCGGTCATTTATCTAAACTAATCTATACCAATATTATAAAGAAGTAAACTTTGTTTGTTTGTATGTAATGGATAAACGCAAAAAGTACTCAACCAATTTCAAAAATTGTTTCACCTATAAAAAGTTACATCAGCGAGAACATGGGCTGTATTTTATAAAAAAAATAAAATTCCAAAGCCGGAGCGGGTCGTTAGTGCCTTATATTTTTTGACAGTCGCAAGTAAATCAAAATCTATAGGGTGCTTCCCATTGACCTTGAATCATGAAATTTGGCAAGATTATTTCACAGCATAAATCAATGATGTTACATTTAAAAGAGGTAGATGAGTTATTGCGCTCGAAAACTGGCACCCCAAAACTTTGCTAATTAGCCAACCTAGAGCTCAATTGTGTAACAACGTGACAGTGTCAACACGTATGTGCTTTCCTAATATTATTATTAAAATGCCGTCCTGTGTTATTAGTTATTAGATACTGCAGAAACTATACTAGCAAGACTTTCAAAGGTTCACGAATCACGTATCATGCGTAAGTATACTTATTTAATTCATTTGTGTCACCATTTTTTGCAAAATCTTAAATATCGGTAAAATATTAAATCATAAAACTATGAAATGCGATAGGTAATACTCCAGTTACCAAGTGCGACAGAGAGCAATATATTATATGTGGTCAAAGAATATAAAAAGTTATGTTACAAAACCGTCAA
Source organism: Zeuzera pyrina (assembly GCA_907165235.1). NCBI lineage: Eukaryota > Metazoa > Arthropoda > Insecta > Lepidoptera > Cossidae > Zeuzera > Zeuzera pyrina. The sequence continues at coordinate 20,184,757 of OU015638.1, read as the reverse complement.
TGTCATGCAGTGCCTATTATACATTTCATAACGTTTATTTAGTTGGTATATTAGTTATAATATACGTATTTTTAAAACGAATCAGAAGCTTTAGCAGTGAGTCTAATATCCGAATAATCTCACAAAATAAAAAATATTTTACATGAGAATACCTAGTGTTTTATTTTTATCATTTTCAAATTTATAACAAAATTGTTTTACAAATGCATGTATGTACTTAAATAATTCTGTTTCCAAATGTACATGACTTAAGAAAAATTAATTTTAAAAATCAAACATAAATCCTTTTTTACTGTCTTACCATTAGGCATTAATCATATTTTTCGAAAATATCTGTTCTGTGGCATTAATTACTAATATTCTATGAATTAGTCACGGATTCGCTTAAAATGCAGTAAGAAAGTGAAATTGGCCAATCACAATTTTTTAGAGAGCCGTGTGATTTGTTAGTTTGAAATGCAATTGAAGTCTTACATTGTATAGCGACACAGTGCAATGTATATTTGTCTCACTTTGCTTATGGTAATTGTCATGCTATCTTATTTACACTTCATCATTTTATTAGTGTGTATAAACAAAGTATGTGGCTTATGTGTGTGCGTAACCGGGACAATATTTTACAAGCATTAGTACTAACGTAACCTATCTATCTACCTCTTTTTTAAATATAACATCATTGGCATAAATAAAGGAAAAATCCAAAAATTATTAATTTATGGCTGTCATTACAAACTTACAATTGCAGTTGGAGAGTATGGGAGAACGTGTCTTTCAACTGCAAAGTTAAGTTTGTCTTAGAATCCGACTGGTATTTTATCGGTAAATAGTGTTAGTTCCACATTAATTTTAATCACATAAATTACCCACATGTGATATTATAATACATTTTAATAACAAGAATGAGGGTAGAATGAATTTCCTGCGTGTAGTGGGGCTGCATAAAAGCCTGATTTTGGTCTTGTAAAAGTTCAGTTGTTGAGAAGCCGTCGAATAGTCAAGTACATAATAGTTGTGATGAAGAATTGATAGCGTGTTCATAGTGATCAGTGCTTCTGTTACATTTCATATTTAACAATACATAATACGAATACATCGCATGGTGGTACAGAACCCTCACTAGGCCAGTTTCTTTACTTCTATTTTGTTCGAAATTACTACGAAACCTAGATTTAATACGTGGCAGATAAGTTATTAGGCTGTCTTTTAACATTATTCTGTAGTGTTCTTTAATTTCAGTAATAAAGGCAAAAACAATAATTTAGTAATTAGTGACGAAATTATCTGGGATAACATGAGACTAATGTAACTCCTAGACCCTCGGGTATACCCACGGTTAAGGGTAAAATGTCAGCAAAAAACCATGTATCTCGCTCCATCGGTATCCATTTGTCCTCGTCTGTCATGTCTCCACTTACGGGACCGTTTTTGTGACAGTTACCACAGTTTGAAAATTGCTATTTTCCTCTCTGATAGGTTTTATTTTGTTATACTCTCATAGTATTGCATTTTTAAATTGATGAAAATATACAATGCACATGATCCGTTGTAATCCAATGCGCGAAAATGATGTTAAAAATATACTTTCCCTAGTTTCAAATTTAAAAAAGATAATTGTGTTAAAAAAAATTACTCAAGTATCAAAAGGACTTTTTGGCGGTAACGGGAGAAGTGAAGTTGTCGTTTATTTTGGATTTTCTATTTTTTAGATTGTTGAAAGTTTTAAAGTACAAAAGCGTTTTAAAGTTCTGTATAAGTGAAAAGAATGGAGTAGGTCTAAATAAATGTGTAGCTGAAGTTCTCGCGCTCTTCCAAGAAGTCCTTTATAACTTCAGTAAAGCCTATTATCACTTTACTGGAGGAGTTTTACGTTAAGAAGAAAAAACGAATTTACTTTGAACGTGCTTCATGTCGATTTACTTAATAATACATGACATTGGCAAATGCGCTAATCTGTGCATCATGCCATGAAAAAAGAAAAAAAAAGTATCACAATACTACGGCGCGCGTAGATGCATCTAATACTAAATAACAATATCAATTTCGTTCAAGGTTACAACCTGTATTGCAAAAATTCATATTGCAAGAAAATTGTTTAACTCGATATAGCATTATTATGCTTATATACAGGTTGTATATGAAAACGGGACAGTTACTTTAATGGATGAAAGGGCATAACTTTAGTATGTAGTTACAAAAAGAATTATCGAAAAAAACGTATCCGTTTAAGAGTTATGACCGTTTTAATTTTCAAGTGTTATCCCCACCATTTCTCGTAAAATTGGGTTGATCGTGTACAGTTACAGATTTTAAATCTTACGTTTTTTTTATTTTGTAATAATTTCATCCGTTACTGAAATACAGCCTGAAAACCATTTTCGAAAATAATGCGTATACCCCAATGGGGATTTTCAGGCTGTATTTCAGTAACGGATGAAATTATTACAAAATAAAAAAACGTAAGATTTAAAATCTGTAACTGTACACGATCAACCCAATTTTACGAGAAATGGTGGGGATAACACTTGAAAATTAAAACGGTCATAACTCTTAAACGGATACGTTTTTTTCGATAATTCTTTTTGTAACTACATACTAAAGTTATGCCCTTTCATCCATTAAAGTAACTGTCCCGTTTTCATATACACCCTGTATATTAACATGAACCACCCACATGATTTCGTCAAATGAATTCAAATTCACCGTGAACTATAATGAGGTTTATTTGAATCGATTACTTTAAAATTATTATTAGTATTATGAAGGTCAGATGGTCTAAAATCTGACCTTCATAACTCTTACGCACTTTCCGGATGTTGATAAAAGTAGTCGTGGTTGAGAGATAAAAAATATTTAACGAAAGCTATGATCAAAATGAATTCTTATTACTGAGGCGTTACAGTTCAATTCCTAAGTGAAAACATCTAACTCGCTATCAGATTCTCCATCTGCGTTGACAGCTCGTTACAAGGCTTGCGGCGAAGGTTCGAGAAGAGTATAAATATGATTACTTTTACTCCAGTATCTGATTCGTTAAAAAGATACTCAGAAACAAATCGATAGATAAGAACTGAACTTCTAAAGTAAAGCGTCAATTTTTAATTAAAAACGCTATGAAGACATACAAATGCGACTTCGCGTGAATCTTTAAATAAATAGAAAAGGTACCAACAACGTAACAAATTGAAAACGTTAAGGTGACGCAGTGATCAACAATAATTAATCTGAAATAAAAGCTTCTGCGCCTTAACATACCTATCACATACAAACGTGCGCGCGCTAGCTTACGAAAAAGCAGTTCTTTTCGTTCATATTTAAAACTATAATTAATTTTATATAAAAATCCAACTGGCGTTTTGAAGTGTGTGTTTGGATTAACCTACAAAGAAAATTTAGAGGCATAAATCGGTCGTGTTAGTCCGCAAAATGTAAATCTCAGTAAAAAAGGTTTTTTTTATATTTTTTTCCGATAAAAAAGTTAACTAATCCTGTAATGCAACTGGTAAAATGAAGTCAATGAAATGAAGAATCAGGTTACCAAATATCACTTTCATATCATCTAAAATTGAGAACCCTACCGTCTATATTTCCAATTCGTCGCCTTACCTTAAGGAAATGTTTCTAAACTACATTTACGGCACTATCTTTTGAATTGCCGTACAAACTATCATCTCCCACTTTTCCCCTAAGGCTGATCTTTCAAGAACGCTGTAACATTTCCTTCGTAATTTCCAATCAAAAGGTTGAGTTTCAACTCTCATAAAAATAACGGCATTCTCATCCAAACTTTCATCTTCTATTTTACCCCTTTAGAGGGTAAACTTCCGAAAACTGTAACACTTCTTTCTCAATTTCAAACCTATAAGGAAAATACTAATATTTAAGGATTTATCCTGAAAAGTGACGGATTTTCTTTTAAAATTACATCCCTTGTCTTTTATACCTACCATGTGCACAATGGGGGCACAAAAGCATACGACTCGCCAGATATTTAGTATTTACCGTAGCCTCTGGATGTCTGCAACACCAGAGTCTAGGAGTATCAATTGCGCGTTGCTGGCCTTCAACATTTTCACGCTCTTTTGAAGAACCACTCGTCACAGTTCCCTTGAAAAACCTCTACAGGCAGCTCATTTCACAACCTTATTATTCGGGACAGAAAGCTTTTTTAGAACTGGACTGTTCTCTACTGTTTCGCTATCAAAGCGTGAGGTTGAATTTTCAGCCGGTGTCGAGAGGTCCGACGATAGAAGGTGGCCATGGGCCTCATGTCAAACAATTCCTCAGGATGCGTTCCGTTAATGCAGAAGAACACACGTATACAGGCTAAGTCTCTTCTTAAACTGAAGTGTTCAAGTCTTTCAAGACAATTCTCACAGCTTGCCTTTGAACCAAGTCGAAAGGTGTAGGCTGATATGCAGGTACTTCCGCCTATAGGTGAAAATAGAAGTATGTAAGTAGTCCAACTTCCTATTTTACTGCCTGCTCATCATTCTGTGTTTGTGGTCTCTTGAACACATGATTGTTGTTATTTAAAAGCCGCACTTTTCGAAGACGTGCTTAGCCACGTTTGGTAGGAATAGGCTTTTATTATTTTTTATAACGTGACTAAATTTTTTCCTTCTCGTCCAGAATATTGAAATTTAAAAACAACAGTGAAAACGACTCGTGCGAAGAAATTCCTCTGCTGCAAATTATTTATGAAGTTTCCCTAAAATGTCGTATATTTCCTTGATATTCAAAAGGGCGCGCGTGCATGAAAAGACAGACGACTGAAAAGGCATGTCACAACTTCGTCGAGATGTAGATGCTCCGCGTTGTTCGCTTACCTCGCGTGTAAATGTTATGAGATAAATCCTAGGGATAGGTAAGCTTTACATTTTTTAAATACCTTGATATATTATGTAAATATACGGTTTTAAATCTATTTTGTTCAAAATGTAAACAATCTTTGCGAGTCTTTTACAAAAAACAGGTGTTAAATTAAGGCAATGTTTGTCCACATTTCTACATATCATGTAAATATATAGATGTTATAAATGCTAAAGTATCTTTTTCTCCGTCAAGTTTTCACGATTAAACTGCTGGACTGATTATGATGAAGTTTAATAGAGAGTTAGCTCGAACAATAAATAAGGATATGGGTTGCTTCAATTTTAAATTTCACGCGAACGAAGTCACAGGTAACAGTATGAAATGAAATTTATTGAAAGATGTTTTTACAGTAATTTATGTCGAGAATTATTTTTTTATCTTTTTTAACATGTTTAATAATTTTACGCTTGTGTAATAATTTTGTGATAAGTAATAAAGAAAATGGATATTCAATTTAATATTAGATTGCATAAATATTCGAAATTAAAATGTCATTGACAAGTCAATTATTGCCGTAGGTACATCGAATTGGACTTGCTCATTCGGGGCGACGAAACAATAGCACTGTTTTTAGGCGGATCATACATCTACAATAATTTTGCGCAATATTCATGATTGCACAATACTATTGAACGTTTGGGGGTAATATTGAAACGTTGCGCAATGAATGAATACAAGTTCAAACTTATATTCAATTCAAAATTTAAGCTTGCTCATGCGAGCTTAAATTTTATTGCGCAATATTTATCATTGTGTCGTGTAGGCTTAATATTGCGCAAAATTTTTTAATTCTCTGTTTGGAGCGGTCGCTATCGGTCACGAGTGGCGTAAGGTTTCGCATTAAAATCACAAAAAAAATACGGCGAAAGATAAGGAAACAGAGTTTATAATCAAGTACATCGAACTGTATCGGAGTTTACCAGCTTTTTTTTCTTTTTTAACAAAATCACCAGCACGGCTATAACCAAAACTTCGTCATCAGACATGTTGCTCGCACGGAAATATTGACGCGATAGCTCATCAATTTTATTGGCTTAATATTATTGAACATTTGGATTCAAGAAAGTATTCAATATTATTGTACAATAAAAGCATTGTACAATATTATTGTAGATGTATGGGCGGCCTTAACTACGCGGAGCGCTATGCGTTAGAGAGATGCATCTAATTCCCGTATCATGCCCTGTCAGCGCGTGGCGCGTGATCATTGTTTTGAGATACTATTTTAGAGTAACGTGTTATACAATGGGATAAATCAATCTATTTTTAACATTGAAAAGATAGAAAATAGTTATTGTAGCTTAAATAGCGATAGCTAGATCCATCGTGTCGATGACCTCTTTTTCAGCGCACACTGATAAAGCAGTCAAGCAAAGCTTTTTCTTATGACTTGATTCATAAATACTGCGATTTCGAACTGAAACCTTATTTTCATAGAACTTACAAAAATACCTTAAACCTGACAGAACAGAAGTTTCTGACTATATTCTGTATATATGAAGACTGATCAGATCAGAGAACTTTCTGACTGAAATCTCATTTTCATCGAAATTATACAAAGCCTACTTTACTGAGAGACACTGTAGCTTTCTATTGATAAAGGAACATTTAAGATGGGTTTAGTAGTTCCAAAGGTTATCTCTTAGATACAAACAAATAAATAACTCTTTAAAATTAGCGTAGATTTTACCTGGCTTCGGAAGATTTAAACTTAGAAAATTAATGAATGCATCGGAGACCGGTAAGACTTGTTATAATACATAATAATATTTTGTAAATTGTGTTACTCTCTTATACATGTACTTCTCATAAAAAATGTAGTCGGGTAAAGACGAAACAAAAGTTTCCTAAGAATTCTGAATCATTAACAATTTCGTCACAAACTTAAGAGCCGTTGTGCGAAAGACGCGATGATTTGCAAAAATCTTCAAATTACTCGCGAACCACGTTCGTGGGAGGCCAACACCGATGTCGCGAGAAAAATACTATGAACAAGCACTTTTGTTGTTAAACGCCCATCCACGAAGAGAAAGTGAATTGGAAGAAAGGCTGCAGAACGACGAGCTTGTTCCCTTTCGAAAACAAGTTGAGCTCAAGGACCAAAAATTAATGTCTTCAAATCGATTCACAAACAGAAACGCGTATTTCTAATTTGCTAAATGTTCTAAAATGATGAAAATGTAAGTCTACACTAGGTTGTTTTTTTAAAAAGTCAATATCGCATCTAAAATACGACGAAAAATTCGTGGGGTAGAGCCATGCTGTATTGCAGCATAATTGGGCCGGCTCGACCGGTGAAATACCACCCTCTCACTGAATATCGGCGTGAAATAACAGCATCTATTGCTGTTGTGTTTCATTCGGTGAGTGAGTGCCGGTAGCCCACCCCTTTCCCCTCCTTTTTCTCTTTCCCTAAAGGCCAGCAAATCGCCCGTGACTCCTCGGAAGTTGCAGGTGTCCATGGGCGGCGGTGACCATTTTCCACCAGGTGACCCGTTTGCTCATTTGCCCTCTCTTATATAAAAGAAAAACAAAAAATAATGAGTACTAATTTCAAGAGCTTAAGACACACGGACAAAAGCCTATGAATTAAGTATGAAGTAATATTTTTAAGAATTAATTATTAAGGAAACGTAAATTAAAATGAATAAAACTGAAACACCGAAACAACAGAGATCATCAATTTTGAATGTATCAAAAGTAACCACCAGTTACTCTATCAAAAGTATCGATACTGATAAAAGTATCAATTCAATAGTATTGATACTACTTGGTATCGTTGAACGGCTCCCATATCGCCATCTTTAGACGTAATCCAAAAAGTATTAAGTACAAAACTATTTAGTATCGAAACTAAAATATCGATACTACTCAGGTATCGATACACTTTACAAACCACAAGCCATAAGCAAGAGTTACGCTAATGAGTTCAAGTAATTACAATTATTTCGTCTTGTTTGAAAGTTTGTGTTAAAGTGACGCGGTGATAAATAATAAACCTAAAATAGAGCTTCTGCGCCCATATATACCCCGTACAAACGTGCGTGCGCTAACTTACGAAAAATACAAAAAAAGTAGCTATTTTTGTTTAAATCAAAAACTACAATTAATTTAAAAAATTCAACTGACATTTTGAGTGTGAGTGTGTTAATCTACACTGATTTAAAGGCATATATAGGTAAATCTCTGTTTTACAAGAGGTTATTTTCAGTTTTTTTTCTGTTAAAAAGTTATCCAATCGTGTGTCGTAACTGGCAAAATGAAGTTAATGAAATGAAGAATCAGGCTACTATATTTCACATTCATACGTCTTGTAATAACTTACAAAAATGGAGATCCCTGCCGTCAAAATTTCCAATTCATCGCCTTTATAAATTTTTTATGAATTTTTTGTAACCTTTTTTTTTCAACTAAAATATGAAGATGGATGGCATGAAGAAGTCACATATATTGTTTCAAAAAACAATGTATATAATTTTGTAGCAGTGGATGGGAGAGTAGGCGACAAGGATTGTAGAATCGTGTTAAGAGGGTTATGACATAATTTCCGCTGCGGTGTGGAGAAGGGGAAACTTTTCAGGTGAGTATAGCTATTACCTCACTTCAGACAAGGGCGGAGATAAAATTTGTTTCCCAACTTACAATTTACTTGGCATTTGAAATAATACAGGTTCTCTACACAAATATTTTAAATATATATGTACTATACATACCTACATGTTTCGACTGGTCGCACAATAGTTATAGATCTTCACGCTATTTCCTTTTCGAGGACGAACAGACGTTCATATACACAATAGCCAAAATTTTAAAATATATTTAAGCGATTCAAAGATGAACATTCTACCCGATCTTAACTTGATATCTCTTCTTATTATCTCCGAAACTAATGTACTCTAAATTTTCGAAAATTAAATACATCTTACTTGAAATTTTCAGAAAAAACATTACGAGGGTCCAATGTCTAACTTTAAAAATAAATATTACATACATACATATCTACACGCTGTATCCCTAACGGGAGTCATAGAGGACAGAGCGCCAAGTGTCGCGGTCCTTACATACTTCTTTCGCTTAATCAAATCTCATTATTCTTTTCACACATTTTCACCTAGATACGCGAGTGCTTTTGACATTTTCGTCAGCTAACACTCGCTATTTGATCTTCGTAACTCGGCCTTGGTCCTATTTAACTTCTTTTACCACTCGGTTTCGCTCTGTAGATATACCCGAAATCCGAATGATAAATGCAGTAGAAATGCGATCTCTTAGAAATATGTATATGCGGTGTCATCCTTGCGGACAAAATAAGCAATGAAGAGATACGCAGTATGACAGGGTTGCACGACAGTGTTATTGTAAAAATGAAGAAAGGAATGCTTGGATGGTTCGGGCACATGGAAAGAATGAGTGGTGAAAGGCTGATGAAAAATTTAACATTATTACATTCTCATTATTTTATTAATGTGGTAGGTATGGAAACGTTTACGCGCGAGTCAATAGCGTACTTGCCCATATATTATCAAAGATTCATGCCGACAAAGACGCAGTCAACAGATATATGAAACAGTTAGTTATTTATTGGCCCCTACACAGTTATTGGACACTTCAACTTTATCATTAACAAATAAACATTACGATCCTTTTGCAGTTAATTTGTTTTAATTGAAATTGTGATGCAGCAATACATTTATATGTCATAAAGAGATATTGTTTCTAGAGCCACAGTTGTTAGCCACAAATAATGTGGCTCATAACTGTCATAAGCAGAAGTCAAGTAATGTAACCAAATAGCCAATTACCGTAATTATTCCATTTTTATTTTTTATATCAATTTATTTTGAAGATTTAAAAAAATAACTTGTAATCAATTAAAATTAATAAATAATAGTAATATACTTTATTCCACACAAAACAAAAGAAATAAAAGTTAATATAGTATGTATAAAGTAAAATACAACAGGCGGTCTTATCGCTAACGGCGATCTCTTCTAGACAACCTAGTACATCTTTAAAGATTTACTAAGTGTCATTTTTATTTATCTTAACTTATAGTTAAGCCTGGTATAAAAAAAATTTAACGAGGTAGCTTAAACGGCCAATACTGTGGTTGTTCGCCTAGTTAGTATTAGCCATAATATTACTGCTGGCAATTTTCACTGTGCTTGAAACTTATAACAAACATTTTCAATACATACATATCTTCACGCTGTATACCTAACGATCAATCATTTGACGAATCCAATTATTTTCAATAACTTTTTTATTAATTAGTACACTAATTAATTTATTGTCAAATGACATTTTATTATTTTTCATGAAATTTCGTTCAAAAAATTATTAACTTTTCAGTGACATCCTTAATTTTCTATAATTTTGTTATGAACGACGCTATAGGTACTTTCCCTTCAAGTTATAGAACGTCAAAAATAAACATAAACAATCCATTCATCCAACCAATATCCCGTAACAAAACAAACTTAATGTCAACATTTGCAAACAACAAAAAGAAGCATAGTCCGTGTCATTAGCCCTGTCCCGTTTGTCCGAGCCAACGCGGCCTCATTGTCACACTAATGCCCCTCACAATATGTACGGCGACAATACTTTTTGTTAACACTCGTCTGCTGTAATGTTTTGAGATTGTGGGTTTTTGAGGGTTTTGTACCTTGAAAGGTAAAATAGAACTCATAAAAAACGCTCACGTGTTCCTCTGTCTGCACACATCTTTTTTTTAGATATTACATAACGTACATACTTGAAAGGTATAATGATATTATCTTGTTACACTAGTTACCCGACATATTATGCTGCACTGGGTAACATTTTATAATATTTACTAGCTATTGACCGCGACTTCGTTCGCGTAGTATTTTATTTACTAAATTAATAGCATAGAGGATAAATAAATATATATATATATATATACCCTATTTTTTTTTATTTTAACTTTAATGTGAACAAAAAGAAACCAACCAAAATGTCGCTAAATTTTCACCGTTCGCTGGTCCGGCGTATTAAACGTAGCACTAATAACTGCTGCTTGTCTGTTATATACACGAAACTATGAAATATGCACAAATAACAGTAATATTATCCAATATAGCATAGCACTGAAAAAATTTAAGTTGTTTGGGGAGTGTTTTTTCCAAAATGATACTCGACGATACGTGTATTTACCTACAGTCCGGCCGCTGAGAGAATGCGTTCCTGGCAGGCCGTGATCGAATGGAAGACGTAACTTTGAAATGGCGTTGAATTTACGATAAAAATATTTTTATTGTATATTTGCCCAACTAACGAATAATTATCATTAAAAACTATATCATTATGTCAACTAACAATAAATGTCGTAATTTTGCGCTAAATTTAATTGAAACTTATGTCACTCTTTTTTTTGATCGGTTGAAGAAATAATATAAAGCTGTACTCAAACTGAGGCGAATCCTGTGCGGGACGCGGGATGACTTCCCGTGAGTCACTACGTATAGTTCTTCAGTGAAGAAACATGTCTATTGATTATGAAGAAGTCATGCCGTTGTTAGTGATAGTAGAAAAGACTATCGAGATTCAAAGCACGATATGCAAAGTTTTTATTAGTTACAATTCCTACTATAAAAAAATCTTCCCAGAAAACAACTTTTCTATGGGGATTTGATTTTGAATTGCGATCAGGCTTTATCGTTTATTTGTTATATTGTGTATAATATGTATTGGGTCCTTACATATGAAATTAGCGTTTTGTCGTACTGACCACTTTGATCTGAAATATCTCCTCTTTGGTTAAGAATTCCAAATTCAAATTTATAAATTCATTTAGCTGGTACATTTGAGTTTTGAAAACAGTCATTCATTTGTTTTTTTCCTCATTATTTTTTTCTTTGGCGTCGCTTATTACCACATCAGTGTTACCGCACAATGGAAAACATGAAATATCAGTATATTTACGAGTACGAGTTCTACCGTGGCACCAGTGCTGCAGAAACAGCTCGAAGGATTAATGATGTGTACGTCGCTGGTGTCGCAAAAGAAAGCACGGTACGTTTTTGGTTTCAACGTTTTCGTTCTGGAAATTTCGACCTTCAGAACCAACCCCGTGGACGGCCGGAGACCAAAGTGGAAAATGAAGAATTAAAGACTATTGTGGAAGCGGATCCATCACAAAGCACTTCAGAGATAGCTGCAGGCTTCGGGGTAAGTGACAAAACACTATTAATCCACTTGAAGCAAAGAGGGAAAGTAAAAAAACTTGAACGATGGGTACCTCATGAATTGAGTGAATCGAACTTGCAAACACGCGTCGACTGCTGTGTTACTTTGCTCAACCGACACAATAATGAAGCGATTTTAAATCGAATCATTCCTTGTGATGAAAAGTGGATACTGTACGATAATCGGAAGCGCTCGTCGCAATAGCTGAACCCTGGAGACCCAGCCAAATCCTGCCCTAAACGAAAATTGACTCAGAAAAAGTTACTTGTGAGTGTTTGGTGGACTAGCGCCGGTGTCGTTCACTACAGCTTTCTAAAATCTGGCCAAACGATTACGGCAGATATCTATTGTCAGCAACTGTAAACCATGAAGGAAGAACTAGCTGCTAAACAACCGAGATTGGTCAATCGCTCTAGGCCACTGCTGCTTCACGACAACGCAAGACCACACACTGCACAATAAACAACCACTAAGTTAGATGAGCTACAATTGGAATGTCTGCGACATCCACCGTAGTCCCCGGACCTTGCTCCAACAGATTACCATTTTTTCCGGAATTTGGACAACTTCTTACAAGGAAAAAAATTCAACTCCGATGCGGCAGTCCAAACCGCCTTCAAAGAGTTTATTGATTCTCGCCCCCATGGTTTTTTTAGTAAAGGGATCAATGAACTACCTATGAGATGGAGATGAATGACCTATGAGAGCAGAGAATTTCGTCCCATCCATTTGTCTGGCTGTCTGTATGTCGCAGCCATTTTTTCGGAGACTATTACAGTATATATTTTTATACGCAGAAACAATTATTCTGTACCTTCTTGTGTTGTATAACACAGTTTGTAATTTGTCGAACTTCGTAATTGGCTATTTAAATGTTAATTTAAGTACTTTTTTCTTTCAATTGTATAGCTGTGAAGTTTGCTAATAAAGAAATAAATAAATAAATATGTGCATACTCAGATGAAATTTGTAAAGTAGTCTGCTACACAATGATGTAGTAAAAAAAAGTAAAATAAAAAAGTAAAAAAAAAAGCGGTGGAACCTCATACATATAACAGAGAGATATAAAGTCTAGTACACATTAGCGCGTGGGGTAACTTAGATAGGTTTTCAAAAATTACACTTTTTTACATAAGAAATTCTAAAAAAGTTCATGTTAGAGATAACAGAACTTAATCAGTTTGAATAAGTTGTGTAGTTTTTGATAATTGCGTTATTTTCAGTTACACGCTCAATAAACGACTGCAGAAATTATTTTATTTTACATAGTGTCACTGAGAAATACAAATTTATTTTTGCTGTCGGTTAAATGAATAATGTGTAACCCGTCTACGGAATCCTTCACTGTACATGGTCCTGTACACACTAGGCCCGTTAAGCCATCATTCACTTTTTCTAAAAATAATTTTATACCTAATGGCATTGTAAGATTAAACGCCGACGCTGACGTCCCGCTCAATTTTCGCTGCAAGTGGTGCGACTATTCGCGCCAGTGTGAACACGTCTATACAAGTTAGATGACTCAATCGGCGCGAGCGACCCCCCGAGTCCCGCACGGGATTCGCCTCAGTTTGAGTAGAGCTTAACAGTGTTAATTTTTGCCCATCACTAGTATGATCATGACCAATTTACAGACTTCAGGAACGCATTCTCTCAGCGGCCGGATTATAATTCAGTGCTTGGCGGTTGATAACAAGTAACAGTACGGCACGCTTATTACGTAACTTGCAGACAGCATGCGACATCCAAAATCGCGCGATATCTGCCGTCAAAACGAGAATTTGTGTAATGTAATTTGTATAGTGGCGCTAAATCTACCGCGGAAAGTGCATTTTACGGTCATACAATAATAGATACGCAATCGTCATACATGATACTAATTTTTTATTACAATTAGTCACCGGTCGCGCAGTCATCACGTGGCTGTTGCTGTCTACAAATTTTTAGGTAATAACCCCGCGGAATACTAATTGCAATTACTAATCGACTTATATTTGTCTGTTTTTTAACGTCGGTGTTTTTATTAATTTTCTTAGCTACAATCTTTCCAGAAATCAAATGCACTGAACGATGTATTGTTGGTCTAAAACACATTTTATACAATAAACGCTATATTACTAGCAACGGATTTAATTATCTTCGCTTAATCAGCGGCAATTTAATTTCGCAACGTAATTTGCACTTTGCCGTTGTCTTCATTAAATTTATATCTGCTCAGCTGGAAATATGTCAGAGAAGACGGTAGGTGAAGTTTTTACAAGCGCGACCTGTTGCTATTATCGGCGACCTGTTATGGTTCAATAAAACGCTTCAATTCTGAGTAACGACGTTTGGGTTGCTTCCACACTTTCTTATGAATGTTAACACGTTCCTTATTACACTTTGAAAGTTATAAGTATAAACTTCGTTCAATCTCATTATTACCCTATATTATTATTTTGAATGAAATATAGGTACATATTTAATATGTAACGCATGTATAATGTTTTTGTCATTTTGAATGAATTGTTCCCGAGTAAATCGACCATGATTTGTACATTATGGATTCTTTTAAGGTTGAAAAAATATTTTACTAAATTTGACCAACTTCTTCTATCCAGATTCTTTTGTTCCGATACATTGAAATTATGCTTACGTGAAAGCGAGTCGATATGCATTAAAAAAAAGAAATTGCCAATTTTACTAATTTTTATGAACTTTAAATTTATAGTTAATGCCAAAATTGTTTTCACAAAAAATGACCGAATGTTTTGTAAGATTTTTTCCCTGTATCAAAGTCAAAGTCAAATCAATTTATTCAAATAAACCCAATTTCAAGGTATTTTTTAATGTCAAATCTACTTTAGTTCGGTTCAAGAGAAAACCTGAACAATAAGAAAAACCGACGAAAAATTCGGTCAAGTATCATTTTTTCATCATAATTCTATAATATGTAGTTATTTAAAATACAATATTCATAAAGCTAGTAAATGCATGTGCAGAGAAAATTATTTTCAGACTTGTTTTTTGTTCAACGAAATCGCTAATTTTGTAGTATGGTTTTTCAATCACTGTGCGTTAAATAACTTTAAATCTCTTTTCCAAGAATTGCGTAATATCTTGAAGAATTTTTTTATAAAAACGAACACAATTGCCCAAAAATGACCCACTTGATTTTTGTAATTTAAATTCAGGAATAATTAGCTAATTACGACCACGAGTTTCCATACTAAAAATAACGCCTTTCTTGAAATAGATCTATATTTTTTCTAATGTACGTAATGTTTTTAAAGATGTATAACAAGGATAAGGTGAGTACATCAATTACTTTAAAACGATCTGTCAGCGACTCTTGTGCATTCATTCTGTAGATTTTGTATCTCCTATGGATTCGGATTTGCCCATACTATCCCAGTTAAAAAAAAGCTTTTGTTGTATACGGAATCCTCTGTGTACAAATCAAATACGCACTTCACGATATATCATCTACAGACAATATTTTTATATGAATTAGTAATATATTATATTGTCTGTACACAATGTGATTGATGATGTGATCCAGTCAGACGCATAAAACACGTGACTTTTATTTAAAAAAATAAATAAAAACCAGTGTGGGTATGTGTATTTACTTATAGATTGAAATACTGATCGATTGAGATCAAAATGAATTACGTCCGACACATTAATTTTGTTAATTTTCAAATAAAAAAATAATATATAAAGTATAAAATTCCGGCGTGTGTGTGTGTTCGGAATTCTTCTCCTCCTAAACGGCTCGATCGATTTTAATGAACTTTTTTGTATTTATGGGATCACCTGGATTGTTTTTAGATATAGTTGAAGCCGGTAGATGGTACTGTTGTCGAGATACAGATTTATTTAAATTTTCGCATGTTTTTTTTTATACTTTGTTTGATTTTGAACACAAACATACAATCCCATTCACAAAATCAAGTATCTATGTAAAAGATTTAATCGAAAACGCAGAGATAACACATAATGGCCGATATTTTTAATTTATTTCATTTAAAATTATACTTTTTCATTTCTGTTACACGATAAAGCAGTCAAACATTTTAAAATCATAACATTACAAAATGATTAATACATGCTTTTATACTTCACTGAATCCGACACAGGTATTTTTAGAACTTCGGTCTGTTTGTGCGGATTACGCTCAAAATCGATAAAATTTCCTTGAAAGCAGATATAGGACATTCGAGTGTTTCTTATATACATACATATTTTGTTAAAGTAACTGAAATATAAGTCGTAAATGATGAATACGATTGCGAAAAAAATATTTGAAATACATTGAAAAATATATTATAAGAGTCACTAACTAGGTATCAATTAGTAACATCTCCCTTTGATTAATTGGTATTCAACAACTCCGCATCAGTACCGGAACGCTTAGCTCGCATATTGTTGATATTGTCAAGTTTCGCTGATTACAGCAACGCCTTGTATATGCGCTACGTGGTAGCAAAGCGCTATCCCGCACGGACGCCAGTCAGTCAAAATTAATCAATCAATTTAGTCGGTTAAAATCAATCAGTCAGTCAAATTCAATCAGTTCAAGTGGATCAGTTAGTCGCATCAAATTAGTAATATCAAATCCATGAGATCATTCAGTTCCAGAGTCAGTTCCTAAAGCAGATATTGAGACAATAATAAATAACATGGTGGTCGAACGAAAGGGTTTTTCAGAAAGTTTTTATACAGACAGACCTAACAGTATGCGGAAGGCAAGTGAATACTCACTGAAAATATGACGACCCTCCGTCTAATCCACTGGTTCCCAAACTTATTTTGTCTACTGAGTCGAGAGCTCATGCAGTCGTTGTCTAAGATGCCTCCTAGCTAAATGAAATTACAAATCACCCCCCAGGCCTCTACACAACGCCCCCATTTTTTTTCTGGGTCTCTTACCGCCCCCCTTTAAGCCTGCAGCGCCCACAAGGGGGCGTTATCGCCCACTTTGGGAATGGCTGGCTCTAATCGCTCGCAACGCGAGGGTAGTAGGTTGTCCGCGCGTAGCCCGCACGTTGTTCCCGTGAAGTTTGGTTTAGTGACAAGTCCTCGACAATTTGCTGACTATCTTGCATCCACTTACGATGATGCTTCCGTTTGTAACCACTAGTCAGCCACTCGTTAGCAACGAGCGGTGAGGTGGAGACCTTTGGGTAGATATATATATTACTTGAATATTTGATATTTTTCATAACCTGGTCGTAGGTAACCGTTACAAAGCATAAAAGCGTAAGAAAAATATTTTTGTATCTCTATTTGTTGTAACTCTATTGTCAATGTACATCCGGTGAATACTCTGTCGAGAGGCAAAACACGCGTTAAGCACAGTTGGTTGAACACGGCGGAATGTGGCGGATCAATCTCATTTATTTTATATTTAGTGTCGCTGTACGGCTTCTATTCAAGACTTACGTCGTAAAGCTAACAAATTTTGTCAAGCGCGATTTTACTAAGGCAAAGAATTTCGTAAGATTTATATATAAATGGGCAAAACAGTACCGTACTTTTTACAAGCTTTTATTTAACTTGCAGTGTTAGTATGTATGTTTGTGTGGGTCAAATCTTGGAAGCTAAATTAGAACCACTTCCTAATGTTCGATTGAGTTCAAATTTGGTATACTTGCGTATCTTTGGTGACAATGCAATAATATGGTTGGCGTATCTTTGGTGACAATGCAATAATACCATGGGGCTGGTCTGATGATGGAGTAGGAAAATGGCCATAGGAACTTCTAAACTAAACAAGATAAACCCATCGAGTTTGGACTCATTTGTTTTGTCTTAGCAAACACTCTGGTGCTACATGATATCCAGGGTCTGAAGATGTCAAAAGGCTGACTTATGAAGATCAAATAGCCATAGTGTTAGCTGACGAAAATGTCAAAAGCACTCGCATAACGAGGCGAAAATGTGTGAGGAGAATGATGAGATTAGAGCAAGCGAGTGAAGTCTGTGAAGACCGCGACGCTTGGCACTCCGTCCTCTCTATCCCGTTAGATACGGCGTGAAGATATGTATGTATGTATGTATGTACGATCTATCTAAATATATGAAATAATTACAACTATAAAAATAATTCACTAATCTAACCGACTAACACAAAAAATAGTTGATCTAGTATCATCCGGCTCCACGAACCGAAGCCGAACGAAAAATGTGTTGTGTTTTCGGATTTGTATGAGTTTGAAAACAGATTACTGTTGCGCGCGTAGACCGTGTCACCACAGAGTATATTCGTATCACGTCTTTATTCACACACGTTCCAAACACAAGCCAAGCAATTCGTACCAAAGATACGTGTCCGACTTGTAATCGAATGTATATCTATCTGTATCGTAAGCATAGCTGTGACGCTCATTGTAGGTGTGAGTTCGCCTGATGCTACCGGTGACCTTCAGCCGGCACTTTCATTTCATAAGGGTTGTTATTTACAATGAAAATATGAAAAACGAGTGTTTTATGGTAAATATTGGGACGAAATAAGAGACCTCTTCGGTGATAGCAGGAACTCTTCATTAAATATCACTTGAGTCGGTTTGTACTTCCGAAATAGAGCAGCGAGAGTGAAGTATATTCACGCCCTGACGCCTTCGCTTCGCTTTCGCTTCGTTACGAGCACATTTCCTTTACTGTGGTTTGTTTTCGCTTTATATGCACATTCATTTCCGGTATGGACACGGACAGAGTTAATAGTGTATATCCTATTTTTTCAATTTTGACTTTCTTGTAAACAAACAAGAAACTAACCATAATTTCGCTAAATTTTCACCGTTCGCTGGTCCCTCTAAAAATACAGCTTTGCTTTTGTGCGGTGTCACCCTTGCGGACAAAATAAGCAATGAAGAGATACGCAGTATGACAGAGTTTCATGACAGTGTTATTGTAAAAATTAAGAACGGAATGCTAAGATGATTCGGGCGCATGGAAAGAATGAGTGATGAAAGACTGATGAAATGTATAGAGCGAAAATGAGAGTGGTAAAAGAAGGCAAGGAAGACCAAGGCTGACTTATGATCAAATAGCTAACGTGTTAGCCGATGGAAATGTCAAAAGGACTCGCATACCTAGGCGAAAATGTGTGAGGAGAATCATGAGATTTGAGGAAGCGAAAGCAGTATGTAAGGACCACGACGCTTGGTGCTCTGTCCTCTCTGACTACCACGTTAGGGACACGGCGTGAAGATATGTTATATTTGAAGATTACGTGTCTATTGCGCTATGACCGTAAAATGCACTTTCGCTGTAAATTTAGCGCCAGATACGAATTACATTGAACAAATTCTCATTTTGACAGCAAATATAGCGCGACATTTGGCTGTCGCGTGCTGACTGCAAGTTAGGTAATAAGCATGCGGTTTGTACCACAGCAGCGAGTATGTGAGCCTGTTGGTGAGCAGTCACACACACATTGTTGCGCTGTTTGTGAGTGTATCTACAATGGACCGCTTGTATAAATCTTGGCCTCTGTACGGATTAGTGATGTGCCGGATCGTTAAAAATGTATATCCGCGGATATGGATCCGAATACGGATATTTGGTGTCAAGATCCGCAGATACCGATACGGATACGGATCTCAACATTCTTACTCGATCGGTGTCGGTGCGCGTGACCTTGAAACGATAGTTGACGCCGCTTGACGCTTTGTGACAGGACATGTTTCGACTTATATAGAATTTAGTATATGTATTGAAAATTAAACAAAAAAAACATGTTTTTATTTTATCCAATTTTTTATATTTTTTATTCACTATTTTTATTTCAAGAATGATTGTTGTGTGTGGAATGAATATAGCTCTATTATTATTATTATTGAAAATTAATAAGGTAAAAGATCCGTAAAAGATCCGCTAAAAAGTAACGGATACAGATACGGATATCCGGCACATCACTAGTACGGATATTTACTCATGTGATACGGATCTGCGAACACGTATCCTTTTGGATCTACCCATCTCTACTCGTGACATAGTTTTACCAGACAGTAATTACGGCACGACTGTATTCCTCCATTACCGCACGGGCCCACTCTGAAATAATCTTTTTAAAAATTCAAAACGCCAGGCGTTTCGGTCGACTCGCTCCCCACTTGAACACCCCTGATTATCACATACACGCAAATACAGACTTTATTTAGAGATGGGTAAGTCTGTTTTGGTGCGTCGGACTTATTTAGTCAACGAACAAACCACAACGACAATAGAATAGCTAATTAAAAATGTTGGCTTTTTGAGTTTACAGGGTCGAGAGTGGATAAATCGCTCGCTTGATTATATTTAGGGAATGTCGCATGGAGACAACCGCTTTGCTGGATAAATAAAAGAAATGAACAAAAAACCGGCCAAGAACGTGTTGAGCATAAATTTATACGCAAGATTTCTTAGCCATTTACTTAAGCTAAGTTTTCATTTTCGTTTTCATTTCACCTTGAAGCTTACTACTGAAAACATTGTTTGTAAAAAAATATTTCAAAATATATTTTTAGTTCCTAAAAATCAACTGTGATTGACAGATTGGCAAACTCTTAAGTAACTTTATAGCAAATCCGCTTTTTCTTTAACGTAGGGAATCCATAAAATATGTCAACAAAATATACTCCTAATCCAAAAGAAACTCTATTACACGGACTGAACCAGTTCGAACCGCTTTATCCGCAACTCAAAGTAAAGATATCCGTTCCTCCGTTTTCAATTACCGGCGAAATAAAAATGAATGAAGAATGTCATAGGGGTGGCTAACAGATGGATGCATACGTAAGTTTAAAATCAAATACTAACTACGCGACCGCCTTAACGTCGTATTACGCATATGCATACTCATGGTTTTCTTACGGGATTGAACTGTGGGGCGACAGTAGAGACTTGAAAGACCTCTTTATCTTACAAAAAAAAGTCTTCGAATTCTATGTAATATAAAAAAGAATGAAAATTGTACACCACACTTCATAAGCAAAAAAATATTAACACCACCTTCAATATATATTCCAAAAGTATTAACATTCGTAAGAAAATATAGAAATAATAATTTAAATCAAAGAATGACATCTGCATCCGATATTAATTTAGTAATAAAAGTAAATTACAATTAAAAACTGTAGGAAATAGTCCAAATTTCAGATTTGTTAATATACATAACAAAAAAGCATTTATTTTATATTTACGTTCGCATTTTGACCACTGGGCAACCACTAATAAAAATAAACGTGAGAAAACGTTCGGAAGAAGACGAACGAATAGACAAAAATGATACATATTTTCAATTCAACTTTTACTTTTTTTCTTTCTTCATGGCATGGCGCATAAATTAGCGCATTTGCCAATGTCACGTATTGTATTATCGATAAGTAGAATCGTTATCGTAAAACTCCTGCAGTAAAGTGATAATAGACTTTACTGACATTTTATAGGACTTCTTGGAAGAGCGCGAGAGCTTCAGCTACACATATTTATTTAGACCTACTCCATTGTTCTCACTTACACAGAACTTTAAAACACAATATACTATCGATTTTGTACTTTAAAACTCCCAAAAATGTAAAAAATATAAAATCTACATAGAATGACAACCTCCTGACGCCAATGACGCCAAAAAGTCCAACTTTTACTCATCCGATATTGCGACAGAGTCTCAAGACAATATGTATCCGACACTCTTCATCGTTCTTTTCGTAAATATTTTCAAAGAAACAACAATAACTCTTTTACTGCTTTACGACATTGCTTATTAGAAAAATAATAAAATAATAAAATAAAATTTTTATAAATACGATAAGCTTATCGATAACTCACCACCGAAGTAAAAATAATATTTTCGGGTTTACCTGAAAAAAAGAAGTATAATATTAAACACACAATATCATTATTTATTTTTTTAATTAATAATTAAATGAGGTTATATAACTATATTTTGTACTAGTCAATTTTTTAAAAACATTTTTTTTTTATTTAGATATTCATTATCTTAAGAGAAGAATGATGAGATTTGTGGAAGCGAAAGAAGTATGTAGGGATCGCGATGCTTGGCGCTCCGTCCTCTCTGACTACCCCGTTAGGGATACAGCGAGAAGATATGTATGTATATGTCTTATCTTAGTAACTAAAAATGACAGTTAATTTTACACATTTATAAAACCGTTCCGAGCAACGTACTTCTATGAAAGCAATTACTATACACATATTTTATCACCAAAAAACCTCAAAGAACAGTCAAATTGTGCCTTGGTCGACTGAAAGAGCTTCGTCTCTTGTACAACCACTAAAGTAGCCACGAATATCAAAATATTATTGAAAGTTAATTAATATATATGTATAACGTATAAAGTAAAATAAAATAAATAAGTAAAATAAATAATATTATGTATGTCTGTAACATCATACATACATACATATCTTACATACATACATATGTATCTATCTGTATCACTGACGAGGTAGTCAGAGAGGACGGAGCGTTAAGCATCGCTGTCCTTGCATACTTCTTTCGCTTCCTCAAATCTCATTATTCTCCTCACACATTTTTGCCTAGGTATGCAAGTGCTTTTGACATTCATGACCGTCAGCTAACACTCTGGCTATTCCATCTTCGTAAGTCAGCCTTGGTATTCCTTGGCTTCTTTTACCACTCACTTTCGCACTACAGACTTTCTTCGTCAGTCTTTCGTCACTCATTATTTCTATGTGTTAGGTATATTTGTCAGGCCGACTATTGTATGTAACAGAGTTACCATTAATGATCATTAATATCGTATTGTCAATTGTTCTCTAACTACCTACTTGTAAGATGTTATTTGAATGTTGACTGTAATTTCTTAATTTATATTAATGGACTTTCTATTGTTCGTAAGTGATATCCGTAAATTGTGAATAACAATAAGAGGTTTCTTAATAGAAGTAAAGCGAAATTAGATTAGACTATCCTGTGATTGCAACGAGAGAGGTTGTCGAAAATATACAGTTAATACTCAAATAGTATTTATTCGGTCTTCGCTCACATATGTGCCCGAATCATCTAAGCATTGCTACCCTGTCGTACTGCGTATCGCATAGATATTTGATTTATGATAAACACAATGTTTATATATGAAATACCTACAAATTGTCTTTTACGAGTAATTTTTGTCAGGTAATTAGGGTCAGCGGTGAGACAAACATTGTTGATTCACCTACTTATTTAGAAAAAAGAAAAGAAGAAACAGTTTAGCACCTTTTTCTCCTCTTTCAACCGATTTTCTTTATTTTTGTTAAGTAGCTATTGAAGACCTTTAGTGTTATCAATAAATAAAGTTTTGGAAACAGTTATATTAATATGTGAAGCTTAAACTTCGGATCCCTTTTTAAGAATATTGCGCGCACGGAGAAACGTGAGATTTTTGGTGTAGTTTTAAGTTCAAACTGCCAATGTCAAAAAGACTGTCAATGTTAAACTCATATGTAATAACTTTAAATGTAACCTCCTTGTATCAAACAGTCGCATAGAGTAGAAATTGTCGCCAAATAGTTTATATTATAAGTTGATACATATGTACTGTGACCACCCGGTTAGGGATACAGCGAGAAGATGTATGATGTATGTATGACAGTTATATTTACGGTAGAATTGGGATCACCGGATGACTTTTAGTTTTATTTAATAACATAACATATCTCCACGCTGTATCCCCAACGGGGTAGTCAGAGAGGACGGAGCGCCAGGAGTCGCGGTCCTTACACACCTCTTTCGCTTCCTCAAAACTCATCATTCTCTTCACACATTTTCGCCTAGGTATGCGAGCGCTTTTGATATTTCCGTCTGCTAACACTCTGGCTATTTGATCTTCATAAGTCAGCCTTGGTCTTCCTTGGCTTCTTTTACCACTCACTTTCGCTCTGTAGATTTTCTTCGTCAGTCTTTCATCACTCATTCTTTCCAAGTGTCCGAACCATCTAAGCATTCCTTTCTTCACTTTTACAATAACACTGTTGTGCAACCCTGTCATACTGCGTATCTCATCATTGCTTATCCTGTCCGCAAGCGTGACACCGCACATATTTCTGAGAAACCGCATCTCCACAGCATTTATCATACTTTCACTCGATTCCGGGCATATCCAGGCCTCACTACCGTACGACAAAGTTGGCACCAACACCGCATTGTGGGTGGCCATTTTAGCAGTGTTAGATATTTCACACAGTTTTATTTAATGCTTCAGATAATTGCACCTTATGTGGCCACAATCGCGCTGTAGTCTTGTATATTATGGGTATCACAGAACGAATTGCACGAGCTTCCAGTAAACTCAAACTCAAAGTTCATAGAAAGCTCGTTTCACTTACTGGACTATTAGTGAGAAATGAATTGTACAAAATATAAAAAGTTTTGCTTTAATTTTTAGAGCCACGACTTGCATGTGATGTTGTACAGTAAAGGCCACTTCCAGAAAAAAATAACGATTGAAAATCCGACTCTAAAATCTGATGCCTACCAAAATTCCACAAAAACTTAAAAGTTTAGAATCCCTTTATATTTAAAATTACAAGTTCACTAAATCAATGACATTCAGTACATTAGCCAAATAGAGCTGTAACTGTGAATGATAATCACTGTAATTCGTCGCCATGACGACAGGCAGGCAACAGATTGAGCGTTGAGCAGGTAGGTACTCAATCTCAGGGCCATCAATCATAAACCGAGGGTGTAGCACTTGGTGAGAAATGTACTAAGGCAAGTGATGCCCACGAAACGAGCGACATGAAACAAGCGCATATAAAAGGCGATTTTATACAAGACAATGTGAATATACTTTTTTTAACAAAACTGACTTATGTGTCGGTTTTTATCAATGCGAGTCTATTTTTGAGTCGATGGTTTTCACATGGAAAATTACTTTGGAATCATGTAATTTAATAAATTTATTGCTTGACTATTCGATTGGTTCAATCTGGTTAGTTTAATCGTAAGTTAAATTGGTTTAATGTCTCCACATTACTGGGTACAGCCTTACGATGCTTGTACTACATTCATAGATCATATTACTTACACGCTTAAAGTTAAATTTGTAACAATAAAATTAAATTGTTTAATAATATAGATATTTTTAACCATTTCCAAACGGAATATGACTAATATGTATATTATCTACATCTATATAAATAAATCTACGTCAAATAAATAAAATTGAATTTCTTGCTCGTGATTTCAAATTGAAAGCTTTTTCTAAAGCTCATGTACTTATTTGCACGCCGCCAAAATCTCAACAGGCATTTATTGAATTTTCGGCTGCTTTTTTTATGGCAGAGGAGGTAAACGAGCAAGCGAGTCCCACAATAAAAAGTGATCACCGCCGCCTATGGACACCCGCAACGTCCGGGGAAGCACGAGTGCGTTGCTGGCCTTTATAAAAAGAGTAGGCTCGTTTCTCGAAGGTCCCTTAGTCGTAACGGTCCGGGAATACCGCTATTGCTATAAACTGGTTCCATAAAATTGCCTGTCTATTTTTCGCCCGATATGACTGAACCGATTTTGATGAAATCTCCATTATTAGGAAGAAGACAGAGTAATTTAGGCCAGTTTTTATATCGAATTTGGCACTCAGCAAATTTAACGCTAGTGAAAGTGCAGGATATTGCGCCAAAACAAAATAAATCGCCAAAACTAAATACATTTTAAAATTTACATTTATGGGCTACCGCAGACTAACAATATTCCTATTGTTACTTGTTCACGTGAAATAATCTGTGAGAAAAAGGACTGCTACCGATAGACTGACACAGACGAACACCGTATTTTCATGAATGTTCCCTTTTTCCAATTTTCGAACGGAAATTTGAAAACTACACATTTGAAAATTTTTAAGAAATATACCTGTTCAACTGTATTGCAAATTATCATATTTATTTGGAAGTAAAAGCTAGAAATTTTTTTGTTTTCTCGCGGCCGCCTGTTTCATAGCCCTATTCTACAGCCTGAGGGAGAACATTCCGATAACACCTGACGTTGAAACTTGAATGGATTGCGAAGTTTACAATCTAATTCTTATTAGCTCTAAGATTGTTTCTATCGACAAGCGCTCTTACCTTCTGCGAATTACTTAATGAATCAATTTCTAGGGTACCATGTCTTAAAAAGGCAAACGAAACCCTAGTAATTGACTTCCTCAAAACGATTGTAAACAATCTCAGATACTAGATATACTTTTCAATGTTCTAGGACTAGAGGTTGGAAATGTAGGACAAATAGATATACATATAATGAAAAGACGTGCTTTCTCTAGCTCGGGTAATTTTCGACAAATTTTTTGACATTCAAAAATACCAACTGACTCAATCATGAATAACTTATTAAGTAGCAACATGTCGGATCAAGAACATAATGGACAATAATAAGTTGCTGCTCTTATCACTGTGTGTCAAACGAATTTTCCTGTCTCTTTCTCATGTAACCACGAGCCAAACAGCTATAGTAAGTGTGGCAACATCGCACTGTCAGTGTATGTCGTGTCAACTATGAATCAATCATGAAATAATTATTTGCGAAATATTAATGAAACTTAAGTTTTTTGGCTACTAGCATTCACAAAAATAAAAATATGTCGTGTTCAGCTGTGTGCCGCTGTACTGTGACATTCCCTAGTCACGCACATTAGCAAAAATCTAGAAACTTGGTCAACAAAAAAAGGACACCATAAGGACACGCTCTTAGAGCAAATGCGCCGTCCATTGTGATCCTTGGTCCGAGGGTCAAACAGTAACATAGAGAAAAGATTGTTGCCAAAAAATTTTAAGACGTTGCCAACAAATAATCACTGACAGATTATCTGAATGAGATTTGAGTTGTAAATTTTGTGTGATTTATGAATATGTCAAGGGAAAAAAGCATTTATTTTATATTTACGGCAGCATTTTGACGACTGCACGAACATTAGTATAAATAAACGTGTGAAAGCGTTCGGAAGAAGACGAAGGAAGAATTGTACATATTTTTAATTCAACTTTTACTTTTTTTTGTTTCTTTCTTCATGGCATGGCGCACGGATTAGCGCATTTGCCAATGTCACGTATTATATTAATATATTAAGTAAAAATCTAGAAAGTCGATCAACAAAAAAAGGACACTTTAAGGACACACTTTTGGACTAAATGCTTTATCTATTGAGATACTTGGTCCGAGAGGAACACCTCAAAATAATTATGTCGCTGGTTACGTATAATTATATGTAAATGTACAAACTTATAATTGTTAATAATTAAAACTTTTTTATGTTTATAAAATAATTCAAAGAAAGGTCCAAATTGGATATTCGACATATGTTAGAAGCAGTTGAACTCAAATTATAGAAATAAATACGAAATCTTACAACTTACGGGGAAAATATGACAACTCTTAGGTCTTACGGAATTCCGGAAATTGTTCTACAAAATCTATATTATCTATATATATATAGTAAATATTATCATGCAAAACTCTCTGCACACGGCCATTTTACTTTTTGCTTTCAGCCACCGATTCTGGTAATAATTTTTATGTATTCAGTGAAAAATGTAAAAAGTCACTCCAATATCCCATTCCAACCGCGAGCACAGTAAACACCCTGTTAATTACCGAAGCAGGGCAAATTCCTTAAACCCTGCAATCGGCGATGGCTAACCGGGCATCAGAATATCCGGGCATAGAATAAACCACGATTTAGACCCGGATCAAATCGAAATAGACGGTATCACAGCAAAGATTTTGAGCTTGCGAATACATATTTGGTGTCTAAATGAAACAACAATTCGTCTGCTGAGAGTTGAGTTCTCAAATTCGTACTTGTCAACAATCGTAATAATATAGGTACATATACTTGAAATTGATAAAAGAGAATAAAAAATCAGGCAATTGCGAATTCTACTCAAGCACAGAAGGTTCCACACATTCTATAGTGCAGTGATCGAGAACATTTTTGGTATCTTTCGTAAAAATCGGTCCAAATTGTTCAATGTGTTTGGGGCTTTTATCTTTATAATATAACAAATTCTTCTGTACATGTGTTTGTCACTGAACTCCTCCTAAACGGCTGGACCGATGTTAATGAAATTGTTTGTGTTTGAGTTACTTCGTGTGGTTTAGATTTGCAACTGGACTGCAATCGGGTTCTAGGATTTTTTTTATTCCAACGTTCGGGCAGGACGTCTATCCGATCTGCTAGTTAAGTTATAAATTTATTACATAACATAATATAAAATATATCTGTCGAGGTAAGTTATTGTTCTCTTTCGCGCGACAAAGCACCTCGTCTGCACTAGTTCTAAAACCTACAGACGGGTCGATAGTAAGGCTAAAATTATATACACTGCATTACCTTTCGTGCGTTTAAGCCGAGGTGTAAAAGAGAACATAGTTAACACAAAAAAGCATCTGTATCATTTTAAATAAATATTATTTTAGGCATCTGCAATCGTTTTTATAATCGGACCTCAGAAACGCATCTAAGAAGCAAAAAATAAACTGACACATTGAAGACAGGATCATAGTCTGGGTAATCATCGCCACTACCGTCGCATCATTTAGGGACCTGCCTGTATACGCAAGCGCAGGCCTTTTGTAATTGTAATTACTGAAAGCTCCAGTAACTGTCGAATTATATAGGTATTTGTATTGTATGTATAACATTATTTTTGTATTTAAGTTTTGATTAGTAAAGTGTTGAGATTTAATATTTATTTTTAGATGTGGCAACATAGAAGTAGGTTATTTATGATATAGTCTATATAAATTAATTAGGACTCTCTGGTTTTGGTGATTGAAAGAAGAAAGTGGCTGTTGTAAGAGTTAGTCGTTTGAGAAAATAAAAATTAATGCATGTGGATGTGTATTTTGTTTACAAATCATCAATATAAAGAATAGTTATTTTGTACTTTTCTTTTAGTTTTTTTTTTACAGTCGGTTATTTTTTTTTTCAAAAGTTTTAATATCAAATGATTATTGTTCATCTTTTCGAACCAAGAAACATTATGAACGGAATTATAATAAGTTGCTTTTACCACCGTGTGTAAAATGAATGTTCTTGTCTCTTTCTATCTCATTGTGCGTAACCACGAGTGAAAGAGCTATAGTGAGTATGGCAACCTCGTGCTGTCAGTGTAATTAGTGTCAGCTTATGAGTCGGTAATGAAGTAATTATTTGCAAAATACTCGCGAATCTTAAGTGTTTTGGTTACCATCTAGTAAAAATCTAGTAAGTCGGTCAACAAAAAAAGCACTTCAAGGACACGCTTTTAGAGCAAATGCTCCATCCATCGTTACTTGGTCCAAGGTCCAACTCAGTGCATTTTTTTTCCGAATCAGTTACAGATTTGACATTCAAAAATATCTCGTAAAGAGATTTAATGATATAAAAATTATTCGACTTTGACTTTGATCTCAATGCTTTTGGAATGGTTGGTTCAAGGGTTGCTTCAATCTTTTTTGTTCATTTAAACCGTTCTCAACTTTCATCTTATAATTGGATTACTAACCGAAATCTATTTAACCATGCTAAGAAAGAAACCGAAAAGCGATGCAAAAATATCAATATCGATAATACGGCGTTGATGACGAAAAAACTATACAAGACAATTCCTTACTAGTTCTTCGTAGTGCGGATATTTAGAGTTCCGCAGCGGATATTCTAAATAACGAAATAAATAAATTATTATTTAATTGACGACCTAGATGCCGCAGTGGTTTAGACGTTGTATTAAGCGCGGAAGGTAACCGGGTTCGCTTCTCAGTCGGCTCAAATTAGAAAATTAACTTTTCTAGATTGTCTCGGGTCTGGGTGTACTGGGAGACGCGCCCAGTAGCCGTCGTCTGGTTCTCATAGCACAGGGAATACCCTAGTTTGAGATCAGATGAAGTAATTAGACTTATTGGTGTGTATTGTCTGGTGCATTATTATTTTTATTATTATTATTTGCTTTTGAACAGAGCATATGTTATACAGATGTTTCTTAAGACTAGGAGCTATAGCGACCGCCTATTCAGCTAATAAATAATAGCACGCGAATATAAAGCTGGAAGCCATCAATTTATTTGCAACTACCTGCGCCTCGCGGTTTTACCTGCGTTAAATTTAGTGATTTTTTTTAACCTAGTCATTTTATAACAAGTCTTCTACCCGAGAATGAAAATCTCGTTAAAATCGTTCGAGCCGTTTCGGAGATCAGCTTGGACAAACAAACAGATAAACAGTCAAAAAAAGCGATGATTTCGAAATTAAAAACTTTTTCTTAAGCTTATTATATACTTTTTTGCACGTACCCAAAACACGAACACGACTTTTTATGTTTTTGTCGGTCTATCTGTTTGTATGTTCGGCGTGGTTATTAACTAAAAATTTGCAGACAGCAACCGCCACGCGATCTCTGCGCGACCGGTGACTAATTGTAATAAAATATTGGTATCATGTATGACGATTGCGTGTCTATTGCGCCATGATCGTAAAATACGCTTTTCGCGGTACATATAGCGCCACTATACAAATTATATTACACAAATTCTCGTGTTGACAGCAGATATCGCGAGATATCTGCTGTCGCATGTTGACTGCAAGTTAGATGATAAGCGTGCGGGTTGATCTCCTAAACGGCCGAATCGATTTCGACGGGATTTTCATTCGCAGGTCGAGAACTTTTTAGAGAATAATCTAGGCTACTTTTTACATTGGAAAATTATCAAATTTGACGCGTCAAACCGCGAGGCACAGATAGTTTCGTAATAAATCCCAAAAGTTTTTAGACAAATGAAATTTGATAATGAAACACGACCTTCACCCTAAAACACACACTCTTCATAGATGTATAATTGCTATTTCTTGACCCACGTCACGTCAAAAAACTATACCCATAAAGAGCACTTAAGCTGCCCATTCACGGTACATATTAAGCAGCGCTAAACGTACAAAAACCCGGTCCAGCGGTCCGCACGCATAATTAACCGGCAATAGCTCCATTACACGGACCCTTTTGGGGTCGCTATTATTATGACACGCGTCGATTATCATTGTTGCTGGATTTGGATGTTCAGCACGGATTAGCCGCTTTGACCTCCCAAGAAATAAATAAGAAGAACAACAACTAAGCAATAATGAACTGTATGTAAAGAAATGTGGTTCTTCGGACAGGAAAGGCAATTAATGATGAACCAGTAACCGCTGATGAAGCAAATATAGTATACAGGGCAAGTATGTGGTAGGAACTGAATGATCAACTTTATCTATGAAGATCAGGTAGTCATCAGCAATATTATTGGGATTTCATTAAACAAAATATTTTTTTATTAATAAAAAGAATCTCCATTACCATTGAATTATACGTTACTTTAGAATAGTACAACTAAGGGACGATCATGACGCTACACGCTGACAAAGCGTGGGGCGAGAAATGGGGCTTCACATAAATTTAAGCATGGAGTACTCAACCCATAGAGAGGAAAATAATGACGTTTATTTTGTTTAAACGTAATAAGTTTACGTTTAAACACTGCCAAAACGTGCGAATGAATAGACTGTGATAACGTCATAAAGGTAGCACCGGTGAAAGCGAGATGCATAGATACACGTCATCGAGTACGTCAATTGAATGTCCAGTTTAACTTGATCCGTGATAAAATGAATGTCAATTTGGAAATTGTATATTTATTGTTACTGACCGATGAAATGAGATTGTGTCTATTTTGTAGTTTGATTTTTTCTGTTTTTGTCATATTACCGAATAGAACAGGAAACCAATATGTAAGTATCTAAATATCTTTCAGAATAAACGGAGATGTGCACACAGGTCCAGTATTGGTTGTGTACTGTTTTAATACGAGTGAGAGTTGGTATTTGTTAGTGTCTGAAACGGAACAATGGTGAGTAGGACGGTCCGATATTTCGGCTCTATAGGTTGAGGGCTACATGAATAAAAGCGAGACAGGGATGTTGTGACGTCATTCCCGAGGGGCAAGTCCGGTTCAAAGTGTGACGATGGCCTACGACGTTTTAATTTTGCGTATAATAAATTAAATTTAAAATGCAACTTTGATTGGAAGTCTATTATTTAAGATAATATGTAGTTTTAAGTTTAAATATTAACGTATGTATGTACTTTTTTGTTATTAATAAAATATAAAATTAAATTCAATAAAAATCGATTTTAAAATATTTTGCAGTTCAATATTAAATTGAACAATACTTTTTTTTAAATCTTTATATACTGTAATATTACAGAAAGAGAAAAAATCGATTGTTTGTTTGTAATGGATAAACTCAAAAAAACTACTCAATCGCTTTCTTTCACCTTTTCACCTTTCAAATTCTTTCACCTATATAAATCTACATTATCAGCTAGATTGCATTTTATTTTCGAAAAAACTGCAACCTATGCGAAGTCGGGGGGTTGGTAGTTTATCACATTACGTAAGTGTTTTAAGAATGAAATAAAATGCGTTACACTGTTCACTGCACGAGCGCCGAATTGAAAGTGAACTAGGTGTGTTCCCAAACCGCAGTTGGGTGTATTAGGGTGACTTCCACCAACTATTTAGGCTCGATTTAAGGAACTGACATCTTGCTTACACCAACTATTAAATAGTTGGTGCAAGCGAGATGTCAAATCCTTAAATTGAGTTTAAGTAGTTGGTGTAAGTCACCCTTAGTGATTGCTTCAAACAATCAATCTCGTAGATACTACGTACGTATCGTCCACTGCAAACTTTGTTCAGCGGTTGGCGGTCGGTTAAACTTTACAAGCAATAAGTGAGACTACGGATCACTTATTGTACTCACACTTTTCCCACAACACTTATTGTACAACTCACACATCCCATTTTGATTCTGAAATAAAAACATGAATGTTCAGTGCAATCGGTGGAACGCATTCGGTCACGTACAGCAAACACTGTGGGCACAATAAATTGTAACTGCAGTTTTTTTGATTAAACCTACGCAGATTCATGAATACTTGTGTTTGTATCACGAAACTCACAAAGCATTCCACATGTAATTAAAAGTAGTAATTACAAACTGTAGTTAATATAGTTAAAGTAGTTAGTATAGTTAAGTCATGAGCTAGCAACGACCAGAAACACATTATAACTTACACGATACGATTTTTTAGATTGTGGCTAAGCGTGAGATTAACTACTGTTTCCCGTTTTGACGCTTGATCATTGGATTATGAACTTTGAGTAGAAGTGACTTAAGAAGATATCAAGCAGCAAAGGCGCTCAGAAATACGAGACTAACGCCAAGATAACCCGTAGTACAAAGGCTAAATTTTTTAACGTATTGAAGCGTATAGTGGCATAAGCTCTAATCAATTATTGCTAAACACACTTCGCTGTGGATTTCTTCTGTCAAACAGCACTGAAACCTCAAAATAATCGCTCATAATGTTTACGTCATAGTACAAAAGCGGAAAATTATATGCTATTGAAGATGGTCAATCTATAATATTGTCTAAGTAAGTCCGTTTGTAGTAATCGCTCGACAATGCTTTATTTTTCTTGAAAATTTAAAAATTATAGGTCCAGTAGCTCGAATATAAGATAGGGGTATTACAAGCTCGAGCACGAAAATCCAATTAATGTTTCTACTAAACCCAAATCTACAAGCGACAACAGAAAATGTACTAGTATAGTAAGATTGGCACAGACTTCAGTAAGTGTCAAAAATTATGTAAGTATTTGTGTATTTTGTACTTTTTGGTGTCGTTATTTTTGAAGTCGGTTTAGTTTTTATTATTAAGATTTTAACTCTCAAGAAATGCCAACCACGACCAGTACAGAGCGCCATCGAATGACTTTCGAATAAAGTCAGTGCGGACACACTCGTGAATAATGAACCCTCTTTGTTTGCGGTTAATTACGC
The DNA here is from genome assembly GCA_907165235.1 of Zeuzera pyrina. NCBI lineage: Eukaryota > Metazoa > Arthropoda > Insecta > Lepidoptera > Cossidae > Zeuzera > Zeuzera pyrina. Next base: position 20,150,816 of record OU015638.1, on the reverse strand, counting down.
ATTCAGGGGTGAATAGGGATGGTGGAGTCACAGTTAACTGTGGGGTAAAAGTGTTAAAAGTTTTGCAATAGTATTGATTTCATTAGAAGTTAATTGTATGTTATTATATTGATGTGCTATTACAACAAAAAACTTATTATAAACTTATTATAATAATAAAATAAACGGGTTCTTACTGCGACGTTAATTTTTTTTGAGTTTCCTGATATTTTGATGCTGTTGTAAGCACCACGGATTATTTGGTGAAACTGCGGGTCGATGTTGGACCTCGAAAAAACGCGAAAGTGCTTTTTTCTACGGGATTTTTACTATCAAATTTATTTGATAATTGTTTCTAGTTAAAGTACAGACAACGTATCTCCAGTTAGCTAGTGTTTAGTAAAAGTAAACCCTATATTTTATACATGAGATAAGTATTAAAAAAATCAGCCATGTGCGAGTCGCACTCGTGCACCGAGGGTTTCGTATAAACTTACAGTGTATTATATTTCTATTGTGTATTTACCGACAAAATATACGTTGAAAAAAAAGTGTAAAGTTGTTAAAAGAAGCCAAGGAAGACCAAGGCTGACTTATGAAGATCAAATAGCCAGAGTGTTAGCAGACGGAAATGTCAAAATCACTCGCATACCTAGGCGAAAATGTGTGAGGAGAGCGATGAGGTTCGAGGAAGCGAAAGAGGTATCTAAGGACCGCGACACTTGGCGCTCCGTCCTCTCTGACTACTCCGTTAGGGATACAGCGTGAAGATATGTTTGTATGTATGTACTTAACAGCAGTTGAAAGACACGTTTCCATACTGACCCACTGTCAATGTAAGTTTATAATGGCAAATAACTACAAATTTACGGTTTTCGGATTTTTCCCTTTACTTCTGATATAACGCACTGTTCTTGCCAAATTTCATGATTCTAGGACGGGAAGTTATAGGTTTTGATTCCCTTGCGATTGTCAAAATATGCGACATAAACTGCCGTCTCTTTTGATTGTGTTGACTTAGAAGTTTGATTTTTTCACGGCTCCAAGGGATTGCAAACCTAAATATTTGATATTAAATTGAACTTCATATCTGCACGCGTTTCTAAGAAAAAGGATTTTGACAGACAGACAGACGAATAACAAAGTTATCTTATAAGGGTTCCTTTTTCCTTTGAGGTACGGAAACTTAGAAATTACTTGGATTGTGAAGAAATATTTACAGATCGACGCAGAAATAATATAAATTAACAGTATAATATGTTCCTATAACATTGTCTACAAAATAATTTCAATACTTTTACCATCTATAAGAACATACAATTCACTATTGTGATAACTGTTAACGACTGAAACACGAAACGCGGTCCTTAAAAGACGTGAAATCAGAGATCGTCACCGAACTCGCCTGATAAAAAGTGCAGAGCAATTTTCTTTCTACAAGATTGTTGACTATTACATTTTCTTAGCTCGTACTGTTCAAAATATTAAAGATAAATAATGGAGAATGGTAATAAAGTAGACTGTAATAAAAAATATTTTAATTGACAAATGTACTTTAGATAAATGCGTAAGAATTTGCTTATTTCTTAGCGAAATAGCAGTCAATGGACCTCTTTGAAGTTAATGTGTCATAACTTTTGAAATATCTGGGGCGGACTCGCATCTTTTTGTTTATGAGTTGTGAAACTGTAAAAATATTTAATATATTTATAATCTTTAAGAAATATTATTGTGGATCTGCATTCTTATCTCCCCAAAACATTTTGATTAGTACATAAATATTTTCCCTGTCACGGCATTCCGATTTCGTTCAAATGAAAAATGCTGTCTATGCGAGATGAAAGCAGGAAGCAAAAATTTGTCCCCGTAGTCCCGACTTTTAAGTTCATTGACCTTAAAAACCAAAGCATCCAAATGAGACGTAATTACAGCGGAACCACTCGGGCCGCTTTTGAAACACGAAAAAGGGAAAAAACGGTTGGAAAAGGAAGTGTCCTCCGCGTTTTAGAACGGCGACAAACTTGCGACTAATGTTAAGTTAATTTAAGAGATTAATAATCATGAAGAAAGGAGGGTAATATCTATGTTGACAGTTGTCACCTCTATTATGCTTCTAATATTTATTGGAGACAAAAATCGGTCAAGCGGGAGCTCTATTCGCTCACGGAGAGTTCCGCACAATATTTGCAAAATGGTTTTATAACTCGATTTTTGGTATTCATAAGATACAGGACTTCTTTCATATTTACTTGTAAATGTTATACATAACTATATTTCCTGAAATTGTTGAAAAAATTGGGGAGGGGGGGGGGGGTAATATGGAAATAATTAAGTCAAGTTCTAATAAGTAGACAATTGGTATTTTTTAAATCTTCGATTAATATCTCAAAAAGTTTTCCTACTTCGTGAAAAATATATGGCATAACAAGATGTATGTGCCTTACTCACGCATATGCACTTAATTTTTTTTTAATTCGTTTGTATACATATGTAGAAATAGATGTAGATATACTTGTATCGAAAGTGGCAAAGCAACATGTTTGTTACGACACCAGAGTATAAATTTATGTAGTACATACATACATGCATACATATCTTCACGCTGTATCCCTAACGGGGTAGTCACGGAGGACGGAGCGCCAAGCGTCGCGGTCCGTTTGTAATTTATGTAGGATACCTTCTTATTGGTTTCCGAAAGGTACTGCAGGGATACACTTTTTAAAAGGATAGTATTTTGTATGATATTTTAAGGCTTTCAACCTGAAATTGGTTTATTTCATTTAGACGGTATCTACCAGAGCTACTTATGCGCCATCATACTACTACTGGCGACGTATTATAACAGCATTAGCTGTTGTTTTCATGATTAAATGTTACAATCCTGATCATTAATATATGACGTCGTTTGTGAGTGTTGCTACTAAATGATAATTTATTCATGATTCGACAGTTGGCATTTTTGAACGGCAGTTTTAAAAAAACAATCAGTTGAGAATTACACGAGCAGGATTTAAAAGATTTCACTTCTGAAATGAAAGCTTTCATCCCACTTCTGAGACGAAAGCTTTTCGTTCTTCTAAGATATAGATGTGGGCAGCAACGTAGGATATCTATACTACTATTAGTCCAGGATCCACCGTCCATTTTTGCACTTGATTACTAATTTTCCGTGAGTAGCTTCATTTTGATGAGACGCCCAACAATTTCCTTTACGAAAACTCTCGATTGTGGTAGGTAATAGGGGTAGCAGGGATAAAGCACTGGTTCCCAAACTTATTTTGTCTACTGAGTCGAGAGCTCATGCAGTCGTTGTCTAAGATGCCTCCTAGCTAAATGAAATTACAAATCACCCCCCGCCTCTACACAACGCCCCCATTTTTTTTTCTGGGTCTCTTACCGCCTCCCTCCTAGGCCTAAAGGGAGGCGGTCTCTTACCGCCTCCCTTTAGGCCTGCAGCGCCCACAAGGGGGCGTTATCGCCCACTTTGGGAATGGCTGATCTAAAGTATTCGAAAAAATATTTGTCCTACAAAATGTACGGTTTGATCAAAGAGTCTCCTCCTTCCAACATGTATCGATAATGAGGTCATAAAAAATGATTACTAACCAGCTCATTTTTTTTTACTTAATATTTGTAAAATTTAACAGTCATATTGTCCTATAAATTGCGTGGTACGTTATCCCGGTCCTACGCTCAGAAATTGTTAATACCACAAGACCATGTTTCTCATTACTAACTGTAGGACAAAAATATTACATAATAGGTTAGTGTGTTCTCTGCCCAAATCAAACAATGTCCTACAAGAAAACAGGTATGTATCACTAGTCCGACAAGAATTGTAATTTTTTCGTTTTCCTATTTGTAACATAAGATACAGTGAAAACATCAAAACGGAGATGAAACTTTGTATGGCAAATGCTAAACCGCTCAACCGATCATAATGAAATTTGGCAGGGAGATAGTTTGACATCAGATAACGGACATAGGTCACTATTTTATCAAAAATCTACCCCTAATAGGGTGAAAAGGGGGATGAATATTGTACGGAAATCTTGGTAAGTATAAAATTTGGTGCGGTGATAAGACTTTTTTTAATCAAAAATCTGTGAAAAGAAGGACGGGAGGGAGGGGGACAAAACTTTGTACTGGAAATGCTTTACCACCGAACTGATTATGATGTACCATGGATAAAGTTTGACACCTGAGAACAGACACAGGCTACTTTTATATCGAAAAACTACCCCTAAGGCGGTGAAAAGGGGGATGGAACCTTGAATGGGAAATGCTGAACCGCCGAAGCAATTATGATGTTTGGTATAGAGATAATATGTGCCCGGAGACAGATGTAGGCTAGACATAGACTATTTTTCAAAAACAATCTTTAAGCATACTATGCACATGTACATATAATCTAACCTAATCCGTGAAAGCCACGAAAAATTTTTCCGCGCAGACGAAGTCAAGGGTATAGCTAGTTAAGATATAATATAGAAATATAATGAAAAGACGTGCTTTCGCCAACCCTTTAAGTTACGGAATCTCAAAAAAGTAGTGACAGATGACATTTCTTTAAAAATATAATTCGTTTCGAGTCTTTTGAGATATAAAGGGTGCTATGAACAAACAATAGGAATTACTGATTTTTTTTAAATGATGTAATTTCATGCAGTAATTATCATCGAAAACTATTTTTATGTTTAACGTGTCTCGTTTAAATAAATAGAATATAAAAGGTCCGTATTCCAGAACGACACTCAAGTGTAAAATTCTGATTTCTTTCTTCAGTCAGAGATTCACAATTAAGTATCGTTCCGGAATCGAGTCTTTTTATATTACAAACGGACAAAATAAATATTGTTGTCGTAAGTTTGTACAGGGCCTAAATTTTTCGAGAACAGAATGGACGACTGAATCATTGTAATGAATGTTTTTTCTTAGAAATCAGTAGGTAGCATTGGTATTTTAATACTGGTATTAAGTATTATGTAATACCAGTAATTGTATCACTAGTATTATACTGATAGTAATTAACTGGTATTGGTACTTTTACTTTTTAAACAATTGGATATGGGGGCCTAGACAAGTGGCTCAAGTGTCATAAACGCTAGTAGAAACGAATGACAAATACCACGTTATCTAGCGTAACGAATTTTAAATTGGTAATCAAACATTATTAACTTTCTTATATATCGAAATGTAAGGTCGTGTGAAAGCCGCCGTATAAAATACATATAGCCGAGTGGCACTTTTGACGAGAAATGACTAGCTAGCGACTGTACAGAGCGTTTGCCACTTGTCTAGCCGCTATTATCAAGAACCACCTAAAATAATTTTAAACCAGCTGAGTGGAAGTTGTATTGACTGGCCCGTTGGCGCAGTGGCATAGCATCTGCATTCCAAACTTAGGGTCCCGGGTTCGATCCCCGGTCAGGTCAATTTAGGAAATGAACTTTTCTAAATTGGCTTGGAGTCTGGGTGTTACTGGGAACTCCCCTAGAGTTCGTTGTGTGGTATCCATAGTACAAGCTTACTGCTTAATTTGGGGTCACACAATCTGTGTAATTGTCTGGAGTTTTATTATTATTATTATTCTTCGCAAAATTACGCAATAAGTGTTACAATACTGTCATTTGCGAAGTAAGGTTTGTGGCAGGTTTTCTATTTATTATAAACGTAACGTTTCATTACATATAAACGTAACATTATCTTTATGTCGTATCTCTAACGGCGCAGTTAAACGAAACGAAAATTTTCTTGTGCGCGGCGGAGGCCCCGCCGTTGCCATTCTCATGTATTCATTAATGGCGAATGTGAGCTCTATTCGCTAGCCAACAACATTCAAACTTCTGGGAATTATCTAATCGCACAGTTCACCGCGCGGTCTCTGCTCGCCGGCGAGCGCTCTCCGCGCGGTTGTTCGCGATCACCGTGCGTTCTAATACTATCCCACCCTCGCATTCCATTCCTCTCCGGCTACTCCAGACAGAGTGAAATTACTTGTGCATGACATGAGCTTAAATATGTAAATATTTAGAGGGTATTTTACTCTATTTTGCGGCGTCCGCTTAGCGACCGCGTGTCGGCGCGAAGAAATTCGTGTCGAATAAACGCGCCCTTATGGTGTAGTCAGAAAGAATGGAGCGGTCAGCTTCGCGGTGCTTACATACTTCTTTATATAATACTAGCTTTTTCTCACGACTTCGTCTGCGTGATGGCTCCTTACAACGAAGGGGACACCATAAAAACGTTGCCAACTTTCATGGTGATCGATCAAATGGTGTTGGTGTTTACGGATTACGTACATACGAACATCCGTTTCTACATGCATATACAGATATTCATTCTTGTGAGCAGTTATATGTGTCTAATAACGAAATGCTATAAAAAAAGAATAGGCACGAGACTGTAACATAATTATTTTATTTTAGCGAGAGACATTTTCAACAGACTTCCAAAAAAGGAGGAGGTTCTCAATTCGGCTGTTTTTTTTTATGTTTGTTACCTCATAACTCCGTCATTTATGAACCAATTTGGAAAATTCTTTTTTTGTTCGAAAGGATACACTTCCAGATTGGTCGCATTTCACTGGTATTAAAGCTTTGGTTTCGAAGATACACCAAATAACGCGACCTGGTTATTTATATTGACGATTCTCTTGTATGTCATTTGTTAACTCGTTGTCCCCACATGGTATAATGATATAAAAGATATAAATTGGCTGTGATGTAATAAATTCAGTCAGTAGAGTCAGTCTTGTGGCGGACAGAGAATACGGCTGGTGGCTGTCGTCTTCGGATTGTAAGATTACTGCCAGGATGTAATTAGGATGCAACCTTTACACTGTTCTTTTCTAACTGATTGATATATATATGATATTATATTGATGATATTGATAATGGCCATAATGGGCAATAATATCCCACGTTAGATCTGTTCGCATCCTTTATTGTGAAAGCTCACGGTTTGTGCTCCTCAATAGAATGGAAGTTAACACATTACGCTCCAGAATTAGAAAATAAACTAATTGTAGACCTGCTCTAGATATTTATTTAGACCAAGGTCACTAAAAAGGGAGAAATAAAAAAACTTTTATAAAAAAATTAAACCGACTTCAAAAAAGAACACTGAAAAGTATGAAATAACTATCCCTTACGGATCGAAACTTACGTACAAAAATAACTTTATAAAAATACGATAAAAATACCCATATAATTAAATTTGACAGTTATTGAAGTCGGTGCCAAATCAATGTTCGGCAACGGAAAGTCTATTAGTTTAGTAGGCTTGGCACCGACTTCAGTAACTGTCAAATTTAATTATATGGGTATTTGTATCGCTCCCCGTACGTACGTTGCGACCGTGGTGGTGACAAGATTTTCATACAATTACGTGTATATAAATACTAGCAAACCCGGCCCGTTTCACTGGGCGTTAGTTGAAGTTAAAATAAATTAAACAGTTTTTATAATTATTTTGATAATTCAAAAAAAAAAACAAAAAAAAAATTCTAGTGATCCGATCACTACCAAACTTTACAAACTTTACAGGAATACCCGCTAAGGCAATCTAAAGATTCCCTGAAAATTTCATCAAAATCGGTCCAGCCGTTTCGGAGTCCATAAGGAACATACATACATACATCGCCTTTTATAAATATAGTTATGTCTTTGATTAAAATCCCTTATCTTAGTGGCCTACATAAAAGACTGAATAAGCTTATGTATGAATAACAATATTTTTTGTTGGGGGATGTAATATATTGGCTGTGAAATACTCAAAAGCGAAACAGTACCCCGCCACCGACCACGAAGAGCTGAATACGTAATTAACCCTTTCAATTACCAGTTTATTCATAGGCGGCCTTATTTTCGGCGCATCCTGAGCGGTGCTCGACGCCGCGTCAAGTGGCTAACTTTGCAAATAAACTGATGAATGATGATGAATTCGTTTGCATATTTGTTTATAGGGTCCAAAGCTTCACAGAATATTTAGTTAAATAAGCCAAAAGTAACCTACGATTTTATAACTAAATTAAAAATTTAAAACACCTCTAACATAAAAAAATCATAAACAGGTACCTTTAAAAACGATAAATCATTAATATTTCTCTATCATCTGTCCCCCGAAAGTCTCATTTTTTAACAGTGTAGAGTTAACATAATAATAAATGTGTCGGGGACCGCTAAAATAACATCATAAAACCGTAATAAGATAATAATACCGTTTTTTTTTATAATGGTTCTCAACGTATTCATTAATTAATGTCCTAACTCCAGTGTTAAAATATAAGTCTTTCAGATGAGTTCAGATAACGAAAATATTCATCGTTATCGAATATTCATCGTTTATTCATCGCTCTTTAAACATTTATTTAACACTTTTTAATAATTTAAGAAATACCTTATGCTGTTCATTATACAGCTTTTGGTTACAAGTTTTTAGTAGCAATAACAAATCTCATAACGTGTAAGATTCAGAGCTGAATATCCTGAGAATAGCTGGATCGATTTCCATCAAACATAGATAAGAACAAACACGAAAATTATAGCATTCAATCAAAAACACCGCATGCAATTCCATTTAACATCATGAAGGTTAAAGTTAAATCAATTTATTTAACTAAACTTTATTACAAGATAGCATTGAACGTCAATTCTACTAACAGCTCGAAGAAAAATCTGCACTGAGAAGAATCTACAAGAAATTCATTGGAGTGAAAAATATTCTGTATTGATTTAGAAACTGGAGGTGAATAGTAAGATAGAGGAGACGTCCGGTAGCTGTTTAGCTGTTAAATAAGTAATATTAAGTTACCATCAACCTCGCCCGAGTTGGAAAATGGATCGTACACACTGCTATCAAGTATGTCGAGTATAAATTGTTTGTTACGGTTCAATCGAGTACGACCGTTGAATAAATGAATGGATTAATTATGATGACATGAAGCTATTGAGGGTGGATTTATTCCAGAACCTCTGGGTAGTAACTGCAGCGAACTTACAGTTCATATCCTAGCTACGTGGTCGACATAAAAAAGTCGACGAGGACTATGAGTTTTTTTTTTAAGAATTACTGAACGAGAGACAAAATAAGGGACTGAACAAGAACTGAGAACAACTACATAATGTAATTTTTGTTAGTGTTTTCTATAAAATGATTAAGCAGATTATTGTAACTATAAAATTATGGTAAGCGGCTGTGTATTCCTAATGTCTTAGTTAAGAGAGGACCGAGCGCCAAGCGTCGCGGACCTTACAATACTTCTTTCTCTTCTTCAAATCTCATTATTCTTTTCACACATTTTTGCCTAGGTATACGAGTGCTTTTGACATTTCCGTCAGCTAACAATCTGGCTATTTGATAAGCAATCAATAATGATATATTAAATAATTGGCTATTCTAAGAGGTAATGCAGCCAGATTGCTGGGCACCTTAAGTAACGACAGTTTTCTAAGCAGCAACTTTGAGGAAGTCTATTATTCAAGATAATATTTAGTTTTAAATTTGTAAATATGTAATTAATAATTGAACTGGTATTTTCCCAGAAATCAACCCCCAAAAATCGTGTCAAAATTAATATGGAAAAATTGCGCAAAATAAATCTATTATTATTGACTGATAAATGCCCTAATTTTGATGACAGTGTGTCACCAACTTCAAAGTGACAACTTCATAAATGGATTAGTTAGTCACTTCAGACAGATCCACTTTATCGTTTGTCAGCTTATGTATTCACTTACATTTTGATTTATTTAAAGTAGTCCAGTTATAATAACTTAGATTACTCAAATTTTTTAGTTGAAATACCAGCTAAGAGCAAATCGAACATAAGAAGAAAGTTAGTCGTTAACACTGCTACTTTTTTTTCAATATAGGTATACCTTATTCTCAATTCTAGTTATTTTTTTATACCTCTCTAAGTGATGTTTTTGCAGATAAGGAGAGATAACAATGTTTAGTCATTTTTTCCAAAAAGTGTTTAAAACTTTAAAACATTGTAAAGTTAAGGAAAACATTGTAAATGCTCTTTTTGATGTGTTTTTTTTATTTGTATAAATATGTTGTGTTATCACTTTAACTTTTATATTTTTCTTGGAACATGTTTACACAACTGAAGTGGATGACAATTTGCTCTACACTGTATTCTACATTTTATTTTGCGAGGTATTGTTGGTGTGTTCAGTGTTTTGTGTCTAATAAATAAATAATAAAAAAAAATAAAAAAAAATTAATAAGTAAAACATTTTAATTTAAGACAAACATTGAAAATAAAGAAAAAATTTGTAAATAAAGATAATTGCAACTACATTACAATAATATGTGACTCAGTTCTCTTTCAGTCAATGAATGGCAATGTGTATGCATTTATTATGTATATTTTTATATAGTATAGTATGTACATATGTATGTATGCTATTGGATTGAAGTAACAAAGGAAGAACGTTCAAAGAATAATATATTTTTCCCAAATAAACACTTTCACTATTACAAGAGCCATGTTATTTTTCTAAACGCAGTTCGCAAGAAAAATAAATAATTGGAGGGCCCACCGCCATTGATGTGTCAACAAGACGAATGTGCGGAACCCAGCTCTTAATATCGAAACGATCGATTCACGCCTTTGTGCTGGATTATAAAGAAATTTTCCTTTCAAACTAGTCTGCATGGAAAATGATGATATACCCACATTGAGACGTAACTGTCTGGAGAACCTAGGGGAATTTATAGAGTGTTGAATTGTTCAGAATCCGTATTAATATTATAAACGCTAAAGTCTATCTGTTTGAACGGATAAGCCGTCGAAGTTGATGCTTGACCTGGAGATAGCTTGACGCCGCTGAATTTCATGTTTAAGATGAAGATAGCTGGCCTGGCTGGAAGGACGTACGCTGTTTCTTTTTATATCAATCTCCTAACCCTTAACAAAAGTATTGATGCCACGCCAACGAATTCGCGGACAAAAGTTGAAAGCATGTAACTAAATACCCCGTCTATTGATACTCGTACAGAATTAATTACATTTGAGTCGGGAGTACTTTCACTATGACCTTCCTCTATGTTCCTTCTCTCTCAACTCAATGATTAAATTTTGACTAGTATTATAAAAGCTACAGTTTATCGAAATCCCATGAAACGAATTAAGCGTTCTTTGCTTTGAACTTGTACTTGGCTTGGAGAAAAAATCTAGCTGAGTGTGAAATTTTTTGCAAATTTTTCTCTATAAGAGTCCAATTTCGACAACCTCGATGGCGTAATGATTTAGGCGATGTGACTAAGCGCGTAAGATTCTTAGTTCGATTTCTAGTTGGGTCAATTTAAGAAACAAGCTTGTCTAGATTGTGTCAGGTCTAGGTGTACTGAGAGGCGTTCCAAGTAGTCGTCATATGGATCTCATAGCAAAGGGAATGCCCTAGTTTGAGATCAGACGATCGGTGTGAATTTTCTGGTGTATTTATTACTATTAGCTTATTGCCTTATTAGCTTATTGCCAATATAAGGTCCTGTTAATAACCTTTATCCCATATATATACATTGTGTTTAAATGCATGACCATATCTTTCTGTTATAGTTGGGTAGAAAGTAGATAAATCTTCAGGCGTATTTTTATTTATTTCCTATACCTAATAAAAGTAATATATAACAATCGATAAGATATTGATATATGTCGGAATAAGAAAAATGATATTGCAAAGGCCTTGTCAAAACAGACAGTCTCACTCGATTATGTTATTGGAAGTTGCCTACTTGTGTACAGATATAACGTTCATATATTAATACATAACTAGTCTTTTCACACGTCTTCGCCTACAAGAAAACACTTTTAGGGGATGTAATTAGTGTGTGGTTTAGTAATAGGCTGTAAGCACGCTGTTTCTTATTCGATCACAAATAAAAAACTAAATACACAGTCAACGCTCCAAAAATGTCCAAAACCAAATGTGCACTCAAATGAGTAGTTCAGTGCATTTCTGTTTTAGTAGTTTTCGAAAACGCTAACAGCGAAAATGTCAAAGTGCTCCTTCAAAAATTGTAAAAACAACACATCTTAAAGCTAAAAAAAGACGGAGATTCTTATATTCACAAACGTTAACAAATTAATCATATTATTTATGTGTTCATTATTTCATTATAGTAATAACGTTACATAGCTCTTTTTTATTAAATTCGTAATCATATTATGAAATATTGCCTGACGATATATGTATTAGTCTTGTCACTTTGTCGAAATCCATTGTTTTAACTTCTCTTGATCTTACGGCTTTAAGGGCCATTATACTTAAAACGTCGTTTCTTTCACAGTTCGTTCGTTCTTTTTAGGATTCCTTCCCAATATTCTATATTTAAATCTGTTCGAAATCGATTAACTGCCATTGATCTTAAGAAATAATCGAAGACAGAAGATTAAACTCCCTTCCTTCGTTTAAACTACCATTGATCTTATGGCTTTAAGGCTGTTTAAACTATGGATTTCGTAATCTGCGATAAAATTTGACTGATAGTTTAATCCACTGTCCTAACATCAAATGGAAATAGTGAACGGATTAGTAAAAGCTAGATTGAACTAAGTAACTAACTAACTAACCTTATAAAATAAAATACTTTAAAATACTAAAAAGTAGTTATTTTCATTTATTTTAAGAACTATAATTAATTTAAAAAAATCCAACAGTCATTTTGAAGATATTAAAAAAGAAAGAAAATTTAGAAACATAAATCGGTCGCGTTACTCCTAAAAATGTAAATCTCTGTTTTAAAAGAGGTTTCTTTGATATTTTTTTTTGTGTTACAAAAGTTAACTAATCGTGTATCGCAACTGTCAAAATAAAGTCAATGAAATGAAAAATCAGGTTACCAAATATCACTTTTATGCGTTTCGTAGTCATTTAAAAAAATTGTGATTCCTGTCGTCAAAATTTCCAATGCGTCGCCTTAAAACATTGAGCATAATGATAAACAAGAAACATGTGTGTTTCCATCCCTTTCTATTACAAGCTTACGGCACATTATTTTTTTCAGTCTCACAATTCCTAAAATGCTTAGATGTTGCGGGCACATAGAAAGCATGAGTGATGAAAGAGTGATGAAGAAAATATACAGAGCGAAAGTGAGTAGTAAAAGAAGGCAAGGAAGACGAAGGCTGACTTATGAAGATCAAATAGCCAGAGTGTTAGCTGACGGAAATGTCAAAAGCACTCGCGTACCTAGGCGAAAATGTGTGAGGAGAATGATGACATTTGAGGAAGCGAAAGAAGTATGTAAGAACCGCGACGCTTGGCGCTCCGTCCTATCTGTCTACCCCGTTAGGGATACAGTGAGGATATATGTGTATGTATGTATGTACAATTCCTGATGTGTGAAATTAAAAAAAGTAAATTTGTGTTCTAATCATCTCTCCATTTTGTGTCTCATCAGTCGGGTAAAAAGTGATTTAGTTTTCACAAATCATTGATAATGGCCATGACATTAAAATCATTGCAATTGTATTTATGCTTCAAAAAGGAACAGCTACGCGACTCCTCCCTATACTGTTTATTTTTAATTTCCGCAACCTGACTGCAGGTGAGGCAGGAAGCGGAACGCGTATCTGTTGTCTCGCTCGCTCCCTTTGTTCCAGAATAAAGGCGTGTCACTCTCGCATTTGTATTGTTATATGGAATTTGTATTCTAATTTTTGTGGTCATGCGTTTCAAATGAAGTTTTATATTCATTAAAATAAAACTGAAATCCGATTGAGTAGTGAACAAAAACTTGCAAAAAATGAAATGATTGTAGATAACTAATTAATTTTTTATTACTCGTGCAGGATAAACGGTATCTAAACGCACATTTTTGCAGTTGATAAATAGCTATTTTCTCATATTCAAATTTGAGTACTTGATAAGTTAACTTGACGCATGCAAATTTTGCTCGGCACACGCAAATTCAAGATTTAAAAAAATGTAAAATGATTATCTAAAAAAATACACAATGGATTTTAGTACCCATTGACATCAGTGCGAAAGATAAAGAAATACTTGATTTCGAAGTTTTAGATGAATATAATAAATATTGTTATATATTTATTACTTTCTATAATTTTTCTTTGTACCGAAATTATCTCCGCAGATACTATTTTTTAGTACAAAAAATAGTATCTGCAGCTCTAAGATACTATTTTTTAGTAATAAAAAATAGTATAGTGTTGTCGATTGCCCACTCGAGCGAATGAGCGCACTCCCTTCGCTCGTGCGCTCAACTTCGTCCAAGTGGACAATCGACAACTTACCGCACTTGTTGCACAATATACTATTATTCAATAATTATTTGTGTGCACAACTACAATATTACATAATATACAATTCAATATTACATTATACAATTTTTAACAAGAGCATTGTAGGAGTGAATAGGTCCCAAGTCCCAACTCGCCATAATGTTATGTGAGTAACGCTGATTTTCAGTTGGAAACAAATAATAAACACCGGCCAAGTACGTGTCGGGCCACGCACAGTATAGGGTTCTGTACTTAGTCATTAGCAAAAAAGAGGTATCCAAACATTTTTTTTTAAGATTTTATTTCACAACTTTGTAGGCGTGATTAATATATATAACCACGCTAAATTGCAGTTTTTTTATTGAAAAGTCTCGGAGTTTAACGAACGAACGGCTAAACCGACAAAATTGTATTAGTTCTTGTTCTACTACGGAACTCAAAAAGAACGCTGGCATCAGACGCGTCAACGTAGACAAGAATCAAAATTTAAATGAACAAAATAATTTAGTACAAAAATCACTGTAATCCTTGAATTTTTATCGAAGTTGGAATCCTACTTTAAGGCTTCTAAGAAATTACAATTATTTTGTTTGCAAAATTTGCTAAATACATTGTCGGACTTTACAACTTTTATTTTTATTTATGAATTAATAATCAAGAAATTTCTGAAGTTCCTTGTTCCTTTAGCTTTGAGTTCGGTACCCAAAACTTTGAGTTCTAATAAAATATCTTTCTAGTCCTTGGCTATATCTCGTATCATAGACGGCATATCGAATTATTCAAAAAACAAATTTGGATATAAATTTACGAAAACAGAAATCCTCTTTTCTTCGTCAAAATTATATTTACAAATAGAAAATAAAAAAAATTAGACTACCATTTCAACGTATTTTTGAAAATTTTGAGCCCATTTTGTATTTATTTCTACTATTAGTATTTTTAAAATAAGTATATTCCGCATAGTCCATCATGGTTCATCTTCTCACCAAATTATTGTGACAAATATGAAACCTGTACTTCAAGCATTGAGACGTCCATACACAGGGCGTTACTAAGACTATGGATCACAGGAACAGACACGCTCTACAGCGGTTTTATTTTATAACATTTTTACTGCGCTATCTGGCATGATGACGTAAATTGGTAACTAAAACAAAGAACAAAATTTGAAGATTTTTCTTTGTTTTTTTAATATAATTAATTTATAATATAATTACATACATATCCTCACGCTGTATCCCTAACGGCGTATTAAACATATAATTAATGAATTATTATATTATTAATTGGAAGATCGCTGGTGTGGGATGACACTTGTGTCGATACACTTGCTGTTTCCCATGTGCCGGTGACTTCCAACTCAGCAGATACCGCGGCTAGCACTGCCGAGAACTTGAAGCGGCGTAAGTATGCGACTCTCTCTGAGAGTTTCATATTTGCGCCCTTTGCAGTCGAAACTTTGGGTCCCTGGGACCCCAAAGCCCATCGACTAGTTTCTGATATTTGTAAGAGACTTCGACTTTCTGATATTTGTAAGAGTCGAGGCTTCGGGAGACTGCCGGGCTGGTAGCTTTTTCCGCCAACGAATCAGTTTGGCTATTCAAAGAGGCAATACTGCCGGTCTCCTGGGTACCTTAAGCAATGACAGCTTTCTAAGCGGCAACTTTAAGGAAGTCTATTATACAAGATAATGTGTAGTTTTAAGTTTGTAAATATTAACATATGTATGTACTTTTTTGTTATTAATAAATATGTACCAAAAAATAAAAATAAAGAATTTATTTAATAAATACAATTTTATGTGAAATTGCTACAGATATATGTGTGTAGGTATTTCAAAGATATTATGTGAATTATACAAAAGACATGTTATTATGAACAAAAGAGTAAAAAAGCAATTAGAAGCGACTGAATTGAGACCACAAACAAATAAACCAAATTCTGTAGAAGTGAATGAATGCGAATGAAAGCATCGTCACAGTCTCCATTACACGACGTCAGTAAATAAGGCGGAAAAATCAAAATTTAATGAACGAACGGTGCCTGAGATCCCTAGATGAATATTCAATGCTAACAACGATTCAACTATGGGTTCTCGAAAGATACTGATAGATATTAAAATCAGAAATGGGAAAAAATAAAGTTTGTCGTGGGGCTCTCTTTTTATACAAAAAAATGCATATACTTAGTTTATTAAATTCTTTGTAGGCCTGACTTTGTAGACATTATTATAATTTTCGTAATTTTAAAAAAGTTTCAAGTTTTACTTTTGGAAATGAGAAGGAGAAATAACAATTTTCAAGAGTATTTTCGGAAAAAACCGGCGAAGTGGAAGTCGTACTCGCGCATCTAGGGTTCCGTACTATGTATTTGTGTTATGTAATTACCTATAAAATATCGGATTTAAAAACAAATTTAACTTTGCAGTTGAAATATACGTTCTCCCATACTCTCCAGTTGCAAATATCACTTTGCAATGGCAAATAATTACGAATAAACGATTTTTTCCTTTACTAGTGCTGGGAGACCTAGCTTCTTGCCAAATTTCATGATTCTAGGTCAATGGCGTGAGCTATTGTCAATATTCGTAACTGTTAAAGTCATAATCGCTATCAAATGGCAACACTATTAATTTGAGGGTGTTGCTATTTAATAATAATACGGTATTTTTTAATGTCAAACAATATGTCATGTCTTTTAATTATATCTTAATACAACATACGTTTCCATTTACGTCGATATCCTAGAAGAACGAACAGCTTTTCACGACTGACTTATATACTACTCACTCACAATTTTGACATTTAAAAATACCGTACCGTGTTGCGGATAAAGTAAGCAACGAAGAGACGCAGTATGATAGGATTGCACGACAGTGTTATTGTAAAAATTAAGAAAGGAATACTAAAATGATTCGGGCACATGGAAAGAACGAGTGATGAAAGACAGACGATGAACATCTATACAGCAAAAGCGAGTGGTAAAAGAAGCCAAGGAAAACCATGTCTGACTTATGAAGATCAAATAGCTAGAGTGTTAGCCGACGGAAAAGTCAAAAGTATACGTATACCTAGACGAAAATGTGTGAGGAGAATGATGAGATTTGAGGAAGCGAAAGAAGTATGTAAAGACCTAGACGCTCCGTCCTCTCTGACTACCCCGTTAGCGATACGGCGTGAAGATATGTATGTATGTATGTTTGTAAAAATACGGTATTATTATTAAATAGCAAGACCCTCGAATTAATAGTGTCGCCATTTGTTAACGGTTATAGTTATAACAGTTACTTACGAATATTGATAATAGCTAACAATGGGAAGTACCCTATAGGTTTTGATTTACTTGCGAGTGTCGAAATATGAGGCATAAATGGCCACATTTTTTGATCGTGATAACTTAGAAGCATTATTTTTTTACAGCTTCAAGGGACTGCAAACATAAGAATTTGACATTAATTTCAATTTGATATTTCCACACGTTACTGAGAGAAAGTTTCTTGACAGACAAACAACACACAAGCAGACAAACAGACGGACAATGAAGTGATCCTATAAAGGTTCCTTTTTTCCTTTTAAGTTACGGAACCTTATAAAGTAACTAAAATATGAAACGACCCGAAAAAATCTTAATAATTTTTTGTGTAATTCCCAAAACTAACCCCAAAATATAAAAACTTTACTGTTTATTAAGTCTTTAGAGCACGAGTTACAGTAACTGTTTCAAATATTAGCTATTTATGTGAAATAGTCTCCGAAAAACGCGGCTTTAAACATGCAGACAGAGAGACACCGAGGTGTTTTTTTTTTTAATTTTGAAACGGATCAATAGAAATTAATTAATCAAGTATTTTCTTTCTTTCACATGTTTCCTTTCTTTTTTCAATTTGCCGCGAACGCCATAGTCATGCGAATTTGACACGCTATTGGCTGGTTTTATTATCAACGTAGATTATCGTCTCACAATAAATAAGACTGTCCTACTCTATGCGAGAACTCATTGTAACGCCGCAAAGATGTTGACGTGGGTGATGAAAGGGCCTAAACAAATTAAACGCCGCCCGCTATGAATAATTGACAGCCGTTTGTTTACGTGTTAATAAAATATACGGAGACAGATAGTAGGGATCGTGATACACGCGGGGTCGTGTTACAATACGACGCGGTCCCCGGCGTAAATAGTCGAGGGGGGAAGTGGGGGTAAATAGTGTTCAAATAGTGCCTTAATACATCACGGTTGCAGAGCTATCAAGGAGCGATGGGAGGTGAATATAAGCCATTCAAACAAATATTAGCTTGAAATATTTTGTCTGATCAAACTTATGAAGATCAAATAGCTAGAGTGTTAGGCGACGGAAATGTCAAAAGCACTCGCATACCTAGTAATGTGTGAGGACAATGATGAGATTTGAAGAAGCGAAAGAAGTATGTAAGTACCGCGACCCTTGGCGCTCCGTCCTCTCTGACTAGCCCGTTAGGGATACGGCGTGATGATAGAGTATAGTATAGTATTCTGTCTGGCCTTGCGATATGTTTGTAAACGGAATGACAAAAATGGATACTGTTTCGTCATGTTCATTTAACCATATGTCAAACTCGTGTTGACTGGCACGGAAATTTGGTAATTAATAATCCAAAGGAATTATATACACTCCATTGTGCATATAAATTGCACATAAAATTTTGAAATTTTGTACGGCAGGTTCATCTCTACAGAGATTTCTTCCGGCTAACCCCACAGTAGGGTGAAAATCAAAATTAGAAACAAGAATAACAATTAGGTAATCAGTTTTTGACGTATTTCGTTATTTTTTTTGGCAGTTTTTAGGGTTCCGCATGCAAATAGGTGTCTGCACGTATGTCACGCCTGATTTATTCAGACACTGTACAGCTATCTACTAATTTGATTTGACACAAGAACACAGTATAATTCCTTACTATCGTAAACAAGATGTAAACAAGGAACCCAAATTAAGTGATCAGATTCGAGATTCGTTTCTTTTTTAATTTTCCGTTACATAATTTAGTAAGTAAGGAGAATAATAAGATTTGAGGAAGCGAAAGATTTATTTATTTAATAATAATAATATATTTAATAATATACTCAGACATTTCACACAGCGCCATCTAGTTCCAAAGTAAACAGCGCTTGTATTATGGGTACTAGACAACTGATATACTACTTATATACTTTTTTTTGTAAATAAATACATATTACACATAAACACCCAGACTCGACAGACAGAACTAGCTAAAGATCGCGGTCTTGACTTTGCTCTTCCTCCTCTCTGACTATCTCATTTGGGATACACCGTGAGCATATGTGTGCATAGCTAAAACTTCTGTTTCCTTCGACATTGCTAAGGAATGTAAGAGATTTAAATAATTAACTTACAACTTTCAAAGATCATGTCAAAAGCGCTATCGAAGCACTATTTCTGACTATAAATCAGTAATGACCAAATTATGACAAATGGAAATAGTTTTCAATCAGTTTGTTCTATACAGTTATTCGACACGCCATAGACAAAACACAAAAGAATCCAAATACGATAATATAGCTGACCAATTAATGAAAATAATTGACCACTATTTTTACCCAACTTCAAAAAAAGGAGGAGGTTCTATAACCATCCGTACGTGTTTTTTTATGTATGTTCACCGATTACTTCGTCATTTGTGAACCGATTTCGAATTTTTGGTTTTGTTTGAAAGGGTATACTTCCGAGGTGGTCTCATTTAAATTTCACCCTTATTGGAGCTTAGACTTCGAAGATATACCCAATAACACCAAATAACTCGACCTGGTTATAACCTTTATTTATATTGATGGTTATCTTGTATATCGTTGCGTTTCAGAATTGGAAACAAGTTTATTGTAAACCTGCCCTAGATATTTATTTGGCCAAGGTAACTCAAAAGAGAGAAATAAAAAAAAATTTAAAAAAAAATTAAAACGCCTTCAAAAAAACACTGAAAAGTACAAAATAACTTTTTTTACTAATCAAAAGTCAAGTACAATAATAACAATTTTATAAATACGATACACATACCTATACAATTAAATTTGACAGTGATTGAAGTTGGTGCCAAATCAATGTGCAATAACAGAAAGTTTATTAGGCTTTGTACTAACTTCAGTAACTGACAAATTTAACTAATGGGCAAGTTATTTTTAGTGTACTTGAGTTTTGATTAGTAAGGGAAAGTTATTTTATATTTTTCAGTGTTTTTTTTAATGACCAATTCGGTCATTGAAAAAATAGGACATGCACGGCAGTGTTAATACAAAAATGAAGAAAGGAATGCTGAGATGGTTCGGGTACATAGAAAGAATGAATGATGAAAGACTGACGAAGAAAATATACATAGCGAAAGTGAGTGGTAAAAGAAGCCAAGGAAGGCCAAGGCTGACTTATGAAGATCAAATAGCCAGAGTGTTAACGGATGGAAATGTCAAAAGCTCTCGCATACCTAGGCGAAAACGTGTGAGGAGAATGATGAGATTTGAGGAAGCGAAACAAGTATGTAAGAACCGCGACGCTTGGCGTTCCGTCCTCTCTGACTACCCCGTTAGGAATACAGCGTGTGGATAGGTATGTATGTACCAATTCGGATCACTTTTCCAATCAATTTCTGAATTCGAGACGTTAATTACTACTATTTCTAATTATTACTAGCAACTAATAGCAGAAGCGAGCAAATTGTTCCTATAGGCTTTGCCATTTGTAAGCCTCTGTCATATAATATAGCCGATTTCATGTATAAATGTAAATTTTAAGCAAACACTGCACAATCCACAATATATAACAACTTTTAGAACGTAAAATACTTCGGCAGAAAATAGTATATCAACTACCGTATAAATTTTAACTTCTAATTTAACATGGGACGTATTATATCCTCAGAAATCTCAACCAGAAGTGAAATATATTTCGCAACGTTACCAACGGCAGGTAGATTTTTTATTTTTCGCGCCGCCATAATTAGGTCAATTGGGAAAAATCGCCGCCGACCACTCTAAGCGCGCACTTACATTTTATACTAGAACTGCTAGTTTTTAGACGGATAAAGCGTAGTTAGCTACAGAGAAACGTTTCTTTAACTGTAATGGCATTGAACTTCAATGTTGATAGAAAGGAATGACTAAGCCTTTTACACATTCCTAAAAGGAACCTAATAACTATTGCGTTCACGATGTCCAAGATATAACATGAGAGAGTAAACAACTTTAAAATACATAATGTTATACAAAAATCAGTTAAGTGCGACTTTCATTCGCGCGCCGTTCCGTACGATATCTAATTGCTGTCCGCGACTTCGTTCGCGTAGTTCTTTAATTATATAATTCAGGAACCTTCGCGGGCATACCCAGAACAACTCACCAATCGGATGAATAGCTTCGAAATGCATAGAGGACGAACATACAAAGAAACATTTATTTTTATAGATAGACTAGCTGTACCCGCGACTTCATCTGCGCGCAAATTTTTACATGCTTTCTAGAGACAATTCCCATACAAAATTACCAATTTCGATTTTTTCGATTTTTTTAATTGCTCCTTTAGGTTTTCCTAATTTTATTTTTTCCCAAACGACCCCTGTATTACGGCGAACAAAAGAAAATAAAATATTCAAATCGGTCGAGCCATTTTCGAGTTTTTGCGAGATAATGCACGGCAATTGATTTTTTATATATATAACCTATAAAGATATAGATAATATGATGGATTTCAAACATTTATAAATTCTTACAATCTATAAGACCTTAAAACTTTCATAATATTTTTCCATTTTTAGGGGATCTATATATCTTGAAAACGAAATATTCTTGAAAAGTTGTATATATTACTCTGAAAAGTACCCGCTAGGAAAGACCCGTCAAAATCGGCTCTGCCGTTTAGGAGATTAGCCCGGACAAATAAACTGACTGTCCCTAGATCGACTGTCCTTCCATCCTCACCACCTTGATGGATGACGGTCTACAACTGTGCGTTTTTTATGACATTCCCTACCATGTACGGCAATTTTATAGAACCAGCTAACAGTGATATTCTCGGACCGTTACTACATAGAGACCTTCAAGAAACGAACCTACTCTTTCTTTAAAGGTTGGCAACGCACCCGTGATTCCCCGAACGTTGCGGGTGTCTATGGGCAGCACTGATCACTTTTCATTACTCATTTGCTCGTTTGACCCCTCCGCCATAAAAAAAGACAGACAACAGTTTTTGTAGGTTTTGGTTACCTGCAAATAACCATATAAGCTTATGAAGAAGCCTTTATTCCGAAAGCACGGACAGATACTTCAGTTTCATTTATATGTATGTACACTGTACAGATGTCATGGAAATATCAAAGTCATGTGAGGAGGAGAATGATGAAATTTGAGGTAGCGAAAGAAATGTGTAAAGACTACGATGCTTGGACTCCATCCTCCCTGACCATCCCACTAGGAATATAGCGAGTAGGACATGATGTATGTATGTCATATAGTTAATAAGTAAATAGATTATGTCAAATGGAGAGACAGATAAGCAACCCTTTTCCCTTTCAACATACTGAACCCTAATAACATAGTCATGGTTTTGTTTTTGTACTCGTAATTGTACTTCATTCTCTACAAAGAAAAATGGTGCCATGTTTGCTAACCAAAAAACCAGCACCTATTACTTCAGCGCTATGAAAAATATTTACAGCGTTTATGGGAGCAAGTAGGAAACTGGATTTACGTCAGTTTGAGTTAGTATTTCTTTTTACTAGACTACAGAAGATAACTCGGTAACGCTATGAGGCTATGAAGTAATAAAATTGAGGTTATAAAAGTGGAAAAATGTATTTAAATTCAACACCTATCATTAGGCATTATAGGTATATCTGGTTTTCCATCAAGAGTGCTGAGACAGATTTCTGGCCACGTCAGGCAATTTTTCACTCAAAGTAACGTCACACCATTTTCCATTTAAGGTAAATAGAGTAACAATTAACACAAACATCATATTTCTATGTCATTTTAGGATTAATTGCTGAAAAAGAAAAAAAATGGTACACTTATAAAAAGAGTCACGCGTCGATTATGTTCGACAAATGTGGGTATTAAATAACGTTCTCATCTTATAATGCTACCAAACAGAACTATTCCATTGTTGTTCAAAGAAGTAACAAGTACGAAAGAGATAGAATGAATGAGAGTAAGCCAAGTTAGTTAGAGATAAAAAACAAACACTCCATCTTGGCAAAAAGTCATTTATTAAATGTTACTGGTTGCATGGCGCTGTGGACAGGATAAATTTGATACATAATCTCACATATAATGCAATGGTTTTATAAAAATACAGAGGAGATTTAATAACGAAGCAAAATGTGAAGGAACTAGACTGACCGTTCTCCTCCCCTTATTTGTAAAACTTTTGGACATAAAATTTTATATATACATACATATCTATACACTGTATCCCTTACGGGGTAGTCAGAGAGGACGGAGCGCTAAGCGTCGCGGTCCTTACATACTTCTTTCGCTTCCTGAAATCTCATCATTCTCTTCACACATTTTCGCCTAGGCATGCGAGTGATTCTGACATTTCCGTCGGCAAGCACTCTGGATATTTGATCTTCATAAGTCAGCCTTGGTCTTCCTTGGTTTCTTTTACCATTCGCTTTCGCTCTGTAGATTTTCTTCGTCAGTCTTTCATCACTCATTCTTTCTATGTGCCCGAATCATCGAAGCATTCCTTTCTTAATTTTTACAATAAATCATAAATATCATACGTACGTATGATGTCAGAGTTGCATTCTGAAGTCTATAACAAAATTTTATACATTTCAGAATACATAAGGCCATACATACAATTTATAGGAGAAACAATGCGAAAGTCCTAGATCTTATGGACTTTCTGAAAACAAGTTTAGAAATTTACTATTTTATAATTATCGAACTTACGGAACTCACTGCGTGTGACGACGTCGGACTTGAACAATTTTTTTAGCAATGAGACTTGTGGCAAAACCAAACCAGTAGATTGCTACCTTAGTTCAAGTTTCTTTTAAGCGCTGACCCTTGACCGATTTTTACGGTCTGCGCGGGCAGATAAGAGTTACTTTAGTTCATTCTTTCTTAACCAGAAGCTAATTTCATATTTAAATTGAATTCCTTAATTTAAATTTGAAAATCTGTTTAAATAAGGATAGTACGTATAGTTTAATTTTGTTAAGAATTTATAATTAGTTAATTTAGTTAAATTTTAATAGAAGTATATTTGTTGAAATACGTATATAAAACTTGTGTTTGTATAAATTTAAAACAATAAATAAGTATACATTTATTTATATATTCGTATGACATAATTTAGATGCTGCAGAATTTAACTGAATGTCGGCTACGTTTTATTTTAAAAAACAGCTCCACTTAAATTGTGTACATAGGTATAAATGTATTTACATACATACATACATGCATATCCTCACGCTGTATCCCTAATGGGTTAGTCAGAGAGGACGGAGCGCCAAGCGTCGCGGTTCTTACATACTTCTTTCGCTTCCTCAAATATCATATAAATGTATCTATCATCAGATATCTTTGTTCTAAACGGGGTAATTGGATAATTTTTTTCTGAAATAATTAAATAATGTTTTTGCAGGTAAGAGCCAGATTATCAAACAATTAGCAGTACCTGCTCACTTCACTAGGTGCCTATGTTTTAAGTCAGAGTACATTCATATTCTATTCAATATGTTATGCGGTTGTTATTCTGTGCGATTCTATTGATTATTCTATGGACTCGATCAACTCAATGTCACCTGTTTTTTCCTTTATACCACAAATGTGGCAAACAAGCATATAGATGACTGATATAAAACGGTTATCGTAGCCCATGGACGCGTGTGACACCAGAGGCATCTCTTGCGCGTTTCAGGTCTTGTAAGAACCTCTTCAAGCCCTTTATGAAGAGCTCCATGCTGTAGTCAATTAGGAAAACGTCGACACAGAGCTCATTTCACAATTCAAAGGAGACAACGCCTTTGAAAACGGAGAGCTCAAAGGTTCTAAAGTGCGAGACTGATTACGCTACTTGTTTCTCTTGCGCAAAATAATAGAGAATCATCGAGATAATTAAACAATCGCTAAAACATCTCACCATCATTACAGCTTGCCGAAAAAAATCGTTTATAATACGTTGTTATAATTTGCCATCGGATTACGGAACGTAATCCATCCGATGCCCAAGTTCGGCGCACATTCGTCTTAGTCTGACGTTCTACTACACTTGTTTTCACCGAGACGTAATCTGTTACAGACTGACCAACAATCCTAGACCCTTGGTGGCCTACGAACCTTCCCCTCTATACACGACTGTGTGTTAAAACGAAAGGGGAATGCGGGTCAACTTAGACTGGTACTCGAGGATGAGTTAACAGAATCGTTGGACGGATCATTACGCAGCTGGATACATGTTATTCGATTTTTTTTAATTGTGCTGAAAATTTGGATGGACGTGCTGTTTAGTAGGCCTTATCACTTTTTTGCTTAACAACTGAAAATATTTGAAATATCTTCTTGTTACAATAAAAACTAGCCAAGTATTAATCACATGTATTTGCGCAATTAATTAATTCTGCAAATACATATTTAAATATGCATATGCAAATAATAATTAAAGGTTGCCTGGAAGAAATTACTGTTCAGCAACAAGGCCCCCTTTTGTACTGTAACTACATTTTTATTTTCGTTCATATTTATTTACTTGTGGTGCAATAAAGTGTTTTGTATTGTATTGTAATTAATGTCGGTTGTTACTAATGGCCAACTACAAAACATAATTCGTTGAAGAATTTTTTTAACAACTAGCTAGAGTACATTTACTATAATGAAATCTCGACAATATTTGAAAAAGCGTTGAAAAGTGGGCCTAGTGATAGAACTTATTTTGCCTTGTAGCTCGGGCTAGAAAATAAAGCTACAAAATTACCGTCTGTCGTACAAGGCCACTAAAGAGCCTTTCAGGTCGCAGACAATTCGAGTGAGGGTTCCGGTCGTCCTTCCATGCGACTCCAAAGAAAACAACAATCCGTATGGTACGCGATGTCGTGGTACTGCGAGAGTGTGGGAGGCTCTGATGCTCTTCAAAAATAAGTGCTTCGGTAAAACGCGATAGCCCTTCAATAACGTGCAGAGGCTGACCACCGCAGTTTGATGGGTAAAAGATAATAAATAGAAATGGGTAAAAACATAACTAAAAACATCATTCATTCAGAAGTATCATATAATCCAGTTTCTCCCCAAAGGAGCGGGATAATAGGGCCCATAAAAATGCAATGATAGATCCTCTGCGTCAAAGTAAATCCTAAGCATACCAATAACCCAAAAAACCTACCTACCTAACCTACTCGCAAAAAAAAATTCTATGATGAGTTTCATCAAGAAGAGTTTCTAAACGCAATAATTTTATCCTTATAAAATAGAATTCAACTCGCTGTTTACACATACATAGTATGCAGTGGCGCTACCTTCATATAAGCCCAAAAGCTCGGCTTGCCTTAGTAAAATGTTCAGTCGAGAACACAAAATACTAACATCTCAAGAATGAGTAATAAATATCAAATTCAAAACTTCAAATCGTATCAAACAGTTTCAAATTCCCGCGAATTACTTGTCAAACGATAACAGTGCAGGAACCTTAGAGAAATAAAACACGGTTTTGACACGAAGTCGCAACCAAACAGTGCGTCGATCGATCGACACTAACGACCTCTCTAGGCATAATCAGAGCAAAAATCAGAGTAATCAATCATCTCACTCTCACGCGTTGGCTTGCAACGGGGGTTGCAACTTCTCTTTCTCTCTAATGGCAAAATTCAATATAGCTGTAGCTTTTTTACTAAGGTTTATATAGCAATTAGTATGAAGCGAAAAGCCCGGCTTTCATACTAAACTTCGTACAGATTGACAGATACGATGCGAATACAAATTCAACAAGTTGAATTCAAGATTCAACTTCATCGTTTTTACTTCATATTTTTTGTTTGAACCGGTGGACGAGTGATAAGTATTTTTTTAATTTCCATCATAAGTGAAGTTAATTCGTAATAAAAAATCTAATATGTTGTTCACTGTGAGGACTTAAAGTACATACAAGTTTTAATCAGCACAGAAAATGTAAAATCTTTGAACTTTGCATAGAAAAAACAACTGTTTCGATAAACTTACGCTTGATTTGTGTATTACTTGACTAGTAAATCGTATAAAAGACAATAAATCAGTGTACGTGTTTCTCTGACTAGTAATTCGCACAAAAGACAATTTAATATATAAGTTTACGAAAGTGATTGGATTTTTGTTTGTTCTCCCATCAAGTTATAGGTAAGTGGGAGTACTATTATTATTATTATGGTGCCGTGTATTTATTATTATGGTGCCGTATATTTTATTCAAATGACGAAAATATTTAGAATCGTTCTGGTTATGACGATTAAAAAACTATACTAACCCCATACAAGACAACTCACAAAAACACATGAATACAGTGATTTCTTTTAGTAATTTGGATAAACAACGAATTGAGACATATTAATATGTTAAAAACTGATAAACTATACGGCTGTATACTTTTAATGGCAAAGTATTATAAAAATAATTATTTTGTTAAAAAATTACGCAGGGAGAGATCTTTTTCCTCTCTTCTTGTCCACCCGTTGTGCCAAAGTC
Organism: Zeuzera pyrina; assembly: GCA_907165235.1. Lineage (NCBI taxonomy): Eukaryota > Metazoa > Arthropoda > Insecta > Lepidoptera > Cossidae > Zeuzera > Zeuzera pyrina. The sequence continues at coordinate 20,122,885 of OU015638.1, read as the reverse complement.
ATGATTTATTAGTAATCTCTAATATTTTAGCCTTCTCTATACTTCTAGAAAAACAATTCAGAACATGCGTCTATGGTATATCTGGCTTGCTCCATTCTGAAGCCCTAGGCACGCCACTGATAGTAGGATATATCGTTCAAGAATAAATTAATCGAAAATATTTTCCAAACACAAGCGCTCAATTATCATACAGACGATTTAATGAAATGAGTACGTAATTTTATATTATAAATGATATTCTTTATTACTATCGATTTACTTGGCCTTTTTACAATTATAATCGAATTTCAAAATTATGTTTTTTTTATATATCGCCACGACGCATGCGTAGAAAATTAGCCAATCAAAAATGAGAATTAACTTGACCTCGTCCCTTTTGTGTAAACGATAAAAGCTATCCTTCATTCGTAAAAAACTGAAGTTATTTCCAGTCCCCAAATTTCCAAAGTCCATGGCAACTGCATATTTGAAGCGGCTCCACAATTAGATCTCGCAACACACAAAAAAAAGAATGCTAGGGACGCCACTGCTGCTTTGTCATCTGTACTTGTTGTTGGTACCGTCAAGGCGTAATTTTTGTTGTGTCTCAATACTAGTTCTTTGCGAAATTTCATGGAGACATGTACGTTGTATAAATTTCAATCTAGTTATTCTGATCTATTTTATCGTTGCCGCACTTTGCCGCTGATGCCATAAAGATCACTATAGAAAACTATCACTATAGATTAGAGTTATTATTAAGTTGGGAAAAAGTAAGTACGTACTAATAAAAGGCTTTCCAATCGTTATAAGAAATACGCTTTATTTTATTTCTTGACAAGAAATAAGCTCTCTATTATATTCCAGATATAGGTTCGATGTCAGTGAGACGTATAAAATTAAAACGTCTGTCTGAGAGTCGCAGGTCCAATCTCCAAGAAATTCAATAAGTAGGCTTTGGTCCTTCGACCCAGATATATATACTGCATCCATGATACAGGCTATGTTTAATTTGTGACCAAGTACAAACATATCTTCATGCTTATTACGTAACTAGAAGTCACCATGCGACATGAAAATATCGCGCGATACCTGCTATCAAAATGAGAATTTGTATAGTGACGCTAAATCTACCGGGAAAGTGCATTTTACGGTCATGACGCAATAGATACGCAATTGTCATACATGATACCAATTTTTATCTACGCGCAGTTATCGTGTGGCTGTCGCTGTCTGCAAATTTATATATATATAATATAACCCCACGGGTAGCCTTAATAGTAAAAATACAATAATATGCGCCAGACAATACACACCAATCATCTGATCTCAAACTACAATATTTCCAGTGGTAAGAGAATCAGACTACGACTACTGGGGCCGTCTCCAGTACACTTAGGCCCGAGATAATCTAGAAAATTTCGTTTCCTAAATTCGATACCGGCAATCGAACCCGGAACCTTCCGTGCTTGAGTGCAACAACAACCGCCCCATCGAGGTCATCAATGGCGTCAACTTAGAATGTGGAGCTTCAAGCATCGTGGTTTTTACATACCTCATTCACCATCTTAAGGCTCATAATCTATTTAGTGTGAATATATGAAGATTATATATAAATATATTTACATGTTTACGACATTTTCCATTCAAACAGAACGATAGCGAACACAACTCTACTAGTAAAAAGTATTTCCGCTTACAAATGGAGCAGTGGAAACAGTGAGAAGTATTATTTCATCGCTTATGACGATTTCTTGGTTGTATGTTTATGATATCCTTTTATCAAATTTTTCTGACTTATACCTTTGACACTAAGGAGGATTGACGTATATTTAAAAAAAAAGGTAAAAATAAATAACTCGAAGTAACGTGCCACGTATTTTTGGATTGGTGATTTATTAAACATCCATTTGTTACCCCACACGATGTCTCAAATAAAAATTGTTTTGACTTTCTATTTATGCCACAAAAACTAACACCCTTAAGTCATAATTTAACTTTTTATTGTCATATCTGTCTTCGGGCGTTACTTTTCTACTAGTGTACTAAACAGCTCTTTATGTCAGATTGTCTTTAAGGGAAACACCTGTGACAGACTGATAGACATACAGAGGGACACCGAAATAATTCCTTAACTCACTTTATTCAAATTTGGAACGAAAGACAATAATTATAGAGACTGTAATGGCATATCACTGAAACATCTCGCATAATTTATAATACAGAGTTTTCAAACTTTTGGAACAAGAGACAGACGAGCGTGCGGAGAATTTAAAAGGTAATATAATGACTAATGACTCGCGACCTTTCCCCGTGTTAATTACCAGCAATTAGGAGTATCTTACTAACTATCCAGCGAGCTGCAACCGCTAAATGCAGCTCTATTGCACTATTCATCGTTACAATTTATTACTCTGTGCAGAGTTGAAAATTGTCTGGTTTTTTTTAACTTTCCACAGCCAGACTGGGCAAGCTTTGAAATTGAAATTTAAACTTTTTTATGAAGTGTTTTGAGGGTCACTCGCAGAAATGTAATCAGGATGGTTCGTTTTTATCTCTCATTGAAAAAGAAGAGTGTTATAAGTTTGATGCCCTTGTATATTTATCTGTCATCTGTCTATCGTCTGTCTGTTTGTCGTCTGCATGTTTGTCTCTCTGTCCGTCTTTGTGATTGTTAGCGGTGTCATAGCTCTTGAACCAATTTGCATACAGTTTGTTTAGAATTGAAATTTTTGAAAATGTTATCGCCAATGTTCGGTGCGCATTTTTATTTTTAAATTAGAAAATAATTAATAACTGCCTGTTTCGCTGATGTATAGGTTATTACGGCGGCTTTGGACATTCATGGACTCTGGTTAGTTCTCCGTTAGATTAAATTAAGAAATTACATTTTCTAAACCGCCTTGACGGCTAGATGATAGCTACGTGTAGATAGAGCCATTCAACTAAATTCCTACGTGGTATCATCTCATTGTGTTGCGTTTTATCGAGCCATTTACACGTGGTAATTTAGTTATACATATATATTCTCATACTGTATCCCTAACGGAGTAATCAGGGAGGATAGAGCGTCAAGTACCACGGTCTTTATATATTTCTTTCGCCTTCTAAATCTCGTCATCCTGTCATTCTTCTTACACATTTTTGCCTAGGTATGAGAGTGCTTTCGACATATCCATCAACTAACACTCTGCTTGCCTTGGTCTTCCTCGGCTTCTACTACTATTCACTTTCGCTTTGCAGATTTTTTTCGTCAATCTATTTATGAAAGATTAACGAAGAAATTCTATAGAGCGCTCATTTTTTCTGTTTGTTGTTTCATCACTAATTCCTTCTATGCGTCCAAGCCATTCAAGTATTCTTTTCTTATCCTTATTTATCTTCCCAACTTATCGACTTAGCAAGTAATGACGTGTAAATCGGGCATTACGGAAGACAAAGCGATATCAGATGGAGACAGTCTGCACTTATAAATAAAATTCTTATCTCTTAGCCGACTTTTACAGCCTGCGCTTGATGATGATTAGTAACTGGCACACGCTTTATTTTCTTTTCTCTGTCAATCTATACTCATATTAGGGCTGCCAGTAGAGCCAATTTATTTTATCTCGATGGATTTATGAAATTATACAAAATCTAATCCTTTTGTCTAAAACAATAAAAAAAAATAAAGAAAAGCTCCTGCATGTCCTCAACGATTATGAAATGTTCGATCCCTCGATATTTTTTTAACAATAGCGAAATTATGGAAGATAGGATAAAAGCGATGTTACAATTCTGCAAAGTTTACACTTGCTTTCTTATTTTTATCCAATTCTTATACAAGGTAATCTACTGTACAAATAGGATACCTAAGGCGACCATATTATACACATTTTATATCCAATTATACAATCTGGCAGCCCTGACTCATATTTATAACACTATTATAGTGTAGAGTTTTGTACGCTTGTTTTTTATAATTATTCAAAAACACATCGGATTATGATCTAATTTTTAATACGTATTGAATATGCTCTAGCTTAAAATATAGGCCCAACGAAGCAGGCTACTGCTATTAGTAATGTGGATCATTATATGAAGTTCTTGTGTAACGAGCATGGAGCACTCAATCTATAGAGACGAAATATCGGACCATTTTATTCACCACTGCTCAGTTTATTTACACTAACAAATATCAACTCGCTCGCGTTAAGCAATACATAGCCAATACTGGACTTGTGTGTACATCTCTGTATATTCCGAAAGATATTTAAATATTTATGTAATGCCGTATTGTTCTATTTGGTGGTGTGGCAGAAACAACAAAAAATCAAGCTGTAAATCAGTACTCAGTAAACGCAACAGTGTTTAGAGTCTAAACACTGTTGCGGTTACGTCTAAACTTTAGACGTAAATTGTTTTCATACAAAATAAATGACATTGCCACTCTACAGGTTGAGTGCTCTATGGTAGAGGGTATGACAGTCGGTTAAATTTTTGGCAGAAGAAATACAAAATCTTAGGTCCCAGGACTGCCAATACATTTGAAATTACCGTGCTTTCTTGGCTTTGATATTGTATATAAATAATAATAATAGATGCGCCAGACAACACGAACCAACTATCTGGTTTCAAACTAGGGCATTCCCTGTGCTATGAGAACCAGACGACGAAAACAACTGGGGGCGTCTCCCAGTACATCCAGACCCGAGACAATCTTTATTTATTGATTTATTTAACATGTGAATCACAGGTATTAATGGTGTTACAGATTATAATACATATTTCACACCCCTAAGAGCATACATAGGTCACCATTATATTTAAAATTATATTATAAAGAAAAGAAAAGTGTTACATAAAACCATCAAATTCATTGTCATTTTTTATAAATTACCGTCGTTTAGAAACTGATTAAGTGTATATCATGCCTTATCTATTAATATTTTTTTCACAATATTTTTAACAGAATATATATTATTATTGTTTCTTTACCTTTGGTATTTTATTATATAGTTTTTGAGCGTGACAAATATACTATCATGCTTCAATTTTTTCTTCAAAATCGCCAAGTACAAGTCTCCTTCACGTCTACCCTCCATATGTCTCGGAAACATATCGATATTTGAATATAGAAAAGTTCGTTTCCTAATTTGGCCCGACTGAGAATCGAACCTGGGATCTTCCACGTTTAGACACAACGCCTTAACCACTGCGCCATCGAGGTATCCGTGAGCCTTGGTTGATTTACTATTTGTTTTACTATGTAGACGTTTAACGTCTACATAGTAAAACAAATGTTTGTGTGTATGACTCTTGCTCTGTATACTCTTTGTCTCTTTGTCAGTTGTGAATCAGACAGTATTTGTACCAAAGATCTATACTACTAATTCGACAATGCGTCGATGTTGCCGCTATAGTCTGCCTCGCTTTGAAAACCTATATTTGTCAAATTGACCTTTGCCTTTTAAAATACTTGCATTCTACCATGACGCCCAAAAGAGTCTCTATCTAACACATATTTACAAACATTTTATATTAATTTTTCACTTGTAAATTTCAAAAATAAAGAAAAAACTTGTAAGTACTAACTAACGGAGATTTGTTTGGTTCTTATATCTGTCAAATGCAACAGCTAACAGTATTAAAACATTGAGAAACCGATAGAGACGAAGTGTGTGTATTTCCATCCCTTTCTATTATAAGATTACGCCGTATATTTCTTACAGTCTAACATTTCGTGACATATGAAAGGCGATCTATTAGTACTGAATCTGTAATTTGTACAGACACGAACTCTTTGTTATCTGTAACTCAGTATTATTACGTTTAAAACAGTAACGATGCACGAACATGAGCAATGTTTATTTGTAAATAGTACGTACATGTATAAATCCTGTGCCCGCAGTAATATTTTCATAGTAAGCCACGAATGTGCACATGAGAATGCAGTTCTAGTATTCAACGTCCAAGAAAAATAAACGGTGTAAGAGAAATAGTGAGCGTTTGTACATCCATAGGGATTTCAACCAGCTGTACCATGAAGCGAGGACTGTCAAATTGGAACTTAAAGTTTCACGCTTGTAATAAGTTGCCGTTGTAACGAATAACGCAATATACAGATTAACAAGACTTATTTTATGATACCAACTTTTCTACACCTATATAAACTTTTAAACTTTCGCGTTGCATTATAAAATATTTGTTTTCTTGAGAGTAGAATTTGAGACCACGGCCGATGCAACTCGGTCGAAACGTCAACCCAAATTAAAAAGGTAATAGTGTTAAATTTCCCGTTATAGATATTGTTCTACACCTTTCAAGTACAAAAGCATAATATCTAAGAAAATTTATTGCGATATACGAACAAACAGACAAAAGCGTGAATTGTTTTCTAATTGTGCAGTTTTACATTATTACTTACACGTCATTAAAAATTATTAATGTGCTAGTTTCCTAAAATTGTTGATAAATTATATATTTATTACGTAGTCGCATGGTTTTAACTACAGTTAGCAGTAGTTGTGGTTAAATATATTCACTTCGCATTTAGAGAACGAAAAACAGGAAAGTCGCAAAGGGAAAATCCAGTGTGCAGTTTAAAAGAACCGCTAAAACTCACGCAAAGAGCACCTACTAATTATTTGAAGACACGTTTAAAGGAAACGAAATAAAAAAGTACTGTAGCTTTTAGCGGGATGTAAACTGCAATTACTGCACACGATACGTGTACGATTCGATCTCTATTTTTATCCGATTACGGCAAATGGAAAATTGTGAATTATAATTTCAAGCATCTGTGTGTACTACGTACATTCTACTCAAATGATTATTAATCACGGTTCTCATAGATACTTAATTCGCCTTTTAAAATCTCATCATTGTTTTCGCACATTTTCGTCGAGGTATGTGATTGATTTCGACATCCATCAGCTAATGCCATAACATAACATAACTTCACGCTGTATCCCCAACGGGGTAGTCAGAGAGGACGGAGCGCCAGGAGTCGCGGTCCTTACACACCTCTTTCGCTTCCTCAAATCTCATCATTCTCCTCACACATTTTCGCCTAGGTATGCCATAATGCCATAAATAAAACTAAAACACAAAAATTAAAAACCGCAATGAACAATGAAAATATAGGTAGATATAATATTTCGAAAAATATCCATACTATAATAACAATTGTTTTCAACTCCTTAGAGGTAAAATTTGCAAAGATCTCTCTTAAGTGTTGTTTTATAGAGTATAAAGAACTCCCACGTTTCAAGTTTCTAAACTTAGGTGGTTTGAAATCTGTACGAATTCTTTGTTAATTTTGACAATCCAAAATCGTGAAGTGCAAATAGATTGCAGTCAGTAATTGCAGTACAGCTAGATTCCCGTGACTTCTAAAAACACTGTGTATATTCTACGCTTCTACGGTGTTGTTGGAAAACAAACCGTACGCGATGCGGAGACAATATTGACTTTCCACGTTTATTTTCTGTCCTTAATTCACACTCGTCTTGTTACTGAATTATTGACAATTGTGAAAGGATTTTTTGAATTGCCTCGAATTTGGATATTTTATAAACCCTATTAGCGTTATATTGGAAACACAATTATTTCTTTTTATTATATTATTAGGATTCTGTTCCTCTTAAAGAAAAAAACAGAATACTATAATCATTCATGCGTCCATCAATCTGGTTGCCTGTACCTCTGATACAGTTATCTCTCCTGGAAACCATAATCACCTCATCCAAACTATAACTAATCCTATTGGGGTAGCCATACAATGTATAAACTAAAAATATGGCAAAGTAATGTTAATATTTTATTCATCCCGACGTTTCGACCAGATCGCACCGATCGTGGTCACGTGCAGATTGATGAGAATGTGCGCTGTCTTCGTAATGTGTGGTTCCTGGCAACTACGCGCATTTATTCATCACGATTTTAATTTCTATTATCGTCACTATCGGTGTTTCGACACACCACACAAACGACGTCTACACACTGGCGACGTCCGGTTTTCCAGCTCCGGACACACTCATGAATGACAGGATTCCATCAAGTAGATAAAAAGATACCAAGTCGGCGCTCATTCTCATCAGTCTGCCCGTGACCACGATCAGTGTAATCCGGTCAAAACGTTGGGATAAGAAAGGTCTTAAAGTATTAATACGATAAAGACCCGAGTTTATTACCTAAAAATTTGCAGACAGCGACGCGATCACTGGGCGACCGGTGACCAATTTAAATAAAAAATTGGTATCATGCTTATCATGTATGACGATTGCGTGTGTATTGCACCAAAGAGAATGTAAAATTACTACGTATAGCACCATTACCGTAAAATGCAATTCGCGGTAGTTTTAGCGCCACTGTACAAATTACATTACACAAATTCTCGTTTTGACAGCAGATATCACGCGATATCTGGCTGTGGCATGCTGTCTGCAAGTTACGTAATAAGCGTGCCGGTTTAATTGGAGTTGTTAGATGTAAACACGTCGTGAAACTTTAAAAACATTGAAGTAATGTTAACTCATGTACTTTACATTAGTTACGTAACAATTTAAAATATTCATAAAAGAATGAAATATAGGGTAAATTAGATAATCGAACTCGACTTATCCATTCCGCTTTGACTTTCCATCTTTGATAGTCTTTAATGATCCGGCGGGTTATTACCTAAAAATTTGCAGACAGCGACTATCACGTGACTGGTGATTAAATGTAATAAAAAACTGATATCATTTAAAATGACAGCGTGTCTATTGCGCCATGACCGTAAAATGCACTTTTCGCGGTAGATTTAGCGCCACTATACAAATTACATTATACAAATTCTCGTTCTGACAGCAGATATCGCGCGATATTTAACTGTTGCATGGTGACTGCAAGTTAGGTAATAAGCGCGCCGTTCTTTCTTAAATGCTTGACGCTCCATCCTCTCTGACTACCCCATTAGGGTTACAGCGTGAAGTTATGTATGTATGTATGTATGTTTTCTTTTATTGGGTACGTAACTTTGAAAATAATCAAAGCGTGAGTGTCCTTAAAATGTTTCTAAATCAAGCCTTTTACTTCAATCGCATGGTTTTAACTAAAGTTAGTTAACTGTACTTAACTATATTTGACTCGCATTAAATAAAGAACGAAAAATCACGAAGTTTGAAATCTTTGAAATTTTCAGAGCATACAAAGCCTTTCGAAAAATTTCTAAGAAAAATATTAAATCTTATAGCCTTATAGCCTCATTCTATTCGAATCTTATCATAGTCTCTAATCATATCGTAGTCACTTGTCAGATAGAAAGCTAGTAAAAAATAAAACATGTTATATCTTTCATGCATTTCTAGTAAGGATATGAAATTAACATCAACGGACTAACACTGACACTTTACACACATGTAACGTAACGCATTTCTCAAGGGAGTTGAGTGGTTCGTAAGAGAACCCAGATTTGATTTCCGCCCGGGTCAATTTACAAAACAAACCTTTCTCTATTAACCCGTGTTTGGAAAACTCTTGAGATAGAAAAATGAACATAATACGATAGATTTGACTGTCGAAAGTATTTCGCGATGAGACGTACTTTAATTTTAACCGACATCGAAACAAGTGATGTTATAACGTCTGTAATAGATCTGGAACAGACAAACCAGCGCAGTATTACCTAAAAATTTGCAGACAGCGACAGCTACGCGACCATCGCGCGACAGGTGACTAATTATAATAAAAAATTGGTATCATGTATGACAACTGCGTGTCTAATGCGCCATAACCGTGCGCACTTGCACTTTTACACTTTTCTTTCGCGGTAGATATAGCGCCACTATATAAATTACATTATACAAATTCTCGTTTTGACAGTAGATATCGTGCGATATTTGGCTGTCGCATGCTGACTGCAAGTTAGATAATAAGCATGCCGCTCCTCATGCAGTTTTCTTTTGTTTGAAAGCTACAGTTTTTGTGAATGATCTTTGGTACGCATGATCGAAGTCAGTCCAGACATTCTCAGGATATACAGTTATTGATCTTAAATGTGAAGATATCTCAGCCGCTTTTGCTGATAATAACATTAAGTTGGTCTGTGTTGACTGTCGTAGTCAGAAGAATACAAACATGGCATTACTAAATATAACTACTACTGATCACTTGTTAACATCAAAAAGTGTCAAATAAAAGATATATTAAGAGTTTAAAAAGCCTCCAACGCAAAAATATTAAGCAGGTATTCTTATACAGCGATGAATTATACGTAAGTCATTATTATCTACCCCATGGAATACTCATAATTATAATGATACATAGTGGAATCTTGTGGAGTCAGCACAAAACTGTTACAAGCACAGAAGAAAACAATATTAGAATTCTCAGCGGTACTCGATGCATTTATTTTTGTGTTAACTACACCGTTGAATTATGAGTATTCCAGGGGGTGATTAATAGTGAAACATGAAAATGTATGTAATTATTATATTATATACATCTCCCGTTCAAAGGTTATTTATCTGGATGTTATTTTTTACATCTTTTATATTAGTTTTTAATTTTGAATTTAATTTTTGAAGTAGGAAGGAAAACTTTGTATTAAGGCGGCGCATTGATAAACAATCATTTAATCCAAAATAAACCTTCTGGTCTTTGCAAAAGTGGGCACGCCAGCTTACGAAAAATAAGAAAAAGTAGCTATTTTCGTTTATTTTAAAAACTACAATTAATTTAAAAAAATCCAAATGTCATTTTGAAGAATATGTTTAGATTAAATCTATACAGAAAATTTAAAAACAATAAATCGATCCCGTTACTCCTAAAAATGTAGGTAAATCTCTGTTTTAAAAGAGGTTTGTTCGATTTTTTTGGGTTACAAAAGTTAACCAATCCGTGAAACGCAACTGTCAAAATAAAGTCAATGAAATGAAGAATTAGGTTATTTACCAAATATTACTTTCATACGTTTTGTAGTCACATAAAAAAATTGAGATCCCTGCCGTCAAAATTTCCAATGCGTCGCCTTAAATACATATATATGTTACTGTTGGCGCGATAGTAAGGCCTTCCAAGTTGGGATTCGAGTTCGATACTCAATATGACCAAATTAGTAATCGATCTTTCAAAATTGGCTTGGAATCTTGGTGTTTCTAATAATTTCCGATTATTTATCACAAATATGATTAAAAATAACCTATGTGATTACGCGCCGTCGGTAAACGCAACCTCAAAGAAAATTGTACTGCGTATAATCTACCGTCTACACTACTGCAGCACTATGAGGATTTCAGGGATCAAGATTTTTAACTCGCGTGGTTGCTAAAAACAGCTTTGATAGAAAAATCGAGTGACTTTTTAAAGGGTCTTTTATGGAACGCTAAAATTATTCTCAATTTGAACTTGGACACGGTTCCCGAAGAGTGGTTTCATAAATTAATCCATACTTTCCAAACTAATGTTATAAATATTTCTGTATGTTTGTTACATTTTCACGCCAAAGCCGCTAAACAGATTTCGATGAAATTTGGTATGCAGAGCTTGAACTCGGACATAAATCTGCTAAATTTAAAAAAATTTCATGAGAGTGAAGTCACGAGCAACGACTAGCTTCCCACATTCCGTTCTGAAATCAATATTACTGATTATGTAGCACGTGCTACGCTGCTACGGACAATGTGCTACGTGCTACGAGAACTAAATATTCATCCATCTGGTTTCAAATAACAAAGTTTTGTCATATCTCAAGTCATACATTGTGAATTTTAACTACAATTCCATATGTTAAATTTAGTAATACTTAAAAAATGATAGCGTATGATTAACTTCTGGTAGCGTAAATAGCCTAAAATAATTCTTTTGTACGGAATTACGGTTTTATAATTACATTCCAGAAAAATCACACTACAGAAAAAATATAATATAAGTTTGTTATTAAATACAAACTGTTTAAAAGTATAGTACTATTAAATCAACAATTTTGTGTAATATGGATATATGTTGAGCAGGGTGAAGTATCTAAAGTAGAGATAAATAGGGCATCAATATCGGTTCCCCCAATGTATGTTTCTCGAAATTTAGTGATTTTCATACGTAATTAGGGTCTTTATGAATTTCTACAAATAAGATTTTACCTCATCGCACCTCCACATTTGTATACAGGTGATATATTGTGATCTCATTGTAGCGATGCGACATTAATTTTGCTGATTTATTAGTTACATATTATTAAAGTGCCGCAATGAGTTAAAATAATATTGTGTTAACTTAATAACCGGCACAAATAGCATGAAGTAGGGTTTTACAGTTTTAAATTTTTTTTATAGCATACATTTTTTTAATTTAAAGTACATTTTTAAAGAAGTGATAAGGAACTTATTTTATTGTAGGATATTATATTTTTATTGCGAGAATATTTTCTAAATCTACTACTTTTAAATGCATCGAATGGTTAATAAGATATGAACTACAAACAATCTCCGCTAATTGTTGTATAGAAAGAATTATAACATACTTTTAGACGTAACCGCTTGAAATTTTTATTTCAAACGTTTTCCGTATATTTTATATTTTGAAATATAATTAATAATTAAATATCAGATGAATATTTAAACTTTTAAGTCAACGTCAGTTTAAGTCAATGTCAACGATTTCGCGACATCTGTCGTAGTCGTAAGAATTATGAACTAAAAAACACAGCGCTCTCATTGTTTGACTTTCTTACATGGCCTATTCGGTGACTGTGTTTGAATAGGGGGCCAATTATAAATACTGTGGAGTTCATTTTAATCAGGGCAACTGATATGAGAGTTGACAATGATTCATTGTAATTACATACATGGATATCTTCACGCTGTATCCCTAACGGAGTAGTCAGAGGATTTTTTGGAATTATTTATCTTTTATCTTAATTTTCGTAATATACATTAATACAAAATCATTAAAATAAGATTAACACGTGCCCATGACCTCATGAAAAGAGGAACACGCGTTATTTATTCGTTACTATTAACCTGACGTTAATATACTTTTAAACATAAAAAGGAAAGCACTCAAACTTTCTGTCGTTTTACGATTTCAGTTATATTTCATATTGAAACAACGGAGCTGTAAAAATCAGGTCAAGTCTTGACTAGCGCCCATAAAATCCAAGCACAATACTACGGTGCGTTTTCACTTGAGTCGACAATTCGCGAGACGCTTTCAGCCGACGGCTATGGCGACCATACTGCACATTTTTCAAAGCATAACTTAAAAATCTAGTTATGCGCCCAAATAAAAGACAATAATTGTCGGTTCTTCTTTTTATGTAAAAACTAGAGTTTCATATAATGCAATCCTATTACACTATATATACTATACACCGTATTATCATTGTTCATAATTTTTTCAAATTGTTATTAGCGATTCTTTTGGAGGTAAAGCAGGAAGAGAGCAATTTTTACACGTGTTATTGAACATAAATTAATGTGTTATATATTTTTCGATTCGTGATGTAAAGAGATTTCATTCGATGCCCCACGCGACCACTAAATGTTTTTTGCGGCGTGAAATATGTTTTATTATTTACATGTGGAGTACAATATTAAAACGTTAATATTTTTCCAATGTTTTACGACATCATTTCGCTGCACAGACCGTCATTTCATCTATTCATAACCTTCAACGCAGTAGAGGGGTGTCATAAATTTGAAACATTTGTTTGGCTGTGTGTCTAAGTATCTGTATGTGGCATAATAGCTCCAAAACGGCGAATTACTTACTACTTCGGAAATCACTTTGAAAACAAGAAAACAGTATTAAAAGTATGAGTTATGTTAAAAGTATGAGTCTTGCAGAGGGTAGATAATAGTGAAATATAATTAGGTACTTATTGCTTTTTAAGGGTAGGTACCTGCTAATTAGACATTCAATTATTGAATTTAACTTTATAAGCGGGAGATGCAATTGGCAAGTGCTTGCTGGGCAAACAGAGCCATTTATGGTTCCAAGTAAACTGCTTCAATTTCTTGCGCTTAATCGATTTCTGAACGTTATTATTCAAAGTTCTGCAGTTTAGACAGAGTAAATACAGGTACATCTGGTCAACAACCATACACATTATGCATGAAACCGTGAGCAAGGAATATTATATTAGGAAATATAACCTTTATATCGCAATTAGAACTCTAGAAAACAGAATTTGTATATAAGGAAAGTGTAATGAAATAAATCTATTGTAGCACAAAACTTAGCGCTTTTTTATTGCAGGATAAACTAAGGCCAACTAAACATGAAGAAAACTTTCAGCTTTTCTTGAACATAAAAACTACGTTAAATAAAAAATATAAGATTTAAAAGCTCAATTCCATCATCAATTCGAGCAACAGAAATAAGGAAGTGATGCTTTCAGTTGTTAACATGTACTAAGTTCATAACAGGTGGTCCGTGAGAAATAAAATATTATCAGCAAAACATTCATTTTAGAGGCGATTAATTTCCTTTACCGTTAAGGTCGTTCAGTACTTATAGCGGATGTTACTATAAAGTTTTACGAATGTAGTTTTGATTAGTTTCGTTTAGATTAATATAGTTTATTATTCCTGAACCATATGGTCGCTGCTAAGAACAAGTTAGTGCTAAGAACACTAATAAAAATAGTTGGAATCTCTACTTTATAGAAGTTACTAATTAGTTAAACAACACAATTGCGCAACGGACGAATTAAATCCAGTGTGCAAATAATTACAGTGAGAGTCTTTAAATATGTTCTTATATTGTAATTAAAGAAATCACTAGCGAACCTAGACATTTTTTTTGGAAAATAAAATACAGTCCATGTTACCCGCTGATAACGTAGCTTTCCACAGGTGATAAAATTTTCGAAACCGTTGAATAGTTTTTGAGTTTATACATTATAAACAAACAAAGTTTACTTCTTTATAATATTAGTACCCATAGATAAATCCTTGTGTTTCACGGACTATTACCAAATAAGTTCTTAAAGCAATTATTCAAAAGCACTTTCAAAAGTTAACTTTTCAGATGATCCAATAAAACTTAAACACAAACATTGTAATTCCTAACGCGAAAGACAAGCGGGATGATTGAGTCGATCGCAAACTTAGCGTGACACGCTTCGCGAAGTTACACCGAGGGCGCGGGAACATGGGCCAATTTACATTATATCCACAACGACCGAATTGACGAATTAAGTTCTAAATTTCTTTTTATGCCTAGTTAAGTAACAATTTATATGTGCGTCGCGTATTAAATGGAAACTTTTCGGTCGTGTCGTATCCCACCTGCGAAAACTTTTCCTGCGCATCCAAGATTTCAATGAATAGTGATAACTTGTGGTCCATAATGGGGAATCCATTTCGGGGCTGCTGCAGCAGATGTCTGACAGCTTCTCTGACGGCGGCCGGCGTACTCGGTGTGGCGGGAGTGCCCAACGTCGGATACGGCCCCATCAGCCCGGACAGGCCGTGGAAGGTCGCCGACGGTTTCGGCGGGTTGGGATTATTGCCTCCCGGCAAAGACAGTCTCCTCGAAGTGCATAGCGGCACTGCACCGTAACCGTTCGTCATGATAGCGGGCCTCTGCAGTTGGTAATCACTTCGCGAGGACGGTAGAGTGTAGGTAGCGCGCGGCATGGGTCGGCGTGGCACTGGTTGTAGCAGCGGCGGCTGCAGCGGCCACTCGCCGTCGGCGCAGCCCAGCGAGCGCGGCCGGCGGGCCAGCGGGCCGGCGGCGGGCGCGCGGGTGGCCAGGCCCGAGTGCGGGCGGCGGCGCTCGAGCACGGGCGGCGCGGGCGGCGAGTAGAGGCTGAAGGCGCCGAAGTCGTGGCGCAGCGGGCCGGGCCCCGGGCGGCTCGGCTCGGGCGCCGGCGGCGGCGGCGGCTCGTCCCAGCGCGGCCAGGCCAGGCTCAGCGAGTCGGGCTTGCGGGGCGGCGCGGGCCGGGGCCTGGCCGCCCCCTCGGTCATGGCGGCCTCGGCCGGCACCGTGTCACATGTCGGGACGCCCGACGCGCGCCGCGGCAGCCGGTCGACTGCCGGCTGCCGGCGCGCCGCGACGCCTGCATCCGATTATTTCCCCCTGCATCGACGCACTCCGTGTTTTGGTTTTTAGGTCGGATTATTTCGGTTGTCGTGTTTCGAAGCGCGTGGTTAAAAGTTGTTGGAAGTTTACTCTGCCGCCATTCGAAGTTTGAAATAAAAAATAAAAAACGTGAAATTCAATTTCAACTTGAATGTTCGTTCTTGACTTTCTCAGTGTTTTAGACGTTTTTGTGATCTTTTTTATGAGTCGTTTGTAACCACATAACTTAATTTACATTCGTTTTACTGAATAATAACATAATTTTAGGCTTTTAAACGCTAATTTGAACGCAGTACACGCAAGTATTTGACATTTGCATACTGAAAGTCTATACATCTAACACCAACAAACAACCTATACATCTAACAATAAAATTTATTACAGTTTAAGTTTTTTTTTAAAGATCTTATCGATCTATCTGTCTGTCAGCTTGTTTGTCAGAGCAAATCTACGAAACGGCTGAACCAATTTTGATAAAACTTTCACTGATAGGTAAATTTTTCCGAGAGGGCAACATAAACTATTTTTTATTACGGCAAAACATTTATTTGATAATTATTGACTATAAGCTTGCCCAAGTCTCTCTTTAAAACTCATAGCGGCGATACTCACTTACCGGAACCCTTCATAGAAGCCGTCTATATTGGACATGAATCGTAAATTAACAGTTTACTGTAATATATGACATTTACAATCTGTGCTCAAAGAATAATACCACTGACTATTGCACAATTTGCGAAAAGAAAATTTATATACGTAATAACATATTATTTGAACTGATATTAAACTTATTCGTGTTTAAAAATATAGTAAATAATAATCTCATAATAATTTAGTGTCGTGAGCAGTACCTGTATCAGTAGCTGTAGCAGTAGCAGTAAGGATGAACCAGTTAAGGATTACTTTTGCATTTTTTTTTATATCAGAGGTGGCAAACGAGCAAGCATGTCACCTGATTGAAAGTGATCACCGCCGCCCATGGACACCCACAATGTCCAGGGAATCACGGGTGCGTTGCCGGCCTTTAAGGAAAGAGTAGGCTCGTTTTTTGAAGGTCCCTAAATGGTAACAGTCCGGAAATACCGGCGCTATAAGTTGGTTCCACAAAATTGCCGTACGTGGTAGAAAATGTCGTGAAAAACGCACAGTTGTAGACCGCCATCTATTAAGATAGTGGGGATGCAAGGACAGTCGATTGCGTGACATACGATAAAGGAACTCAGCAGCAGGCAGTACTCCAAACAATTCCTCAGAACATATCAGCGCATATTAACTCGATTTTTATTTTACAAAAAAGAGCGATACGTGCTATTTACAGTATGAATGCACGAGAATCACTAAGAGATCGTTTTAAAGACATTGATGTACTGACCTTGCCGTCCTTATACATCTTTGAAATTATTATGTATACGAGGAAAAATATAGATCGATTTACAAAAAAAGGCGATATTGGTGGTATGGAAACCCGAGGTCGTGATAAATTGGTTGTTCCAAAATTTAAATTACATAAGTCAAATGTTTCATTTTTGGGTACTGCGTTCGTTTTTATAATAAAGTTCCTCAAGAAGTCACTCAATTAACAGAAAATAGATTTAGATTAGTTATAAAACGTACATTGATTAGACAATCATACTATAAAATAAACGATTTCGTTGAAGATAAAACAATAGTCTGGAAATGATCTTCTCTGGACATGCATTTACTGGCTCTCTGAATATTGTATTTTAATAAACCTTTTGTAAAATTACGTTGAAAAAATTATACCTGACTGAGTTTCTTGTCGGTTCTTCTCAGTGTCCAGGTTTCCTTTTCTCTTCTCTTTGAACCGAACTAAAGTAGATTTGACGTTCAAAAATACCTTGTGATTGGGTTTACTTGAATAAATTGATTTGACTTTGACTTTGACTAACATTCCCCATGAAAGATCCGGTAAAATATGCAAATTACCTACTTGTATCGAAAGAAAATATCGATACTTACTCGTGGACTACTTTGAGAATTTCTAGCATAATTGAAACTTCGAGGTCAAAATAATAAAATCGAAACATACATATCTTCACGCTGTATCCCTAACTAAATAAAGGTAAATTATTATAAAAATTAAAAAAACGCTCAAAAAAATAAGCAGGTACCTTAGAAAAAAGTTAAATAATAATTATATTTTATTACATATATATCCTCACGCCTAACGGAGTAGAAAGGATGGAGCGAAAAGCATCGCAATCCTCCAATCCATTATTCTTCTCGCACACTTTCGCGTAGGTATGCGAGTCCTTTGGAAATCCATACTATCCATCCTAATATTATAAATGCGAAAGTATCTCTGTCTGTCTGTCTGTTTGGTTTTCACGGCTAAACCGCCGGACCGATTTTGATCAAATTTGGCATGGAGATAGTTTGATACCAGGGGGTGAACATAGGCTACTTTATTTTTCAAAAATCTACCCCTGAAGAAGTGAAAAGGGGGATGAAAATTTTTAACCCCTGAACCGATTAAGATGTAATTTGGTACAGAGATACACCTTTTCGATTAAAAAAACAACTTCCTTTTTTATCAAAAATCTAATCCTAAAGGGGTGAAAAAGGGGATGAAACTTTATAGGGGAACTTGATAATGCTAAACCCTAACAATATGGATATCAAATGAAATGGAATACGTAGGGGAAGGTAGATACATGTGTGACGTCACCATAAATCAAATATGGCGGATGTTCCATAATAGGAAATAACTTTTTCGTTCGACACCAACAATATGGGTATCAAATAAAATGGAATACGCAGGGGAAGGTTTCTGTACACGTGACGGCATCATAAATCCAATATGGCGGATTTTCCATAATAGGAAATAACTTGTTCGTTCAACACCAACAATATGGGTATCAAATGAAATAGAATACGCAGGGAAAGGTTTCTATATATGTGATGTCATCATAAATACAATATGGCGGATGTTCCATAGCAGGAAATAACTTTTTCGTTCAACACCAACAATATGGGTATCAAATGAAATGGAATGTGCATTGGAAAGTTTTTGTATATGTGACGTCATCATAAATCTAATATGGCGGATGTTCCATTACAGAGAATAACTTTTTTGTTTAACACCAACAATATGAAAACCTCGGGTAACATCAGTAACCTAAAGAGATCAAGAAAAATTTTTCCACGCGAACGAAGTCGCGGGTTTAGCTAGTATTATATATATATGTATGTATGCATATTATGTAACGCGGACGACATGCGCTGTTGTACTCCTCGGGGTCGCATGGATAGATAACTGGAACCCCCAGTCCAATCTGACTCTGAAGGCGTCCTGAGTCACCTTTTACGGGTGGAAAACGCTGTAACCTCGTTCTTTGGCTCGGACTACAAGGGTGAGTCGGTTCATCCCTGGTTATCTCATTCATCTAGATCTAGACTCTAAGTCAATTTAAAAAACTTTCTTTCCTTTTTGACCAGGTCATATTTTCTATAGAAAGCATACGGACGACCCCTGTGGCGTGCATTCCATAGACAAATAGACACCAAATATACTCTGATAATATGCTAATTAAATAAAGTTATAAATATCAAACATCAAAAAATCAAACTGTTTACAAGTAGAAACGTAAAAGAGCCTGAAGTTAATGTTGGTTTGGTTAGAGACAAATAGTGTCTATTAAGTTTTTGTTATAGACAGTGTCTATTTGTCTCTATGGAATATACGCCACTGGTGACCCTATTGTTGGTACATCGATCACTCCGATCGAGTAAGTAGCCAGTTACGGTAGTCGAGTGGATGCAACGAACTCTTGAACGGGCAGTAATGCAGCTCAAGTGTTGTTATTTTAAATTTGGGCACTTTCGATCGCGCGTCTACGGTTTAGGGTTATTATGGTTTGTACGTGAGTGCTCCTTACGAGTCCTATTGAACTTCGGTCATGTTACTCTGTCTATACGTATGATAAACAATACAAGTCAATTTTGAGTGAGTTGTTACAGGTTTTTTGTCATTTTCAGGGTTCCGTAGTCAAAATAGTCTCTTAGCCTATCACGACAAATTATTCTATCGTCTATACACAAGCTGAACTAAAATTTAGCATTGGCGCAAATTGGCAACACAAAACTACAAATGCGAAACGAATAATTAAATAATGGATATTTTGGACCATTTCAATTGATATTTTTTTTTATTACATATTTATTTACCAAATTCAACTTGTACTTTGACTGCATTTCCCATGGAACCATTAATTAATCTATGGCCGCCACCTTCTTAGCCAGATATTTTTTTTGGAGCGTTTGTCATATTTTTGTACTGTTATATGAAATACTTCGGTGCTTTTTTAAGTGTCAGTTTTTATTGTACTCTGATGTTGGGTATTTGAGAGTATCAAAAATAAATAATTATAAAATGTTTTGTTCGAAATAGAGCTCAAAATCAATGAATGAAAAGAAAAAATAATCTCATTTTTAATTTTATTTATTATTTAATAATAAGTTCGGCCATTCTCGCGGACAAACATTAAGATAAACAATTAAGAGATATGTGGTGTGACAGGGTTGCACAACAGTGTTATTGTAAAAATAAAGAAAGGAATGCTAAGATGGTTTGGGCACATAGACGGAACGAGTGATGAAAGACTGACGAAGAAAATCTACAGAGCGAAAGCGAGTAGTAGCAGAAGCCAAAGAATACAAAGGCGGACTTACGAAGATCAAATAGCCAGACTTGTTAACTGACGGATATGTTAAAAGCATTTGCATACTTAGGCGAAAGTGTGCGAGGAGAATGATGAGGTTTGAAGAGGCGAAAGATAGAAAAGTATCTAATGACTTCGATGCATGGGAATCCATGCTCCATGACTACTCCGTTAGAGATACAGCATGAGAATATTCTGTACGTATGTATTTAGTGAAGAAAAAATGGTCAACGTTGTTTTTTTTTTGAGTGATGTTTACATGGCTGTCGGTGTTGTTTTCCTTGGTCACAGAAAAACGCTAAAAAACTAACAAAGTGTTCACGGATTTTTTCAAAGTTTTTTTGCTTCTTTTTACCGCTCGAACGAGCGTCGAGTTTTAACAATTTTACCTTATTTATCTTAATTTGATAGTCCTACTATCACGAAAACTGAAACAGGGCCGTGTACTATCCATTTCAAACTATCATCAGGTAAATATAATGTCAGTCTTACCCACTTTTCTTAACAAATTCAAAAATTCCCTTTATTACCATTAAAATGGTTGAATATTCTCTGTAATATTATTTGGACAACATGTAGTAATCTTAGTAAAATTACTTCAGAAAATTTAAATACAGGTAAATATAATGTCAGTCTTACCCACTTTTCTTAACAAATTCAAAAATTCCCTTTATTACCATTAAAATGGTTGAATATTCTCTGTAATATTATTTGGACAACATGTAGTAATCTTAGTAAAATTACTTCAGAAAATTTAAATATTTATGTAAAGATTTTATATTTTCATATGAAGGTCTCGATTTAACCTTTTAGGCACTTTATATGCTTTATAACAGTTAAATTCAGTTTACTTTTGGTTTATTAACTAATACTTCAGCTTATCCCTGCCTATTTAATAATTTAAGATAGATATTTCCTAGAAAACAGTATGTTCATTATCTTTGTTATCGTTCTCCATCACAGTACAAAAGTTTAAAATTTTGTTATTGTCTTTCATTATTTTGTTGATTTAGTATCACAACCACAACATATCAACGTGGCATAAGATATTTAACGCATTTGTTTGCCCACAAAGAATAAAAAAGAATGTGTTTTGGTTCCAGATTACCACCTGAAGGACGCCCTTTTTTTTCTTTACTGTCTTTTTTTTTTAATATCGTTTCCTGTCTCCATTTCACGGGCTAACATCTCGGCTCGTTTTGATAAAATTTGCCGGACATGACCTACGGCCTATATAAACTGTAGCGAATTAAGATAACATAATTTTACCTATTTGTGACCATCGCTACCAACCACGCAGTAAGTGTTGAAGTCATCCAGACCTTAATAACGCCAAGAAGCTTGAGTGTTTACTCTAACTTTTTTTGGGGCCATAATATCTCTCTTTTGGCCATATACATTATGATAATTGTGTTTTCTCACCGTATTCTTCACATGAATTTGGTTTGTGTTTAAATTTCACATTTGTAACTCTCTATATTGTATAGAACTATAAATTAAATAGTAATATTCAATGAAAATTAAAAAGTAAATACGGTCAACTTCCGAGTGACTTAAATGTTTGAAAAACTTAAATGTAACTTGTTCCGTACAACAATAAACTGAACAGTAAATAAATGAAAAATTAACTAGTAATGCAGTTAACTTTTGAGTGACAATCTTAATGTAATTTAGAGACGATAAATTGGATACAGCCCGTTTGCTTTTTTTCTTTTCCGGAATTATTATTTTATATCAACTTTCTTTTTTTCTAATTAAAGGGCAACTAATGGTTGCGCCCGGTAGAAATTAACGTTACACAGTACATAAAAAGCGCAACGTTATTGTTCATAAAAGCGAACGCTTCTCATATAAAATTACATTTGATAAAAAGTAGTGTATAGTAAAAACTAACTGGATTTGATTACTTGTCAAATAATCAATTGCTAAGTACTCCTAACTTAATGCGTGTCCAATAAATCTTGACCCATATTCGTTTAGTTTGACTGGGCTACTCAATACCACGAGCCCCGCAATAGGCTAAATATTTTTTTCTTGAGATCGATCGCATTCTCTTTCAATACGACGTCGAAAAATTCAAATCACAAAGGGAATCCCTTTTAATCCGCGTATAAACAAAAATACGTAAAAGGTCCAGCATTTCTAGAGATCAAAGGCCGTAAAGCTAAGAAAAACGGAGGGTCCCGTATTTGCAATTCCGTTATACGAATATTAGGAATACGTGAGACGCAATTTTCATATGGAACTATTAATCAATTTGGCGCTGAGAAAGGGATGAACGGGCCAGTGGGCAGGATTTTTATTTGTTTAGGGATGGTAGTGTCAGTTTGTCGATACTTTTATCTACGAAAGTTTTAATTTTAAAGAATATTTTTAAAATGTATTACTTCAGAAACATTACTTAAACACAGCGTTTATTATAGCGACCTGTCCCGGCTCCGCAAGGGGTGAAATAACTAACTTTATTATTCTCTGTAAATAGAAAATAACTCAATCTTTTTCTAAATCTATCCAGTATCTCGACGAACATAGCAAATATATTTGAGCTCAAACAAAGTGGTATTCGAGTCAATGAGTGATACACAAAGTAACATGGGTTTTTACCTATTATGGTTTCATAAAAATAAGTCCTAAAGACGATACGGTAGAAGAGAGATGAGACAGTACGTACAACCTTTCGGGTATCAATATTATAACCAAAGCTATGGGAATTAAAATCTATCGTACCTTCTTAGAAGTTTAAACTCGCAAGTAGATAAACAACTGGAGCTACCGCAGAATTAAGAAAAGTACCGTTTAAATCTCCTGTCCTCAGTAGGAATCAATATTGTAAAGTCCGCTTTAAGAGCAGTAGATTAAAACAAATTTAACAAAATTTCAAAAGAGAACAGATTAAAAATCTAAACGAAAAATTTAACGCGATTACTTTTTTATTTTGGGTTGACGTTTCGACCAAGTTGCATCGGCCGTGACTCAGTTTGCATGAGACCACAGCCGATGCAACTCGGTCGAAACGTCAAGCCTAAATGAAAAGGTAATCGCGTTAAATTTCCCGTTTTAGATATTTTCTAATGCAACGCGAAAGTTTAAAAGTTTATGGAGAACAAATTAAGTTTCAAATTTTTTGGAATGTTTCGATTTAACATATACGGTCAGAAAAATTCGAAACTTATTATGGCGAAATAAAATTATTATTAATTATTTACTCCAGCTGTGCTCGGGCACGCATTGCTGTGGCTTAGTAGGTATTATATTATTATT
Organism: Zeuzera pyrina; assembly: GCA_907165235.1. Classification (NCBI taxonomy): domain Eukaryota; kingdom Metazoa; phylum Arthropoda; class Insecta; order Lepidoptera; family Cossidae; genus Zeuzera; species Zeuzera pyrina. The sequence goes on along the minus strand of OU015638.1, from coordinate 20,098,916 downwards.
CATGAGTTATGATCTTGAGTTCATAGAAAATCGCATAGAGAAAAGCTCTTTCAGTTTTTCCTCAATTTTTTAACTTTCGGGCACCTTGTCCAGTTTTTATTTCCATAAAAAGCGTTTAAAAAAATTAAAAAATCGGTCGAACCGTTCCCATATGTTGCGACTAGCAACGAACATGTCATTTTTATTTACATAGACACCGTATGTACGTATGTATGTGCATATGCACTGTTCCTTTACAAATCTGAAAACACTAAGCAAATTTAAAGGTAATCTATTCAGATTGGTTGATAAATTACTTTTTGTCTCACTGTTATCCCCGAATTCCTGTCAAAAATTAAACGGAAATTATAGTTATTTATTCATTTCATACATATAAATATTGTATTTACCATAAAGCTAATATCAAATCAATACATTAAAATAACTTTTAACAATATTTTGATATTTTACCACACTTTAATGGTTGTAAAGGAGATAAGAGTACTTTCAGTTATCAAAGGAACAATTTTACTAAGTATTGTTATGATATAATCATTCGTATAAGTACGTTTCTTAGCACGGATTTATGTATTACGTACGTAAACAGATCAAATAGCCGGAGTATTAGCTGACGAAAATGTCAAAAACACTCGCATACGTAGGCGAAAGTGTGCGAGGAGAATGAGATTTGAGGAAGCGTAGGAAGTATGTAAGGACACAACGCTTGGGGCGCCGTCCTCTCTGGCTATCCCGTTAGAGATACAGCGTGAAGATATGTCTACATTAAAGTAGTTTCCTCAAATCTCATCATTCTCCTCGCACATTTTTGCCTAGGTATGCGATGCGGGTGCATTCAACATCTCCGTCAGCTAACACTTTGGCTATTTGATCTTCGTAAGGCAGCCTCCGTCTTCCTTGGCTTACATAGATACATACCCTGCTAAAATAACTCCCCTTTTTGCTACGCCATGGTCGGATAAAATCATTGATATAAATATTAAATATCAAACATATGCGTGAATGTAAGTGATTCAATTAAATATTAGTAACACATGTGAATTGAGGTAATGTAATTAAGGATACCTGCGATGCATTATTACTCGGGTGTTCCATTGTAAAATACGTTTGTAATATAGTATAATTTGTAAAGTATGTAAAGTATGATTTATTGTTCACATTTTCGTAATAAAGATAAAGTGAAAGAATAAAGTCTAACCCAAAATAAATTTTTCATCAACTGACCCTTTCGTAACGCGGTCCATAGAACAATGATATTTTTTTAAAGAATAACCATCGTATTTTTAATTTTGTATGCCAAGCGCTGAATATTTTGGCCAGAAATTCCAAATTAATGTTTACAATGGTAGTCTGTCAGGTATGAAAATACATGTCGGTAGCTTTCTAGATATAGGCTGTTTCCCTGCTCTTAAATCTGCTATATTTCGTAGTACCTTCTAGTGAAATATTTTTTTCTTCTTCACAGATTAGCGTATTTGCCAATGTCACTTATTAATAAGTAGAATCCACATGAAGCATGTTCGAAGTATATTCGTTTTTTTCTTCTGATCCTATAACTAAAGTGAAAGTAGGCGTTACTGAAGTTATAAAGGACTTGGAAGAGCGCGAGAACTTCAGCTACACAGGTTTATTTAGACCTACTCCTTTCTTATCACTTACACAGAACTTTAAAACGCAATATACTATCACTTGTACTTTAAAACTCCCAAAAATGTAAAAAATTGAAAATCTAAATAAAATGACAACCACACTTATCTCGTTCCCGCCAAAAAGTCCTATTGAAATAATTAAAAATTTCGAAAAGTTCGATTTCTAAATTGACCCGACCGCCAATCGAATCTGCGACTTTATTTTGGAAAGCTGATGTTCTGTTATCGCACTAATGTGCCAATCGATACAAATACATATTGTACAAATATTAGAAATTCGTGATCTAAAGAAAGAAAATTCTTCCGAAAAAAAAATTTAAACTTATTGTATAAGCCACCTAAAACTACTTTTCAGAACCCAAAAACTCAATCTTTTAGTTCATATCTATTTGGGCCTACGAGGTACTTACTATAATATTTCCAAAGAACTGTTTACGTTATGTGGTGTGAGAGAGGAACGTTGTTGTCATACAGAAAGGCATCAAGATGATTCCATAATATCCCTTTTTTTATTTTTGGAACAAGCACTAAAAATTAAAACAAAATTGTCGATAAGCTTTTTAGAAAGACTTAAAACTATAAATCCTTCCTTTACGCACGAGTAGATCTCGCTACGTATTGAAAAAATATTTTAATGGTAATTCTCTTGATGATTCCTCGGATGATAGTACTTCAAATTTGAACTTAAGTATAAAAGCACACTAATCAATACGTATATTTAAGGAAGCACTTTATGCTGCTTCCGTCTTAAAAGGAGATTGAGGAGTTGTGGGATAACAGGAAAATAAGTAATTAACGTTCTGATAAAGGAGGCAAACAACGAAAATCAATAATTTGTTTTTTAAACATGTTTGAAAAATACATAAAATTGCTGACATTTTGGATTGATGACTAATGAATAATTGACAAAGACATGACAAAGACAAAAAATGACACAGTTACTTAAAAAGGCATTTCTAATAAGTTCTCAATTTTCGAAATTTCTTTCGTCAAGATTTAACACTTTTTAAACGTTATATGTAATCTAAAATTACCTTTTAATTTATAATTTTTAAATTTTTACGTAAGTTTATAAATTATGACATAAAACCAACAAAAACATAATTATGATATAGACAAGTTTTTTTTAATGTATTAAAATATTGACAATTATGTTATCAGCCTCAGCCTCGGACCAAGAACCTTGGTCCGACCTTGGTGCTAAGAATATATCATAATTTTTTTGAATTTTACACAAGAAATTTAAAAAATTTTACTAAGTGTGAAGTAATCTAAAGCTTAGCCATATTTAATGCACTATAAAACTCACTAATCACTCATTAAAACAGTACGTATAAAACTCACTGAATAATTCATTGCATACTAAATAACTCACTGAACACTAATTTTGCCTATATTTTAACAACGACGGTTCACGGATACAGCTAAAGATATACTAACACTGATTGCACTAGACTACTTCTATTTAACAGCGCATGGCGGAGGGTATAATTAAATTATTTCTGACTATCTCCACTCAAATAAACTGTACGCGATCGTTTGTTGCTACTTGATAACTACTACACAAAGACTAACGCCAGATTCTCTTATAAAGCCTCATTAATACGTAGGTATGGTATTTTGACCCCACTTTTGCTATCAAAATCTCACAAAATTGTCCTAGATGACTAACTGACGTGATTAGAATGTAATGAAGCTAACAAGTATAAGTCTCATTGTTCGCGCCAATTTAGCGAAGAGACACGAGGATGCCCGAACATCGTAGTATTCGCAATAGCATATTAGAATTAATCGTACTTTGTAAAAAGATTTATCATATAACTATCAAACTCTTCGCACGTATATCATTTATTTACAATTTTCCCTGGTGTACCTATTGCTAAAGCGTACTCAATACAATTATGTATATATTAATATTTTGTGGAAACAAAATAGAGGTTTAAATAAGGCTTCGAACTTTGTATCAGTTCCGACAATATCGATACCGTTACCAACACTTGTTCGTATCGTTCCGCCCGGCCGCACACGGTGTTGTCTTCCGAATACGAAGCATCGCGAGGATACTGTCGCTTCAAGCGATTCATCCCTATTGGATCAGACACTGACATTTCGTTGCTGCTAACTGAATTATTTACTAATTCTTACAGACCTATTAAAGGGGAAAAAGCGGCGATGTATCACTGTCTACACGAGATGTATCACTGTGTACATGAGATGTATCACTGTGTACAAGAGATCTATCACTGTGTACACGAGATGTATCATTGTGTACATGAGATGTATCACTGTGTACACGAGATATATCACTGAGTTCACAAGATATAATGCGCCTGACAATACATATCAATCATCTGATCTGAAACTAGGGTATTTCCCTGTGCTATGGAAATCAGACGATGGCTACTAGGGGCGACTCCCAGTACATCCAGACCCTAGAAAAGTTCCTAGAAAAGCTCGTTTCCTAAATTGACCCGACCGGGAATCGAACCCGGAACCTTCTAAGCTTGAGTGCAACGTCTAAACCACTGCATCATTTAAGGTCGTCATGTGTTACTGTGTACATGAGATGTAATATTGTATGTATAAAATGAATCACTACAACTGTGTACACGAGATATATTTTTATGTCAAATTTCAAACTTGTATTAGTTTCTAAAAAAATCGACTGCAATTGGACAGACGCATGAGAGATCGTTTATGAATCTTACAAGTTTTTTCTTTTGAAATGCCGAGGCTTAGAAATGATTGAAATAAGCTTAGCATAATTATATACTGCCTTATTTAAGAGAATAAAAGGGCGCTGCTTATGCGCTCATTACATAGCTGCCACTAATACCAAATTATTATAAAAAAAATTATAAAACTAAATAAAATTTCATGACATAACAACTGATTATAAAAGTAACTAATAAAAATATATTTTATTATAAATAAAATATAAATTCAGTAACAACCGAGAAACAAGCACTCTTATAGTGCCTCAGTAAATCAAGATATTATATAACCTGAATTCCCGGATGTCGTTGACCATATAGGATGCACACCTGGTAAACATATGTACGTGTATGGGGTGTTAGCCACAGAATCGCCATATCAAGCCCCATCTGATTAACCCCCAACTACCCATTCACAACTCGTCCTAATTCAAGAGCGGTATCGACGTCCCCGTATCATCAATCTCGCTCGAAAGGGACCTGACGCGTAATTACATTTTCAGCACAAAAGAGTAAACCTGCCGGCGAGATCGCTACTGATTCGACGTTTCAGAACCGGGAATTATTTAGAACTTCAATTAACTGACGGTGAAATGGTGAAATATATCAACGGGCTGTTTATTTGCATTGAATTTTTTTCCAATTAAATTATTTTCATTCCTGTAAACTGAAGGTATATTTATAACGAGCAAGAAACTTGGACATATTTTTTCAATATCATTTTATAATTAGGTACATTTTTAGATTAACACTTTTTAATATGTGCAAACTGATTCCCAGATTATATTCATTACTAATGTTTTGTCTTTGATAAAATGTTGGGTTTTATTTGCTTGATTTTCCTATATTCAATTTATTTATTAGTTAGACATTCTCTGTTCCTTAAGTGAGAGACAAATATCAAACGTCGATTTTAAAAGATCTTGTCGATTCCTTTTACGTAACAGTTAAAGACACAATAGATGATAAATTTAAAAAAGAGGGCCAGAATACCCAATATTAAATTTATTGCTTTTCGTCATGATTTTAGATTACGAATTTAGCTCTCTTTGCTAAGTTTCAACACAGTAAGTGCAAAGACGACGAAAAAAATCGACGTCGATTTACGTACACATGGACAGAGTAACATATTTCCGCGTACTCATCTAATAATATTTGTATATTAAAGTTAATAAAATACAAACAATTAGACTAAAACTATTTTAACTCTTTGCTTTCCAAGAAAAGGTGCATGTGACAACATTACTATTGTATATCCTATTTTTTTCATTGCTGTCCCTAACGCAAAGAATATGGCGATCACATTTATGACATAACTAGTGATGGGCTAGTTCGCAAATGATTCAGTTGTCATACTTATTAATTAAAGCAGATTTGACGTTCAAAAATACCTTGCAATTGGGTTTACTTGAATAAATTGATTTGACTTTGACTCTGACTTCTTTTTACTGCTCGAACGAACGTCGAGTTTTTGACTGACTTCGTTTTGAATTATTAGTAAAAAAACATTTTTATAATAGAATTTTCGTCCGTTTGCGTGTTTGTGCTTCAATAAAAACCACCAAGAATTAAAAGAGTAACTAAAGTCATGATAAGTAAAAAATTTGTATTTTTAAAAAACACTTCAAAATAAAAAATAGAAGATTGTTATTATTTGCACATCGCAAACAATAATATTCTTCTGTTATCATTCTGTCTTACATTTCGAATGAATTGTGTCACTCACATATTAGAGTGAACTGATTTATGATACTTATTTGATCTAGGAATGTTCACGCCATATATATATTTTATTTTGCCGCTAATACATTCGGCTTTCTTCGTTGTTTTTCGTCGCTGTTCGTGTGCTAATCACAAAAAGTGATTTACTTACCGTCATATATAGAGAGAATTTATATCTTACCGCTTCTTTTTCGCTCCCTTAAACGCTTTTCCATAATATAAATTTATTTCTATTAATACGCTATTACTCTTCGTTAAACCTATTCCCACGCTTTCCTTGACCCTGTGGTCCATGTGTTGTCACCGGACTGTGAATTGTGTGTGAGTTAGACCAAAAACCCCGAGAAGAGGCGCCACCAGGGGACTTGTGCACGGATCACAGAACGGACGCAGGGGCCTGGTATACCTGTTTTGTTATCCATCCATAATCCAGGTTAGTCCTAGCTTCCATATTCTTTAAAATTGCATATGAACCAGCATTTATTTATATAATTTAAAATACGCTTTAGAGAGCGTCGTCATATATATCTTTATAAGAATATTGGCGTGCTCAAGGAACGTAAGCAACCTTTATAAGTGTTACTACAAATTGAAGACTTTTTGAAGACTGTACTATATCGGATAATATTAGTGTTATATGTGCATATTTCATAGTTTCGTGTATATAACAGAAAAGCGGAGTTATTATAGAGCTACGTGTAATACTTCGGGCCAGTGAACGGTGAAAATTTAACAAAATTTTGGTCAATTTCTTGATTGTCTACATTAAAGTCAAAAATGGAAAAAATATGATATATTATATACATACAAACGATCATACGTTACATATTATTTTCATTCTTCCTCTTGTCAATGTTTAACATAAATAAAAAGTTTATACAAAAAAGTTATAATAAAAAAAGGTTCCACAACAACTGTAATTCAGCCTAATACTGAAGCAGGCTAGGCAGATCGTTTCCAACGTCAGCATTATCATTATATTCTTACCCAATGGACAATAAGTAACATAATTTAACTGTAGAATAACTCCAATCTCCAAGCTCATCGATTTGTCTGTGATTACGAAATCACTTGGAGAAGCACAAAGACTCAACCGGTCCGTTAATGACAGTTTAATGTCTAAAGTTCAGTCTAGACCAGCGCGGAAACTATATTAAACGCTGTGAACTAGCTGATATCGACAGATGCAAAATAAGCTTCAATATTAATAATTTCAGTAAAATGACAAAATACAACAGTATTTACACAATTTTATAGATGACTGCGATTATTTCTTAGAAAATAAATGGTTTTATCTAATCACTAGCCGCTACCCGTGACTTCGTCCGATTTTTTTATTTTTAAAATAACCATGTCTGTCCTCTAGTGTCGAACTATCTCCATACCAAATTTCATCGCAATCTGATGTCGGTATAGCCCATAGCCCATAACATACGAACGAACAAACATTGATTTTTATATATTAGACTAGCCAATCCCCGTGACTTCATCAAGGTTTTTTATTTTTAAAATAACCTTGTCCTTCCTCATGATTCAAGCTATATTCATATTAAATTTCATCGCAATCGGATAAATGGTATAGCAGCCTAAAAATACAAACAAACTAACAAATATTGTATAGACTCAGGTGTTACTTTGCTGAAATCCATTTCATGTGATGAATTCCTAAAATATTTACCTATTTTCCGCTCAAATTACAAAAACCACCAATCGACACTAGCACCAAATCAACAAATGTTCATTTGTTGATTTGGTGCTGGTTAGATGGCCGAGCCCGATCTCTGCTCCCTGAGGATGCTTCGTTGAGAGGCAAGAAATGTGTCGATTGGTGGTTTTTGGAGTTTAAATATTTAAGGAACTCATCACATGAAATTAACAAATATTGATTTTTAAATATTAGATTTACTATTTACTTATAAATGTAGACATAATATTAATTTACTCATAAATAATCCATAATGCCTAGGACCCGTTTCTTCGGACAAAGCGTGAAAATCAATGCTACGAGAACGTCCTTTTTGGAAATTTTAATTACTCTTTGTTAACAGAATTCCCATCAACTCTCGGACGCAGAAAGAAAAATTAAAGGGCACAGCACAATGGGCATGAAAGGCGTGAAATTTGATGTTCGCAGACGGTAATTTGGAAGCGAACAAGGCCGCCTATTATCGAAGACGCCCTAACTCCGCCCGAATACAAAAAATATTATTCTGTACAATAAACGAGTTTTCTTGACACTCCGTAAAATAGCATTTTATTAGGGTTCCGCAATAAAAATAGCAAAAACAGAACCCCTGTAGTTTCGTTATGTTCGTTATGTCTTGCGACTCAAATTAAAACAGAAATTCGTTTATTTTTCGTATATCTTATGAATTAGCGACCTCCGTGGCGTAACGGCTAAGCGCGTAGGAAAGTAAACGGGGGTTGCGGGTTCGATTCCCGCCCCGAGTCTGGGTGTTTATGTATAATATGTATTTATTTACAAAAGAAAAGTATATAAGTAGTATATCACTTGTCTAGTACCCATAACACAAGCGCTGTGCTGCTTACTTTGGGACTAGATGGCGCTGTGTGAAATGTCTGAGTACATTACTAATATTACATAGATTGCTATAGTTTGCTACACATATCACAGTTATTTATTGTATCAGGTAGATCAGTTAAAGATTATTTGATGTAAAAATCTGAAATTAGGAACGGTTAATAATCATTGATGGTTAAATGACGAAAGTCAATTTGAAATTCGATTTATGAACTTATGGGGGTCGATACTTGTAGTTTAAATGGAAAGTTTTAAAAATATTTTCACATACATGTCCTTACTCAAGGGTAGTCAAAGAAGACGGAGCACCAAGCACTGCGATCTTTAAAAAATATTTCATAGTCATTTTATGGGCAATCAAATTAAAAAAGTCAGATCTGAGAGTTATAAGTTACGGTTACTGGTCTTTCGTTCATTATAAGTTGTGACGAATATTATTAATTCAGTGTAATACTTAAATAAAGAAAAAAAAGCAATGAAGAAATACGCAGTTATGACAAGAGTTGTACAACAGTGATATTATAAAATGAAGAAAGGAATGCTTAGGTGGTTCGGGCGCATAGAAAGAATGAGTGATGAAAGACTGACGAAGAAAATCTAGATAGCGAAAGCGAGTGGTAAAAGAAGCCAAGGAAGACCAATGCTGACTTGCCAGCCAGTGTTAGCCGACAGAAATCTCAAAGGCACTCACTTGTATACCTCGGCGAAAATGTATGAGGAGAATGATGAGATTTGAGGAAGCGAAAGAGGTACGTAATGACCGCGACGATTGACGTCGGCTCCTGTCGACGTGAAGCGCACTCGTCACAGGCACTCGTATTTATATTTTAAAATTAAAATACCATATAAGTTTTCACTTCTAGCGTGTGGTCACAAGCACGCATGTTTTTTTTCCACATACATACATATCTTCACGCTGTATCTCCAACGGGGTAGTCAGAAAGGTCGGAGCGCCAAGCTTCGGGGTCCTTACATACTTCTTTCGCTTTCTCAGATCTCATCATTCTCCTCACGCATTTCTGCCTAAGTATGCGGGTGTTTTTGACGTTTCCGCCAGCAGACACTCTGGCTATTTGAACTTTGCAAGTCATCCTTGATCTTCCTTGGCTACTGCTACCACTTACTTTTGCTCTATACATTTTCTTCTTCAGTTTTTTACCCCTCATTCTTTCCATAGACAAATAATAAATAAAAGACGTACTAATTCGCACGCGTTACATTTACACATAATATTTTAATAATAGCTATCTGTAGTAAGAAAATAATGAAATGCGTAAATCGGAATATATTTTTTATGACGCAGATATCGATAATACAGACGAGCAGGTGTGTCCGCGAGCCGGGGCTAATATTAATATTGGACAAAACGTCTCTGAAGCGAGGCAATATGTGCATTATGTATGAGCTATTTGATACACGCGCCGCTATCGCATCGCCGCGTCGCACCGCACCATGCCGTGTGAAGGAGCTCTATAGTAGACACATATTTTATATCGCCGCGTAATATGGCGACAGTTATTGATATAAAGTAAAAGACAAATCGTGTGGGATTATTCTTTTATTTAATGGGCTATTTAGTGGTATGACTTAAAGATCAAATAGCTAGAATATCAGCTGACCTGAATACTGAACCACTCACGTACCTCGCCAAAAGTATATGAAAATATTGTTAAAAGGTTTGAGAAACTGAAACTACTAGATCTGTCATCTCTATCCATCTCTTTACAAGTTTTAATTTTTATCTTTAAAAGTTCATTCATTCTCTTTAAAAGTTTCAATGTTTACATTGCAAATTGTCACAGTCCGTCTGTTGATAGAATGTCTTTCTGGCAGGTCATGATTGAATTGACGACGTAACTTTGAAATGGCATTGAATTTACGATAAAGATATTTTTATTGAATATTTGCCCAACTAACGAATGATTATCATTAAAACTTTATTATTATATCAACTGACAATAAATGTATGTTATAATTTTGTGTTTTTAATGTTAAATAAATTAGAAAATAATTTGTTTTTAAAGCCAAATGCGCTGTTACAAATATATGTGAAATATTTATTTTTGTAGTAATGTGCCAAAAATAAGAGGCAACTGTAACGTTATTTGTCCTTATACTATAAAATAATAAGTTTTTTTTTTCTAATAATTTGATAATAATGATGTTGATCTTTATGATATTTCTGAATATTACTCTCGCATTTTTATTTTCTTTACGATAGTTATATTCAGAAATGAGAAGCCAGAAAAACAAGTATTGAAACTTATGTTACTATTTTCTGGGGTCGGTTAAAGACATAATATAATGGTGTTATTCTTTGCCCATCACTAGTCATAATCAAGTGATAGACGTCAGGAACGCATTCTCTGTCGGATTATAAGTCACAAATAAATATATGCTGGGCCACACTTAGCTTTGGCTCAGCAAGTATTTCATTTTAATTATATGATTATTCGTGAGTTATTGTTGTGAGTTCATATAAAAATCTCACAGAAAAAAAGCACTCAGACTATCTCGAATTTCCCAATTTTCGGGCCAACTTTTCTAGCTTTTTTCCTGAAAACCTTATTTGGACTATTACGAAGGTTGTAAAAAAATTGCCCAATGGATTCAGCCGTTTTCAAGTGATGCACTTACTACTGAACATTTACAGTATTCAATTTTTGTTGTGCTTGCCACTCTGTGCTTTACCTCTGACCACCCCATTAGAAATACAGCGTGAAACTATATACGTATGTATGTATTTAATTTCTATTTAACATTTAAGAAAATGAACATGTAGATGACAGTTTCTAATAACGTACACAGGTACAATACGTGAATTCTATTCACCGTGTCCCATCCCTAAGGCCCAAAATAATAAAAATTCGAAAATTACCATACCAAAATTGCTCATTCATAGAACCTTCTTTTTACGTAAAACAATATTATGAAGCAACCATATGATAGGTGATAGGCACACCAACTTCTAAATGTATTATTTTGAAGATAACATCAAAAAACACATGTCACTGTACGAAATTTTTTAATATAAATATATAAATTGCCGATTTATGTTACTATAAAAAAATTTAAACTTTTTGCCAGAAACTTATACTCTATGTACACCCATTCCCAAAATGGGCGATAACGCCCCCTGTGGGCGCTGCAGGCCTAAAGGGGTGCGGTAAGAGACCCAGAAAAAAAATGGGGGCGTTGTGTAGAGGCCTGGGGGTGATTTGTAATTTCATTTAGCTAGGAGGCATCTTAGACAACGACTGCAAGAGCTCTCGACTCAGTAGACAAAATAAGTTTGGGAACCTAGACTCTATGATAATCACTTTATGTAATAAATTGCCGAAAAATTATAAATCTGAGAGATTGCCACTGTTTAAAAAAGAATATTTTTAAGGCTGAAAGAAAAATGTTGTAATATTCGTGAATTTATTAATGATAATATTAAGTTATGTTATTAAACAAAACCAAATTTTTATCATACCAAACTTGTATTTATTTTTCTTGCTTTTAATTTGTTTATGCATGACATTCAATAAAAAATTAATATTTTTGTTTGACATTTTATAAATTTATTATTTATTGATGAAATATTTGCATTAATGCTATAATATATTCAAACTAATAAAATGATTATTATTAAAGTAACAGACTCTGCGTCGTATACTTCCAAAGTTAAGCATCGAATAGGCCTGCCCGCCTGTAAATACGACTCACATTAAGATGTCAATTTGTATCCATTTTTTAGCCATGCTCCACCTATGTATTCAAACTCGTTGATAGACAGGTGTTTCCCTTTTGCTATGGCACGCTACATTAATGCCTCTAGCTAGCTTTTTGATACTGTTTGTTGAATTATTGAATTAAGTGAACGACTTAGTTCCATTCATTTCATTGATCGAAATGAGCGAATCATATTAGTGATCGAATAAGTCCAAGTCTACTGTAGTATTAAATTGCAGATCCCCATTGTTTGTTCCGAGTTCCATTCTTCTCAAGTCACTTCCGCAACATGAGAGTTATGGCCCGGTATCTGATTCAGTGTTTTATTTCAGTTGCTTTATGAACTCTTATAGATTTTGTTTTAAAAATATTAATTTTTGTAATAAAAACCTATAAGAATAGATTTCATATCTAAGCGTTAATTTTTTTCTAGGGTTCTATTTCTTGGCTTCTTTTACCACACACTTTCGCTCTATAGATCAGACCAAGGCTTATGAACATCAAATAGATGTGTTAGCCAACGGAAATGTCAAAAGCACTCGCATACCTAGGCGGAAATGTGTGAAGAGAATGTTAGATTTGAAGAAGCACAACAAGTATGTAAGGACCGCAACGCTTGGCGCTCCGTCCTCTCTGACTACCCCGTTAGGGATACGGCGTGAAGATATGCATGTATGTATGTTCTGTTCCTTAAAAGTACAGAACCATTTTAAGGACATTTACGCATTCATCTGTCTATCCATTTGTCGCAGTTGATTTCAGAAACTAAGTCGTTGCACATCAAAAAAGAAATGTCGCTGACTATCCTGTTAGGGATACAGCGTGAAAATATGCATGTAGGTACATATGTCACATACAAACTTAAAAATTGGCATAGTGATATGTCTCATTAATCCAGATACTCTACATCTACACTAGTTAATATTACAATCCCTAGGGCTTCATATATCTGCATTCTAAATCATCAAAATTTTCGTACGAATTTCACCCCCCTTTTCGAGTAAAATTTAACAAAAATATAAAACATCACATTACTTTTAATATGTAATATTTGTACTCAATTTCACAGCCGCATTCCGTTCTGCTTAAAAGTTCAATTTTCTCCTGTTGCGCCTAAAACGCAAATTTCCAAAAATCCTTCCTTAGTGTCATATCGTAATTAAACTTAATTGTGAATTATTAATTTATTAATTCTACATACTGAACCACCACCAAAATCACAGAGAAAATCAAAGAGAACATAGAGTACGTCACGGACTACTAAGCACTAACGTAATACGTATATAGGAAGCACAGTGTTACAAAATGGTTGACATCAGGACATGACAATTAGCAAGCCTCTACATTACACATACCATCATGAGACCTTTCATGATCTTAGTTTTAGTAGTTCTTGATAATTCGCGATGAATCAGTCAGTCAGACAGTAAGTGACTGGTGTTTCGCTTTTATCTATACTAATATTATAAAGAAGTAAACTTTGTTTGTATGTAATAGATAAACTCAAAAAATACTAAACCGATTTCAAAAATTCTTACACCTAAAGCTACATTATCAGCGAGTAACTTGGGTTGTATTTTGTTTTCAAAAAAATTTCTACCATTGCGAAGCCGGGGCGAGTCACTACTTTTATATTAATTCATACAAACACTTAAGATGGAAAAAAGTGGGCACATGAAGTCACTTGACTATGCCGCTTCCGTCTTTATCACCGATTGTACTAGATTTAAAATTTTAAATTTGAAAAAAAAACCGACTTACTACGACTAACCGACAAAAAACATACTAAAAATACAACGTAACTATCCTTCACAAATCAAATCTGAAGTACAAAAATAATTTTATATATACGATACAAATACCCATATAATTAAATGTGACAGTTACTGAAGTCGGTGCCGATCCTATGGAACTAGTAGACTTTCTGCTGTCGCACATTGCTTTGCCACCGACTTCATTAACTGTCAAATTTAATTACATAGGTATTTGTATCGTATTTATAAAGTTTTATTATTTTTGTACTTGAGTTTTGATTAGTAAAGAACAGTTATTTTGCACTTTTCAGCTTTTTTTTGAAGTCGGTTTATTTTTTTGGCTTAAATAAATATCTAGGATAGGTCAACAATTAACTACTTTTCTAATTCTGGAGCGCAATGACATAGGTACAAGAGAATCATCAATACACATATAGTATCCACGAAGTCCAAGCTCGGATATCAATTAAATTTATTTGGTACCACCTCGGAAGAATACCCTTTCAAACATAAAATAATTTTTCAAATCGCTCTACAGCTCAATTGTAGAATTGACGATGTTATAGGCAAACCTCCTGCTTTTTTAAATCGGTTAAAAACTTCACGGAATGTATAATGTTACTTAAAGTTAAGGTTATAACGAAAGTCCAAAAATTTTGAAATTTCAATTTTCTCTACAATTATATCTTAAACTTGTTATTAAACGCACACTGATTGGAAAAGAATACTACGAAGTTAGCGATTTCATTGAAAAAAAAAAAAAACAATCGTCTGGAAATAATCTTCAAATTGCACTCGCCTTTATTGGCTTTATGAATATTGTATTTTAAATAACTATTGTAGAATGATGTTGAAAAAATGATACCTGACTGAGTTTCTTGTCGGTTCTTCTCAGTGTTCAGGTTTTCTTTTCGAATCGAACTAAAGTAGATTGGACGTTAAAAAATAATTGCGATTGGGTTTACTTCAATAAATTGATTTGACTTTGACATATGTCAAAAAAATGTAATTAGGAAGTAACAATACTAAACTCACCCTGTAATACTAGTAAACGGGTTGCTTACATACCTGAAAAAATAAAAATAATCATTATTGGCTGCAATTATTGAATGGAAAACCATGCAATACATAAAAGAGCTATGTGTAGTCGTATCGGTCATAGAACTCGAGGTAATAGTGCACTGACTTAATATGATGAAGTCTACGAGGATACTACGAATGTTCTGTGAGACGATCGAATGGCGGTCAGCAACAATTAGTACTGTTCTTATTATAATATGCATATTTCCATTTCATAATCGCAAAGGGGTACAAAATTAGCTTAAAAATTAAACCCCTACTACGGAAAACATCGCACTCTGAAAAGTTCGAACAAAGAAAAGATTATAGACAAGAAGATTTTCTTGTCTGTAATTCTTATCTACCATCTATGTATTCAATTATCAACAACTATGTAGACAGTTTACATATTTTAATTTAACACATTTATGACAAAAAAGCACATACATACGTTAGTAATTACAAATTAAAACTACACCTTGGGGGTAATTCACAAACATCGGAAACTTTCCGTGGCGGAAAGGCCGATCGTCGAAAATCATAAATTCAATCCGACGGCTTGGATTTGTGAATACGACTATATGTAATATGATATATATATATAATATAAATATAATAATATTTGGGATTCGTGAATCGCGTATAGACAAAATCATCGAAAAGTTTTCTGTCGGATACGGAAACTTGAGCTTACGAGGTTTGTGAATAACCCCGCTTATCTTAAATAATAGGCTTCATCAAAGTTGCCGCTTAGGAAGCTGTAATTGCTTAAGGTGTCCAGCAGACTGGCAGCATTGCCTCTTTGAATACCCAATTTAACATATAAATGTAGCGATATTCGGAGGATAGCCCTTTTATTTGATACCCAACAGGACATATTTCAAAGAAATTCTTTTTAACGCAGGACTGTCCTCTAGAGTGCGTCGCATTTAACTTAGTGTGACGTCTCATAGAGCCGCAATCGCAGCGGACAATTAAGATGCTTTTAACGGTACCTCATTTGTCAAATAATGATTGGATAACAAGATTAACGTACATAGCATGCTGAAATCAAAACTCTTCGTAGTCGGGTATTAAGAAGAGGACAGAGCGCCAAGTATCGCCCATTCTTACACACTTTTTCATCCTCAAATCTCATCATTCTTCTCACATACTTTCGCCGAGGTACGTAAATGCTTTAGACATTTCCGTTAGACAACACTCTGGCGATTAATGTTCGTAAACATAAGATAAGTAAAAAATTGGTTGAAATTTATTAATTTCTTTAAGAATTTGAGGCCCGCAGTAGCTAGGTTGATTTTTGTGTGGTTTTTGAGACTTTATAATTTTAAGCTTAGATGCGATATACCTACGTTGTTATTTGTTACTGTTTTATTATAAAATAAAACGCTCATATAATTATCTTTTATAGTATAATAAATAATTTTTGAACTAAAATGACGTTTCGACCGGATTGCACCGATCGTGGTCGGATAACGATCGGTGAAAATATTGTAAGATTGAAATCGAATTATTATAAGAAGTATATTATAAATGTAATAGTCGCTACATTTGTTTAAAGACAAAAATGGAAAAAATAAGATATATCTGTTGTATCGTGTACGGCAAAATCGTTACGATAAAAACGTCCAACGGTATATTATAAAAGCGTCCAATGAGCCAACGGGCCAGTCGGCGTAGAGTCCGGCTGAGTGTCCGTGGGGATTTTTTCGCCTCTCAGAAACAAAAAAAAGGGGAAGTATACTAGGAACATTACATTTATTCATACGTACACAGCAGTTTATCTGCCATATACGTGAAGCACCAGTGTACATACAGCGTGTTTAAAACTTGGTAATAGTTTTAAATTGGTTGGTGAAAGTTTGTTCACGTGGTTAGCGCCCGGGCGTGTGGCCCGAACAACTCCCGATGGCTTGCTAAGCTTTTAAAGTATATTTTGTAAATAATTTTATTTTTCTTAATGGACCTGTAATTAAAATAGCAACAATGCGACTGTTATAGTTTCATCATCTCTGTCTATCCGTCCCAATGTTGATGATTATATTCCGTCATCTTTACACCTATTGAGCTATTTGATGCGGTGATGAAAACTAGTAACCTAAAACCAGAAATGAGACAAGTCAAAGAATTCATTCAAGTTGTGGAGTTACGTTTCGTTTTGCTACAAAAGTCTAATTTCATTATGTGTCCGATATTCTCCTAGCGAGTTTTGAAGGTTAAGTTTGTGAAAGACCGGAATATCCATCGATAGTTATAATTATGCGTGTAGTATAACTAACTCAAATCTAACTACTGAACTGAATTAAAATTCAATCCTTAATGTTACCATTAAATAACCCGTGAAGTCAAAATTTCGTCAATAAGGCTGAATTTTTAAAATAATTTTAGAGCTTAGTATGTTATTTCAAGGTTCTTCAATCTTGGTGCAGTTTGGCATAATGATAACTTATTATCATTATGCCAAACTGCACCAAGATTGATTCAGGCAGATGTGTAACAGACTAGAGATATAGTGGTCGCCCAATGGTCGAAATTCGACCGTAAATCATTTAATTTTTAAGTTTCAACGTTATTAAGTTATTTTGTCAAAGCCTAAACCTCTATAATCACAGGTTTTGCCAAGGCTACAAATTATATTTCAAATTATATACAATTGAAATAAAAAATAAATCCAAAAAATTAAGAATGAAATAAAAATAACTTTTCTTCAGGCTGTTAAATAATAATTAACGAACTATGTATTTCAAGTTCTTATATGAAACTTATATAAAACATTTAAGCAATAAACTTATAATATAAACTCTTTGGCGACAATCTCGTGCGACTGTTAGGTCCAAGGAAGTTACGTACACCATATGTAATCACAAACTATTATGAGTTCGAAATCGACAGTTTTTTGACATTGGCAGTATGAACGTAAACAATCAATGATTTATTTAATTTAATTTAATGTATTTCTAATGTATATTTTATAAAAATATTAGCTTTCCCCTGTCCTTCTCCATATAAACTTTCAGTGTATCAAATTTCACACTCCGTCAGCACAATTTTCTTAAACAGTGAACTAAAGTTTTCGCTTCACGTATTAATATATAGATTATGAACCACTATAGATTGGAGACTAAAATAATTCCCATTACACTCAAAATCCCACATATATAACTAAGCAAACATCGAGAGTATGCGAGACCCGAAAATTCTGGAAACCGCGCGAAAATTCCATGAAACTTCGACAAACTTGCGCGGAACATTCCAACAAATGTTAGGGTTGGTAAATAAATAGATACATTACTATGTATTAGCTGTATTATGTCTATGGCCATAATGTGTCTGTTACGGTCTGGTGGAGAGGTCTACCTGCACAGATGCATTTGTACAAGTCGATCAGCGAGATTATATAGCGATAGACACGACCGGTGACTAATTGTAATAAAAAATTGAAATCATGTATGACGACGTACTTTTCGCAGTATATTTAGGGCCACTATCTAACTAACTACTGAACTACATTATACAAATTCTCGTTTCGACAGCAGATATCATGCGATATTTGACTGCAAGTTAAATAGTAAACATGCCGAATATGTTTGTACGAAAACTGCACAGGTCAACACGTTCTGCTCAATATGGTCGAGTCCATCTACGTTGATAAACCTCTTTGCAGACGTATCGTAGGCCTTACATACTTCTCCCACCTCAAATCTCACCATTCTCCTCACACTCTTTGACCTAAGCCTAAAGAGCTTCCGGAGCGAACAAGTATTTCCACAAAAACTATCTTTTCTGTACTATACGTTGTGGGTTTTCAAAACTTGCAATACCTTGCAAAACCTTGCAATACTTTACGTTAGTAACTAATTAATGTGTGGCCCTACCATGACTTTACAATGTCGTTACCACAGTACAAGTAAGCATCAGTATTCTATCTCGGCAGTGTCCTAGAGATAATTACCTACGGTCGTTTGGTACGTAAACGCGCAATAGGGCTACCGACTTGGACTGAATGTTTTTCTTGGGTTACTTATTTGATAATAGGTACTATATTAAATTGTCATATTATCTTTTCATTTTATGTTATTGCAAATTTAATACGTTTTTATTTATATAATTTTACTAGTATTTTATATCTAGTTTCAAAAGTTTGTGAGTTAGTATGGTGGAAATGGACAAAAAAAATGCTTTTTTATGTGCAGTATAATTAAAAATCAGCAATAAATTAACTAGATCATTATGATAATATATTTCCTACAAATTAGCAACAGAGAAATATTTCTGGTTTCGATATAGATGTATTTAAACATCCATACACTGAACATTGTGCTCGTAAACTTGATTGACATAATATTTAGTCAATAAATGCGCAGGAGGGTCTCATACCGTACGACGACAACCGCGGCGCGCTCGCGACTATCGTATGTCGAGATATGTCGAGATTTCGAGCGCGTTGTTTGGGAGCGTTTGTTTGAAGATAGCATACTGTATGCTTACTTGTACTGTGTCGTTACTCGATAGCGAACGCGTCAAAGTATATATGACAATTCTTAGTACATTGTAGTTACCGCTAGGGGCGCTGCTCTATTTTTCATATATTTTTTTTGCTTTCGATAGAGCCCTAGGTTAATATCAAACTTAATTATACATTGTTCGCAGAACAGGAAGTAAGAAAATGAACAAATCATTTCAATAGATATCGTAGACGATTAATTATGACTTTAACTTGAATTGTGAATAATTAGATGATAGTGAGACCTTTAAAAAATACTGAAACGCATATTAGGTATACATATGTCGTTATTTGTGTCATAAAGTACTTTTCTTCGATTGTGATGCTTGGCGCTGTCTTCCGTGCCTACCCCGTTAAGAATACTGTGTGAAGATATGTTGTATGTATGTAAATGGTCTAAATTGAAATTTCGATGTAGCCTGTACATAACTTTCTAATTTTTGGATTTTTAGACAATTCTTTTTAAGTTTTCTCTTCTTAGTGACATCTATATAAATATGGAAAAAATATTTTGGGGTAGTTTTTAAAGAGAAGATCACGTCTACATTCTGTAAATAAAGCGCCAATAACCTTATAGATGGCGCTGTTTCTAACTCCAACGAATATTGCTTGAGGTACGTTAAATTAAGTAAAGTGCCCTCTGTACATAGTTCAAGGAACTTTTAGTGTATTTTAGTACATAAAATACACCGCCTTGCGCCCTCATGCGCCGTATATACGAACTTGCTGATCAGAGGATTTCATACGAGGCGGGTAAATTAGAAGTAGCCTAAAATTCAAATACTTTCACAGATATTTTGGATTACTTTCATACATCTACTAGTAATAACATCACTACTTATATTCTATCAGGATAGTACCACAGTTTAATTAGCTACTAACGTAAATAATACTAATACGCTAATACTAATAGAGCATAAGTAGGTTAACACTTATATACTTATATTCCTTATACGTGATACTTATGTATAAAAGAGATATTAATATTTATTTCGCGAATACATGTTATCAAAAGATTACCTGACAGAATTTTTTTTTAATTACGCATTATTTCATCCAATTATTTTTTAATTTATTTTAATTGTCCATTAATATTATTAAATGCGAAAGTGCCTCTATCTGTTTGCCTGTTACGTTTTCACGACTAATTCCCTGGATCAATTTTGATAAAATTTGAAATAAAGATAGATTAAATTCTGGAACAATACATGGGTTACTTTTTTATTAAGCCGACAAAGTTGAGGGCAAGAATAAAAATTCTAGTCTAATATATTTTGATGCTTTCGGCATAGAGTAACTATTACGCGACATGTCCACATATTCTAAACATTTTCCAAGTATCTAAATATACCGTTCTCGTTATTTAGTAAAAGACAAATTGCTCACCTTTAACAGATGCGGGTCTCTCTCAGCAGCTTCTAGTAAGGATTCTGCTTCGCTCAGCCATCCGACGAACTTCTCTAATGAGCGATCGAAATTCTGTAGCGATGAAACTGCAGAGTGTAAGGCTTTTCCACGTGCGACGATGCTAGAAAAAACACAGTTCGTTCAACTTCTAATATTGTAAAAAGCTAACGTATTCATTTCTAACATCTACTGTATGATGATTACGAAATGGCATTGTACACAACTAAAATATTATTTTTGGAGACTTCATCAGCACTTCTGTTTTACTTCTTTTTTATGTGTATCTACCTACATCACAAATTTATTTCTACAAAACAATTTCTCACATTCCTCTTTCGAGGTGGATAGAGCATCATGCCATAAAAAAATGACATCTTCACGCCACTCAACAAAGTGTATGAACTTATGGTTAATCAGGACTAGAGAGTACTGAGCCTGGCGGGATACTAGCCCATCGCCCATTATTATTATAAGCTCCGAAAAGTAAAAGTCACTAACATATTCTGCGTTTTTAATACCCGATCAAATATGGAATTCATTAAATTAAATAATTAATTAATTAAAAAACAAACATACACATTGTCTGCTGGTTTATTACTTCGAAATAATTCGATAATTTAACGAATAAATCTAAACCCTATTTGTTATATTTCCTAATAATGTATCTAATATTAATCATAATTACTAATCCTATTTGTTGTTTTATATAATTTTTTTCCTTGTTTCACAGCAGGTTGCCTTCATTACAGATGGTTACTTTCATGATTCTACTTGGGCTGCTTGTAAAAAATTAGGATCACTTTGTATTTATACAAAATTTTCCAAACAATATAATCAATATTGTCACTCATTTCAGTTTCATATCAAAAACGACTTCCTCTGAAAACAACTTGAATGACAGCAACTGTATTAAGCTTCATAGTATTTGATGTAATAAAAGATAGATGTCGCTATTATTCGTTCACTCGTCCATTCCTATCTTAGAAAGTGTTTCGAAATTATTATAATAGATGGCGTTAACTTACAAGAAGTATTTTATCAAAATTTTCTTAATTTTAAATCTAGATTTTCTTTTTGGGATAAAAGATAAAAGAAAATATTTTGTGATATATATTGGGATGAAAGAAACTGAAATAAACTTAAACAAAAAAAATACTTCGTCGATATACTATGAGCATGTAATTACTATAATTAACACAAGGAAAAACAGCGAGTGTGTAGTAGGTATTGAGAGAGAGCAGTTGTAGTGGAACCTCATTGGAACAGTAACGTCCACCTAACGTTATTGAGAATTAGAATTGTTGGTAGGTACAAATCACAACACACGAAAAACCATCGACAAGACAAATACCGACACACTTTTTTTCAAAAAAAAAGTCAAGACGTTATAAGGACGTTACAGTCTCAATGAGGTTCCATTACACCAATGCTTCAGAAGACCAAGAGTTAATTATAAAGATCAAAATAGGTCAACGCTCCACGCGGGTTTCCACGCGGATTTTTATAGCTATCGTTTAGGTCGGAAAGACCCGCATACACTTTACTCATAGTGAACAGGGGGGCGATTTTTGACTTTCGAGCGCTCGACCCTTTCACTCAGAAATTATGAAAAACGATGAAATGGTATTTTTGACATACGAGCGATAGAAAGTTTAAAAATGAGTGGTGTTACCCACTCGTATTCAATTCTATCAGTAGAAAGTAATACCTTATTTTTCACATCTGTCAAATCAAACAATATCTTAAACATCTTATAAATACTTGTTACAGATGTCAAAAAGTAAATATAACTTTCTAATGATAGAATTGAACACGAGTAGTAAATACCACTCGTTTTTAAACTTTCTGTCGCTCGTATGTCGAAAATATCTTTTCATCGTTTTTGATAATTTTTGAGTGAAAGGGTCGAGCGCTCGAAAGTCAAAAATCGCCCCCCAGGAATGTGTTCTGGATTGCGAAAATGACGTACATTTGACCACTGGAACTTGAAGGTACTTAGGAGCAGTGCGCACGTAGATTTATAATCAAAAAATATCAGTAATAAAAAATATCACATTTTTTTAAGCAGCGGTGGGTCTGCTAGATCCTACCGGGCGTGCCGAGGTTAATCCATATCCAGCTAACCTGTTATTGAGCTCGTTGTATCGATGATTGATGGCTTCAGTGGCTCGCTTAATCCGCGTGGTGTCGTCGTTGCGGTAGACGGCAATGAGGCGTTGCGTCAGCTGACCGAACAGTTCAATCTGGTGTTTATACTGGTGTACCTCGGCGTGGAATGACTGAAAAATAACATAATTTTTAAAATCTCTAAACAAAAAACTAAATACGAAATTAAAAAACCATTTGTTTACTTATACTTAATTAAAACACTATTAAGACAACCGCAAAAAAAAAAATCATGGTGTGTATATTTTTTTATTTTTTGTTGTGCATTTTTTAATTCGTGGCTTAAAGAGTTTCCATTTGATAATTCACAAATCACCCCCAAATATTTAATTCCCAAGATTGAAAACTCTATATGTACTTATCTACATATATATACAATATTTACTAACTGGTCTATGTCGCGTTTATACTTTAAGGCTAATTACCTATTTTATCCCGACATTTCGACCGGATTGCACCGTTGGTGGCCGTCAATCAAGCCATCAATCGTGTCCGGAGCCGGAAAACCGGACGTCGCCAGTGTGTAGATGTCGTTAGTGTAGTGTGTCGAGGTACCAACAGTGACAATAACAAAAATTAAGAAATGCATTGAATGAGTGTGGGTAGTTGCAAAAAACCGCACGCTACGAAGACGTCATTCATCCTCAGCAGTCTGCCCGTGACCACGATCGGTGCAATCCGGTCGAAACGTCGGGATAAAATAGGTAATTAGCTTTAAAGTATAAACGCGACATAGACCCGTTAGTAAATATTGTAAGATGTCTATATGTACTTGCATACCTAGGTGAAAATGGTTGAGGAGATTGATGAGATTTGAGGAGGCAAAAGACCTTGCCGTCCCTATACATCTTTGAAATTATTATGTATAGGAGGAAAAATATAGATCCGTTTAAAAAGAAAGGCGAGATATTAATGGTATGGAAACCCGAGGTCGTAATAAACTGGCTATTCCAAAATTTAAATTACATAAGTCCAATGTTTCATTTTTGGGTAACTGCATTCGTTTTTATAATAAAGTTCCTCAAGTGTTTCCTGTCACTCAATTGACAGAAAACACGATTTAGATTAATTATAAAACGTACATTGATTAGACAATCGTACTACAAAATAAACAATTTCGTTGAAGATAAAACAATAGTCTCGAAATGATCTCTGCAAATGCATTTACTGGCTCTCTGAATATTATATTTTAAAAAACCTTTTGTAAAATGATGTTGAACAAATTACACCTGGCTTAGTTTCTTGTCGGTTTTCCTCAGTGTCTAGGTTTTCTTTTCTTTTCTCTTTGAACCGAACTAAAGTAGATTTGACGTTCAAAAATACCTTATAATTGAGTTTACTTGAATACATTGCTTGACTTTGACAAGAAATATTTATGGCGACGTCTCTGACTACCCCGTTAGTGATACAGCACGAAGATACGTGTGCATGTATGTCCATCTTTGAGCCACCACTTACTACAGCTCTTCCTTTGAGCTATTTGTCAAATAGTTTTTGAGAAATATTATCAAGATGAGCAAACAGAAAGCTGATCACCCGAGTGGTTCTATGAGTGTTCTTTTTTTCAATTTTAGAACGGATCGCTACAAGCGGATTTAAAGTCCGATTATTTAAGATTATAGTTTTTTGTTTCAGGTCACCAATTTATCCTTTTGTGCCAAACCTCACAGCTTAATAGATGTAAAAAGAAAGATTGAACCGACTGGGACACAGAAAACGAACAAACAGACAAACATGGCGAAACAATAAGAGTTCTCTTTTTATGTTTTGATTACGGGAACCTAAAGAAAGCAAAATCATGAAATTTTGAAAGGCAGAGACAGCCTTTAATATTTCCAAGTTCAATAGTATTGTAATGAATTATTTAGCCAGCCCAGGACATACCTTTCTCAGAAGAAAATTGACGAAACATTTTGTATAAATTCGTTAGCAACTTCAAAATAACTTATAATCCAATTTGAAATATACGAAATCAATTAAATAAGTTCGCTGCATTTTCTCGGTTACTCGAATCGACCGTCTTAAAGTAATTCAGTTAGTCTTATTAAAACTTAGTGGTTGTATACCCAACCGGTTCTCAACAGATCCTGTAAGAACAGGGGAGAGCACTAGAATTTTAATCACATTCTACAGAGGGTGAACCAAGCGGTAGAATTTTAAGAGCCATGGGCTGTTCCAATTATCTTAAATTTATGATACGTATCCGGAGAATGGCCTGCACTGTGTGCCATTATTACGCTATATACCTTCATATTCCATACGATTTGATTCTTAACAGACTGAACAATCGTATTAGATAGTGAATTTTTTATGATATTGCCTTCATTGAAATGAAACTTTACTTCAGAAAATATAAAACTTACCTAGGTGAAAACGTAAAGACCGCGACGCTTGGCGCTCCGGTCTCTCTGACTACCCGTTAGGGATGCAACGTGAAGATATGTATGTATGTATGTATGTATAAAACTTATGTACAAAACTAAAACTCTGATCAAAGTCGGATCCGGCAATATAGAGTCAAATCTAGAGATATTACTGAAACTTGTTAAACTAATTACTCGATAACTATAAATCTTTATTTGATAACCGTACATGTAAATCTTTATTTAGATATAGGTAGTTAATTTATAGTTATAAAATATTCTACCACTTGGCAATGACGGGGCTATTGGACTACTCACGTCTTAAAATATGTATACCAATTTAATTTATCTACAATTATTGACAATTACCTACATACATACATATCTTCACGACGTATCCCTAACGGGGTAGTCAGAGAGGACGAAGCGCCAAGCGTTGCGGTCCTTACATACTTCTTTCGCTTTCTCAAATCTCATCATTCTTCTCACAGATTTTCGCCTAGGTATGCTTTTGACATTTCCATCTGGTAACACTCTGGCTATTTGGTCTGGCTAATTATTGACAATTAACTTTAAAATAACTTTTGATCTGGCCAATTATTATTGACAGTTATTGGCAGTTAAGAAATTAAGAAAATCACAGCGCCATCGAAGTACTTATTTGTAAGCGTAGGTAGTACTTTTTATGCTGCGTGATTTGCTAAGCCACTAAAAATATTTTTAATGAATAAAGATATATCAATGGAGATACATCAATGGTTTCGACGGGGATCAAATTTTTCTTGAAACAAGCTAGCTGATGCATTATTGAGAGAAATAAAATGACATCTCCGCAAGCTACCTCGACGAATCAAATATGAAATATATAATACCTGTAAATAAAATGTAAGAAGCACAAGACATATCTCAAAACATCTCAAGATGTTATCGTTGGTAAGCACTGAACCAAGAAATACGACGTGGCGCAAATATATACGCATCGAATGAATAAACAGAACGAGTACATGTCATCTACGAAGAAACAGATCTTATAATCATTACGAGAGTCTTTTTATAATGCTAATAACAACAATGATAAATAATTGTAGCGATAAAATAAACGGGTTCTTACCGCGATATTAAATATTTTTGAGTTTACCGATATTTCGATGCCGTCCCAAGCACCATGATCACGGGTTACTGGCAAAATTGCGGGTGGATATTAGAGAGCTCCTATTTCACTCTACCCTCTTTCTGGCTCATAGTTGTTATATTTCTCCATCACTACCGCAACTCACTCAATACACCCCCGACAGTACCTACTCACTATCACACTCACGACGACCTCGATGGCGCAGTGGTTTAGACGTTACATCCAAGCGTGGAAGGTTCCGGGTTCGATTCCCGGTCGGGTCAATTTAGGAAATGAACTTTTCTAGATTGTCCCGGGTCTGGGTGTACTGGGAGACGCCCCCAGTAGTCGTCGCCTGGTTCTCATAGCACAGGGAATACCCTAGTTTGAGATCGGATGATTGGTGTGTATTGTCTGGCGCATTATTATTATTATTATTTAAAAAACATTTTTTCTTGTCTCTATGGACAGAGTTTTCTTCAACACGCGGGCCTGGGCGCTTGCCGGCTAATCTATACTCAATTGCCTGTACTGTATTTAATATGATCGTTGTGTTATACTTATTATTATTATTACTATATTGTCACGATATTTTGAATTCGCGAGCCCTATTAACAATAATATTACTCCAGACAATTGGGTTTCGTTTTAAGTCATGTGGTGCTTCAGATATAATATTTCATGGGGCCTATTATACCACACAATGAACTCAAGAAGCGTCCAGTAATATTTACTTTAGCTCCCGATGGCACTCAGACTCCAAGCTAATTCCGAAAAGTTCGTTTTCTAAATTGACCTGAACAGGGATCGAACTCGGAGCTCTGGCTCGGAAAACAGACGCTCATGAGAGAGACCGTCGTGCGAGATTTCTATGAAAAAAACGTCTTTAAATATCCGTAGCCAACACGACAAAAATGCTTAGTCTGACGTTGTCATGTCTGTCTTTCTGTTTGCGTGTCCTGTTCATCTATTTTTCTGTGTTACAGACGCTTTATTCCATCCAATGATATCTATGTAGTACCTACTAGATTGAGTGTTTCGCATTCACTATGTTCCACTAACTGAGGCTTGGGGACCACACTTAGTCCAATTTCAATTCGTCGCTTGTGCAGTGAACAAAATTGATAAGTATTGAAAAAATTGATACTCAGATTATTATTAGATTGCATAATATACATTTAAAATGTATTTTTAATGAATTAAACTTATTGAGTTATACGCGAAATTAAAATGTTGCTCTGAGTAGGTCCAACATTCGAAGCGACGGCAAGATAGCTCCGCTCCACCGGCGCTTAGGGACATTATTATTTTGACGTACCTACTCATTACCTACTGTTCTAACGTAACCTAGGAAGTGTAACGTATAATTCAATGATTCCATCATTATTTCTTCTGCTGAGCCGACAGATATAGCAACATAAATTACTAACCGAAAACCAAGTCATGGTTGCTTGGTAAATCAATCCAACATTAGCTGTTCTGTATTAGCTATTGAAGTATTCATTCTATGTGTCCAATAAAGTCGAAGTCAAATCAATGTATTCAAATAATTCCAATTACAAGGCATTTTTGAACGTCAAATTCAGCTTCTTTCGTTTCGAAATGAAAACCTGGACACAGAAAAACCGACAAGAAACTCGGTTAGGTATCGTTTTCTCAACATCTTTTTGAAATAGATTCATTAAAATACCATATTCAGAAAGCCAGTAATAAACAAATGCATGTGCTACCGTTTCAACAAAACCGTTTATTTTATATTACGATTGTCTAATCAATGTACGTTTTATAACAAATCTAATTGAGTGACTTCCTGAGGAACTTTATTAAAAAACGAATTCAGATACCCAAAGATGAAAATTTGACTTTTTCTGTAATCCCATGATGCGGGTTACATCATAAGGCGTAGCGTATTTTATTTCTCAGTATAAGGGAATGCTAACGGTTTATTTTTCCTTTTTCTGCATGTTATTACCTTTTATTTAAGTGATTGGATGAAATTACTATTTTAAATATACGTTTTGGCGCATCAATAATACTTGTAAATTTTTATTTAATACTCATATTCCATGTGTTATGCCTTAGCCTGGTTTGGAAGTCGTATCCCGTGTATCTTTGTCAGATCTTTAATATTTTGTAGGACCCAGTAAACGATATTGTGTAAAGATAATATTATGTAAAGATAAACACCTTTTGTTCTCTGAGCTGCATTTCCAGCACGTCGGCAGTGTTCCCCGGTGGGGTCATGGCCGCCAGCCGTGCCTCCATGCGAGTGAGCCACGCGTCTGCGTCTCGTCGTCGCGCCTCGTAGCGCTGCGAGTCCCCAAGCATCGCGTCCAGCTGGGCCTTGCGCTGGAGTACCCTGGCGTTCGCTTCATCCCAATGCTCTCTCAAGGCTGTCACTGTGGACGAAAACACTCATAAGAAATCGATAAAATGTGAATTCTGTACGATATTCAAATTTAAAAATATAACATAACTAAAATATCATCACGCTGTATCAATAAGATCAGTAAGCTGTAGTTAGAGGATAGAGCGCCAAGGAACATAGTCCTTAGATATTTCTTTCGCCTCCTATCGTTCTCCTCATATAATTTCATACACATATTTATAGAATATAAATTAGTAAAATTAATAACTTCTTCCTATATAATTTCTGCCGCTGTCTAAACAATCATTCTTTGGTTTAAATAACATAAGTTAATAAAAATGTTAAAACTATCGATTTTAAAGTTCACAACAGTTGAATTTTTAATTATATATATTTATTACGGAAAGCATTAATTTGTACTTGATTAAAGTTAGGAAGAGTAAACGATTAGTGGAAACTATTAATTTTAAATGTAAAAAGTTATAGTTTGAATTATTATCCTTTTTCCCTTTTATATTTCCCCAATGAATTATATTAAAAGTTTAGGCTTTGGCATAAACGAAGATAAACCAAAATTTTATTTCGGTTACGATTGTTAAAGATAATTTTGGTCACTACGTCGAGGGCGGTTAGAAGTAATCACATGTGGTCAAACAGAGTGTAGACGAGAATGGTCCTTATTTCTAGTGAAAATTGTTGTTAAGAAATAATAATTTTCACTAGAAATAAGGGCCATAAGCACATATTTTTAACAATTATTTTTTAAGGCAAGCTGCACTACATTTTATTGTCACCAGCTCTAACAACCAGAGTCGAATAAAAGCTTGTAAAAAAGCTTGTAATCAGGAGTAATCAGGAGTCTGGTATTTTTATGTAAATACATAGGTAACAAGACTTGCAACAAGAAAAGTCTTAGAAAAAATAGTATGTTTATATAATAATATGCTTATATCGTATCTTCTCGTAGACAGTGTCCTTACAAATAACTATCTGAAATCTTCAGACAGTACAACAAAAATACACGCTTATAAAAGACAAAATAGAAGGTAATGGAGGCAATAAATTAGGAGAGGCCTTTGCTCAACGCTGGGACACAATAAGCTAATAAAAAGGGGTAAAAAATAAAAAAGGTTATGACAGATTTGTAATTCTTTACTTATATCAATTCCTTCTAATCAATCGTATCATCTGTATCTATTAAAGTGAAACGGAAGAAGAACTTGACGACTTTCCTATCGGCCTATATCAAAGAGCAATCTATGATTGTCCAAATTGTCCAGATATCCCTTAACATAACGGTAATAATAATAATACTTCAAGCAATTATGCAAATTGCGTGACCCAAACTAAGCTCTAAGCTTGTACTATGGGTATCACACAATGAACGGGAGAGCTACCCAGTGTCGGCTCTAAAATATGCCTAAAGACAAAAATAAATAAACATATATGCAAAAATATGTCTAAAGAATAAATTCAGGAAGAAGTACATTTGGAAAGTGCCCATTGCAAGATGTTCTAGAAAAACAAAAAATCCTGAACAGCAATAAACCATTGCAATCATGGGTATATTCATTTATCTATATTCTATAGTAACTCTTTTCTGTGTGAAGCCACTAAAAACGAAGCTCGTAAAGACATCTTCCGAAGCTTTCGATCACTGATAACATGAGAAATGAAGAATGATAGAATGAATATTTTTCAAGTGAAAAATGACAGTAAAAGATGTAAACCTACAGAAGTTTTGGAGGAAACAACATATGATCGTAATAATGGTATTGACTGTTTAGCTACCAATAACACCCAGACTAGCCAATTTAAAGAAATTCGTTTCCTATATTGACCTGCCCCTGCAGCCTCGACATAGATAGCGATCGCTTTACGACCGATTTCGGTTGATGATAAGTCATAACGATTCATTTTTAACGATTTAAAAACTATCGATTGTGATTGGAATCATATCGAATCTAACTGTCAACTTTACGATTGCTGATAATGTTTTTACGATCAAATTTGATAGCTCGCAGTGTTCGTTATGTTTGGCTTATCGTTATGGCAAGCGATTTTTTTCGTTATTTTTATCGATCGGTAGTTTACGAAAATAATCGCTATGTCGGGATTGCAGCCTCTGATCAGGGAACTCGGGGCTTCAATATAGAAGACCGATACTATGTTACCGCGTCAACAAGTCGGTCAACCCTTTCTTCTTCAGTATTTTTTTTATGCCAGACAATACACATCATCTGGCCTTAAACTTGGGCATTCCCTGTGCTATGAGAATCAAAAGCGACTATTAGAAGCGTCTCCCAGTACACCTGGGCCATAGACAATCCAGAAGAGAATCGTAGGACCAAGTATCACTGGACTGAGCATCTGCTCTAAAAGCGTGTCTTTAAAGTGTCATTTTTTGTTGACCGACTATAACTGAAGTATAGAACTTTTACTAATGTGCGTGACTAGGTAAGGTCACAGTACAACTATATACAGCTGAACAGGCAAAATTATACTTTAGTGACTACTCGGACCCAGAACATTTAAGATTTACAAATATTTTTTCAAATAATTATGTCATAACCAACTCAAATCTGATACAAAATACACTGATAGAGCGAGCTTGCCACATTTACTGTAGTTTACTGTTTTACTCGTGGTTACGCTCAATGAGATAGAAAGAGACAAGAAAATTCGTTATGCAAACGGTGATAAAAGCGGCAACTTATTATAACTCCATCCATCATATTTGTTAGTCCGAGAGTGTTCTAAAATTTTCGTAAAGTTACTAAAATGTTCATAAAGATATCGAAGACTGACATCTTATTAGAACAGTGTTAAAAAAGCTATTTCCATAACACACATGCACAATTCTATGTATCTCCTCGTAGTCTTTGTCTCGGAAGGTTTCGAATATCCTTCCCTACTGAATATCACAATCGCTTCATTAATATACATGGCTTATTTCGACAGAACGCCGCGGGAGCTTTAGGAAAATATTTGTTCTGTTTCTACATATTATCCGAAGGACGACTCGTTTCTGGTTTGTAATTTCAGTTACCGATAAGATTTATTCAAAAGAAAATCAATTGAACGAAAAATATTACGAGAATGAAAAATGACGAATCTCTTTAAAATGACTAAAAAGTTTGTGTTAATTTTGTATATTCTGTTAACTTTTGTTACCCACATATAACATTTTGTTAAGTGGAACGATAATGGTAGTTTGGTGTATTACTTACTACCTGTGATCTAATAAATTGGAATCAGTCTTGCGGTGGATTTAGAATTGAACAGCCGAGTTCCGTGCTCGGATTGAATATTGCTCAGGTATTATCGCAATGTTTGATTACATTTTATAATTGAAATTGATTGATTGATGATTGTTTGATGATTTATTGATGATTGATTGATAATTGATTGATGACTGATTGATTATTGATGATGACTGATTGATGACTGATTGATGACTGATGATGACTGATTGATTGATTGATATTTGATTAATTGTTGTAACTATAAATAATGAAATAATAATCCATGTTGGAACTATTTCATCGCTTTATTTGTGGAAAGCTTCAACTTGTGCTCTTCATTGAAATGGAAATTAACAATTCTGTAATAGTTTTACTATTCTGTGATAATTTTGTGATATTTCAATAACAAGAGCGGGGACAAAATAACTGCCTAAGTATTATGCCGTTAATTAAAATATTACATCTCATATATTGTTCGAAGATTTTGTTTTTGTTGTCATAATTTTTTATTATGCCGTATTTATTTCCTTTAACAAAACGTTTCAGCATATCTTCTTTACAAGGCAGTTTCTATGTTTCAAATCTGTCAGGAGCCCCGCGACGGCTGTATTATTTTTTTTAATGTTTGCAAGGCATTACAGCCGATATTTTCGATATTAATCTGTTTCCGAAAGCAATATTTTCTTTACATAATCTTTTACCTGAAAGCGAGAACTAGTGTTTAGTTGGATGTTAGCGATCGCTCGCTACGTTTTGCGATCTCCTTAGACAATGTGTCGTTTTTTTCTTTTAATTTTCGAAGTCATTATATTGAGAAATAGAATCTGTCACTGATACCTCAATGTATAAAAATACGTAAACTATAGTTGATATTAATCATTCCTTCTCTACTTCCATCGAATTACGCGCATGTTTTTGACATTCCTGTCAAATTCAAATCAATACATACAAACATACATACATACATATCTTCACGCTGTATCCCCAACGGGAGAGAACGGAGCACCAAGCGTCGCGATCCTTACATACTTCTTTCGCTTCCTCGAATCTCATCATTCTCCTCACACAGTCAAATCAATATATTCTAGTAAACCCAATTACTACGTATTTTTCACAGATCTACTTATTCTTAGACATTTTTGAACGACAAATCTACTTTAGTTAGGTTCGAAAAGAAAACCTGGACACATAAAAACCGACAAGAAACTCAGTCAGATATTATTTTTTCAACATAATTTTACAAAATGTTTATTAAAATACAATGTCAAATAACATCGAGTCTATTACAATTCCAGTCTCTATACTGCCTATCTGTTCATAATGTATTCTATACGCTAGGCTGACGCCGCATGTTTTTCTTGGAGACCCTGTATCCACCACATTCGTCTTGCTTTCACTTAATTTCGGGTAAATCCACGCCTGGCTACTGTACAATAGAGTTGATACCAGCACTATGAATCGCCCATTTGGCAGCTTCGGATATATTCGCATTGCCCATTAGCACGGACAGAGCACCGTTGATTATATTTTCAGCTACCTACCCTCGATAACATTCTCTTCATCATTCCGTTTTAATTAAAATAAACAATTATTACAATAAAACAGCAGTACACTATTAATTCGCCCGGTGGGACGCCGGCCGTTATGCGCAAACAAAATATCTTTAAATTTTCATTTGACTATAAATTTCACAACAATTCTACATATCACGCATATTAAAGCGTTGTATAATTTCAACAGTTAAAACATTTCACCAAATACGGATTTGTAGTGGAATAATTATTGCTAAACTATATAAGAAAACCGATCTAATATGTGTATAAAGATAAGTAAAAATTCATTAAAAATGTTTGAGATGGCGACAAGTCAATAGGTTAAAAGTAGTGGTATTATAACTTTATAATGTTACTTACCATTACTTGTAGTTGGAGAGTATGGGTGAACGTGAATTTGTGTGAATTTCAACAGCAAAGTTAAATTTGTTTTTGAATCCAGCATACTTTTTTAAATGCACAAGACAAGTACATTGTTCGGTAGTCTGTACCTTCGGTGCGCGAGTCCAAGTCTTACCTGGCCGTTTTTTTTAAGTATCATTCTACAAGATTTTAAAATACAATATTGAGAAAGCCAGTAAGGGCGTGTGCAGAAAAGATTCCATTATACAGTAATACTAGCTTTCGCCCGCGATGTCGTCCGCGTGGTGGCGATTTACAACAAACAAACAACAAACAAACAACAAACAAACAACAAACAAACAACAAACAAACAACAAACAAACAACAAACAAACAACAAACAAACAACAAACAAACAACAAACAAACAACAAACAAACAACAAACAAACAACAAACAAACAACAAACAAACAACAAACAAACAACAAACAAACAACAAACAAACAACAAACAAACAACAAACAAACAACAAACAAACAACAAACAAAGAAACATAAACGTACCAACTTTCAAGATGATCGGTTAAGACCCGGCTGAGGCGGGCACACGGTTAAGGTATGTGAAATTTAAATATATATTTCGTTATATATTTTTCTAGCGACTGCATAAAACCATAATGCAATTAATGCATTTTCGTCGATACTTTATTTCGCAATGTGATGACTTTTACGAGTATTTTATATCTAGTTTCAAAAGTTTGTGAGTTAGTATGGTGGAAACGGACAAAAAAAATGCATTTTGTGTGCAGTATAATTAAAAATGCAATAAATGAACTAGATCATTATGATAATATATTTCCTACAAATAAGCAACAGATAAATATTTCCGGTTTCGATATAGATGTATTCAAACATCCATACACTGAACATTATGCTCGTAAACTTGATTGACATCATATTTAGTCAGTAAATGCGCGGGAGCGTCTCATACCGTCCGACGATAACCGCGGCGCACTCTGTCGTGTGCCGAGAAATGCCGAGATTTCGAGCGTGTCGTTTGGGAGCGTTTGTATGAAGATAGAATACTGTATGCTTACTTGTACTGTGGTGACTGCTTATGCTTATGACGTCATGAAATATTATTTGAAAAAAAAAACATAAAACCGAATTGAAAACCTCCTTCTTTTTTGGAAGTCGGTTAAAAATACTCGTAAATGTTAAGTATTTTGTCTACTAGTATTCACGAGAATAAAAATATGTCATGTTCAGATGTGTCGTTGTGCTGCGACCTTCCCTTGTCACGCACATTAGTAAAAGTCTAGAAACTCTGTAAACAAAAAAGGACAATTTAAGGACACGCTCTTAGAGCAAATGCGCCGCCCCTTGTAACACTTGGTCCGAGGTATGAATAGACAGGCAGACATTATGAAACTATGAGGGAACTTTTTGGCGGGAACGGAAGAAGTGAAGTTGACATTTTGTTTAGATTTTCTATTTGTTTAATTTTTTGGAGCTTTAAAGTACAAAAGTGATAGTATATTGTGTCTTTAAGTTCTGTATAAGTGCAAAAAACGGAGTAGGTTTGAATAAACATGTGTAGCTGAAGTTCTCGCGCTCTTCCCAAGAAGTCCTTTATAACTTCAGTAAAGCCTACTATCTTTTTACTGGAGGAGATGTTACGATAAGAAAAAATTAATTTACTTTTGATGTTACTGGATTCTACTTATTAATACGTGACATTGGCAAATGCGCTAAATGTGCGCCACGCCATAAAGAAAGTAAAAAGAAAAAAACTATGAGGGTTACCCTTTGTCTATAAACGGTGCAAGAAGTCCAAACTTCAATAAACTGAGTGTTTTGTAGAACGTAAGAAGTGATGGTGATTATGTAAATTCTTGTTTCAGTCCTGAATAAATACCAGAGACTCGAACTAGCGATTAAGCAGTTAAAAGGAATTAGGAAGTATCCATTATTCAAACCGAATCGCAAACACAGAAGCGAAATCGCCTTCAGGGAATTGGAAGGCTTGTTTGTTTTTCCATACCTTTATTCAAACAAAAAGGTATAATACGACCTGAATGACTGCCTCGTTCTTATGATACGCAAACATCTTCCTGCTAACTCGAAAATCTCGGGTTCCTTTCCCACTAGTGAATGAGGCTGGTCAACATTTATAAGTTACAAAAAATACTCTATATAATTACACAAATTGTGTGACCATTAGCACTAAAATCTTATTGTAGTAATAAAATAGGAGAATAGAATAAAGACACAAATTATCAAAATAGACATACGTATCTTCACTTTAAAGTAACACCAGTTCCAAAAACTAAAACAATGTTTGCAAGTACCCAATTTAATTAGCGCTCAGCATTCCTGTATAATAAGATAAATTAAGATATAGACATATATAATAAACAATATTATGATTGTAAGAAATTAGTAAATGAATTGATAATACCACTTACATATGTGGAGATAGAGACTCTTCTACTTAACTATACGTACATAGACACTCATACTTATATAAGTTTTTCATATAGGTATATAATATTTATATAATAATAAAAATAGCGTACATGTATTCTCATACCACACACACACACACACACACGCACACGCACACGCACACGCACACGCACACACACACACACGCACACGCACACATGCACGTACGCATGCATGCACGTGCATTAGTTTTTAAGCTAATTTGAATATAAAAAATTTTATTTTATTTTTGTATGTAACTTAACTAAAGGTAAATTTATAACGACAGCGATGGAGGAGCGCAGCTCCTTGGTACAGGCATTATATGCTTAAAAAGGAGCTTCAAATTCTGATATTGTAAAAACTTTTGAGAACGTAATTAATTTTTTTTTATTACTATTATAATTATATTCACGCTGTATCCCTAACAGGGTAGTCAGAGAGGACGGAGCGCCAAGCTTCGCGGTCCTTACTTTCGCCTCTTCGAATGTCGTCATTCCCATCACGCATTTTCGCCTAGGTATGCGGCTTTTAACATTTCCGTCAGCTAACACTGGCTATTTGATCTTAGTTAGTCGGCCTTGTTCTTATTGTCAAAATAAGAATAGAATACGAGTAAATAGGTGTGAGGAATCCTTCACGATCACAGTGTAGATAGTAAAGAATATGAGTTGTATGTCAATACAAAAGGATGGTGTTGTGTGGGATAGTAAAATTACTAACAAGCAAGACTGAAATAAGTAAAGAGATAAGAGTTACTAAATAATTTTGGATAAGTTAGAATTAAGTCTGAAATAAAATTGCAGTAATGATAGAAAATACGAAAGAGATTGTTAAGATAAGAATAGAAATGAAATAAGTACATGTAAGAATCTGCATAAATGGAGTGCGGTGTAATTGTAAGCAAATTAAAAAAAACATGTGAGTAGCATATATAAGTGAGAAACTAGTACATACATAGAAATCCTCACGCCTTATCCCTGACGAGGTAGTCGAAGAGGACGGAGCGCCAAGCGTCGCGGCTTTTATATACTTATTTCGCTTCCTCAAATCTCATCACTCTCCTCGCACAATTTCGCCTAGGTATACGAGTGCTTTTGACATTTCTATCGGCAAAAACTCTAATTATTTGATCTTCGTAAGTCAGCCTTGGTCTTCCTTGACTTCTTTTACCACTCACTTTTGCTTTATAGATTTTGCTTGTTAGTCTTTCATCATTCTTTCCATAGGCCAGAACCATCTTAGCGTTCCTTTGTTCATTTTTACAATGTAACCCTGTCATACTGCGTATCTCTTCATTGATTATTTTGTCCGCAAGGGTGACACCGCACATAAATCTAAGAGATCGCATTTCTACTGCATTCATCTTACTTTCACTCGATTTCAGACATCCAGGCCTCATTATAGTACAAAAAAAATTGGCACCAACACAGCATTGTGCATGCCCATTTTGACTGAGTTAGATATATTCACACTGCCTACTAATGCGGACAGAGCACCGTTCACTTTATTTCCGGCTGCTACCCGTCTCTCCACATCCAACTCATAGAAAGTAGTACGAAAGTAGTGTTAAATCAAAAATTTAAAAAACCTCCGACTTAAAAAGAACCTCTAAAAATTAAAAAAAATAAGTGCGTATAAGCTTTTAAGTTTGTGATAACTTGTACTCGTAATAAGAATAGTATAGTAATATATACAAGCGTCGCTGGGTCAAGGGACCGCTAATGATTTTTTTTTTCTTCATGGCATGGCGCTTAGATTTGCGCATTTGCCAATGTCACGTATTGTAATAGTATAAGTAGAATCGTTATCTAAAACGTTAAAACTTCTCCAGTAAAGTGATAGTAGACTACTGAAGTTTTACAGGACTTCTTGGAAGAGCGCGAGAACTTCAGCTACACATGTTTATTTAGACTTTCTTCATTCTTTTCACTTACACAGAACTTTAAAACACAATATACTATCACTTTTGTACTTTAAAACTCCCAAAAATGTAAAAAATAGAAAATCTAAATATAATAACAACCTCATTTCTCCTGTTCCCGCCAAAACAAGACCCGCTAATGATTTAATTTTGGTTGAATTCCAATTTGAAAACACTTTTAAATTCTGATATGTGCACTGATTACCTTAGTAAAACGCATACAGTGTCGTAACTTACGAATTGTAGCCACGTAAAATTCAATCTGAACCCCGGTCCGCGGGACGCCATTAAAAACGAATTTATCGTTGAGCTCCCGGGACACATAAATTAGACGCACTACTCCTGTTCGCAATTCATGTATTTTGTGTTATATGTATATATTCAATATTATATGTAAAACAGTGAGTCATGTCTGTACATAGAATATGTATATTTTTTTGTGTTCTGTGTCTAATCATTAGCGCTAGTCCGTCTGTGTCGTAATCAATATTTATAAAAAAACCAATAAAAATAATTATAGTCTTAAAAAATAATAGGTCATTCATCAATTTTTAGTCATGAAATATTTAAATAAAAAGGCTCTAACGCATTTTTTAATGACAATAAACCTTTGACCTTTGGAATTAACATTTATTTCCTTCAATTTCTGCTTATATCTTTTTAATTATGAAAGTTGCAATAAAAACTAGTGAAAAAGTTTTAAATAATTGTTAAATCTACATCTAGATATCAAATAGCCAAAATGTTAGCTGACGGAAATGTCAACAGGACTCGTATAGCTAGGCTAAAATGTGTGACGAGATTTGTGGAGGCGAAGAAAGTATTTAATTCCGAAGCTTGGCGCTCCGTCAGATACAGCGTGAAGGTATGTATGTATGTAAAATCTACAAAAAAGCTCGTCATAAGTTTTTTGCAATACTCAAGTTTACTGAGACGTTGGAAAGAAATGTATACCCCTTTCACTTCCAGCCCATAAACTTAAAAAGCTCATAGAGGAACCTCATACATGATAAAGAAAATAAGTAGAATATTATTCAAAAAAAAATAAAGAAAAAATTAAACCACCTTCAAAAAAAGCACTTAAAAGTACAAAATAATTATCCCTTACTAATCAAAACTCGAGTACAATAAGAATAACTTTATAAATACGATACACATACCTATATAATTAAATTTGACCGATATTGAAGTCGGTGCCAAGCCTACCAAACTAATAAAATTTCTGTTATTGCACATTGATTTGGCACCGACTTCAATAACTGTCAATTTTAATGAATATATAGGTATGTGTATCGTATTTATAAAGTTACTTTTATTGTACTTGAATTTTGATTAGTATAGGATAGTTATTTTGTACTTTTCAGTGTTATATTTTTGAAAGCGGTTTAATTTTTTTCTTAAAATTCTTTTAGTTCTCTGTTAGTGACCTTGTCCTAAATAAATATCTCGGACAGGTTAATAATTAACTTCTTTCTATTTCTGGAGCGCAACGAGGTACGAGAGAATCATCAATAGAAATAAAGGTTATAAGCAGTTCTCATTATTTGGTGTATCTTCTAAGTCCAAGCTTCAATACTGATGAAATTTAAATAAAACTACCTCGGAAATATACCCTTTCAAACAAAAAAAGAATTTTAGAAATTGGTCCACAATTGACGAAGTTATCGGTGAACATACAAAAAAAAAAGACAAACATAGAACTTCCTCCTTTTTTGAAGTCTGTTGAAAAGGCGAAGTAGATGAGCCAATAGACTTGACTTGCATTCTCACTGGGTACTTCATACGAATTATTCAGACCCTGTATAACATTACTTGTTATACCCTTGGGATCAAGGAGTGTAAACATAGTTCTAGCCTAATACATATAATCATGTTAGGAGGATGTTAAAGGGAAGTTATTATCCCAAATCATGTATGTTTTGGAACATATCCATTTATATATATACATATAAAACAATTACCGTACATTAGTCTCGCAAAAACTCGAAAATGGTCCGATTCATTTGAATATTTTTTTTGTTGTGTTCGCCTCAACAGGAAAAAAGGAAATTGGGAAAATCCAAAGGAACAGCTGAAAAATCGAAATTGGTTATTCTATATGGGAATTGTCACTAGAAAGCCATTGAAAAATATTCCGCGCGGACGAAGTCACGGTTACCTAATTAAAAAATGAATATTTCTCTGTTTGTTTGTCCTCTATGCGTTACTAATCCATTCGTTCGATTGTGATGAAAGAAACGTTGGTGAGTTGTTCTGCGTCCCCTCATGCAGATTTTTGAATTATTTGATTCAATAAATAAAAGACTACGTAAACGAAGTCGCGGGCAATAGCTAGTTATGACATAAAAATAGTATGTCTGTAAAAGAAAGTATGATAAAAAAATAAAGAAACAAGACCAAATTATAAAAAAAAAAAACAAAAAAAAACGACTGATTTCACAATCTTTATTAGTTGCCTATACTAATATTATAAAGAGGTAAATTTGGTTTGTATGTAATGGATAAACTTAAAAACTAATCAAACGATTTCAAAAAAAATTTTTTTTCCAATTTCATTCATTTTCATTAAATTGCAAATCAATAACCGCCATATTAGTCAGTGAAAATCGTTTGACAATTCGCCCATATGAGTCGTTGTATACGTTCCATGTATTAGTAAATAAAAGTTAAGCGCAAGTGTGTAACTTGCATAAAGTTCTTGTAAATTCTGCTAATAAATTCATCGAAATGTATATTCTCGTCCAATTACTTTAATAGTACTACAATTCTGTTGATACACTTGCCATTTCCCATGTCCCAGCTACTTCCAGGTCAGCGCCGCAGCGGCCAGTACTACCGAGAACTTGAAACGTGTCACATACTCAAAGAGAGTCACATACTCAGAGAGAGTATGTGACTCTCTCTGAGAGCTGTATATTTACGTCCTTAGCAGTCGAATCTTTGAGACCCTGTTGCTCCGAAGCTCATAAACCGGTTACTGAAATTTGTAAACGACTCGTCGAGACTTCGTTTGACCGTAGGGCCGGCAGCTTCTTCCCCAACGAATAAGTTTGGCTATTCAAATAGGTAATGCTACCAGTCTGCTGGGCATTGCACCCGGTTAGGCAATTACAGCTTTCTGTGCGGTAACTTTGATAAAGTATATTATTATTATACTTAGTTTTAAGTTAGGATATGTATGTACTGTACTGATTTATTTCAATAGAGATTACATACATATCTTTACGCTGTATCCCTAACGGGGTAGTCAGAGAAGACGAAGCGCCAAGTTTCGCGGTCCTCACAGACTTCTTTCGTTTCCTCAAATCTTATCATTCTACTCACTCATGTTTATGAAAGAGGAAGCAAACGATCAAGCGCGTCACCTGATGGAAAGTGATCACCGCCACCCACGGACACCCACAACGTCCGGGGAATCACAGGTGCGTTGCCGGCTATTAGGAAAATAGGGAAAAGAGGGGGAAGGGGGAGATGGGCCGCCGGCACTCTCACTCACCGAACGAAACACAAAGTAATAAATGCTGTTATTTCACGCCGATATTCTGTGAGAGGGTGGTATTTCACCGGGCGAGCCGGCCTAATTCGTGCTGCAATGCGGCATGGCTCTACCTATGGCTAAGTATGCGAGTGCATTTCACATTTCCGTCTGCTAACATTCTGGCTGTTTGATCTTCATAAGTCAGCCTTGGACTTTCTTGGCTTCTATTACCACTCGCTTTCGCTCTGTAGAGTTTCTTCGTTAGTCTTTCGTCACTCATTCTTTGTATGTCCCCGAACCATCTTAGCATTCCTTTCTTCATTTTACAATATCACTGTCGCGCAACCCTGCCATACTGCGTATCATTGCTTAATCAATAGAGATTAATTTATACTATATTATTTACACAAAATCTGCGATCACAAATAAAGTACTAGATTCACAATCTCCTATAAAATTTAAACAAATTTTCCAAATTGACGTATATATTTTTAATATCGAATAGCATTATCGTTAATATTGTGTTAATCTTAAGTAGACTTTACTGTCAAACCATAAGGTTATAAACGCTCGTAAACTATTCTCCGCGTGACATTGAAACGAAGTTTGTTAAATAAAACATAAATTACCGCGGTATAAGCCTTCTCAGCGTCGTCGGTAAATTGTATGCGAAAGTGTTGATTGAAAGGGTTGTGAATGAAACAGACGAAAAAGTATGGGATGCACAAGCGGGATTTAGAAAGGGAATGGGATGTACAGATCAGGTCTTTTCCTTGCGGTGCATAGCCGAAAAGTGTTTGGCTAAAAACAAGAAGGTCTATTGCACGTTCGTGGATCTAGAAAAGGCCTATGATAGAGTGGTGAGGAATGAATTGTGGTCAGCATTATCCGTGAACGGTGTGAGCAGTATCCTCATACGAGCATTGCAATCTCTTTATAGGGATTCTAGTGCTTGTGTAGGGATAAACGGGGCATACACTGAATGGTTTAATATCGAAAAAGGTGTTAGACAGGGATGTGTAGCGTCACCGTGGCTGTTTAATCTGTTCATGAACAATTGCTTGACAGATTTAAAAGAGAATGAAAGTGGGTTAAGAATGAATGAGTTACTCGTCAAATGTTTTCTATATGCTGATGACCAAGTATTACTTGCGTCTTCGGCCGAGGAGTTGCAGGAGATGGTAACTGCTATGAATGGAGCTTTTGTTAGAAAGGGAATGAAGATGAATGCAAAGAAGACGAAAGTGATAGTGTTTGAAAGAGATGGGGCAGTGACAGACTGCAATATCGTGATTGGAGATGAACAAATTGAACAGGTGAATGAGTTTGTGTATCTGGGTTCAAAGTTTACAAGAGATGGAAAGTGTGAGAGTGATATTGAAAGAAGAGTGAATGCAGGAAACATGGTGAATGGAGCTTTGCACTCCTTTATGAACAGTCAGAAGGTGTCTAACAAGGCTCGTTTGGCGGTGCATGAGGGGGTGTTGGTTCCGACACTCATGTACGGAAGTGAAAGTTGGGTATGGCAGAAGAAACATGAAAGCAGAATAAATGCAGTTGAGATGAGAGCGTTAAGAAGGTTAATAGGAGTTAAACTGAGTGACAGGATAAGAAATAATGAGATAAGGAAACGTTGTGGTCTGAAAGAAGATGTAGTGACAAAAATTGAGAAAGGTATGCTGAGATGGTTTGGCCATGTCGAGAGAATGAATGAAGAACGATTGACGAAAAAAGTGTATAAGGCGAGTATGAATGAAAGTGTTGGAAGGGGTAGACCTCGGCGGACGTTTCGAGACCAAATCAGGGACGTCTTGAAAAAAGGCCAGGTCAAGAGTACCCTAAACCGAAGAGCATGTATGAAGGGAATAATGAAAGTGGACGAAGCGAAACAAGTATGTAAGGATTGTAGCAAGTGGAAAGAAGTGGTCTCTGCCTACCCCTACGGGAAAGAGGCGTGATTATATGTATGTATGTATGTAAAATGCAGTCTTACGTCTCGTTCATAAAGTATAATTTAAATAATATATTTACGTCGCTATTTATGTCATTTTGATGTGTTACGTGACAGTGACAAGGATAAGACATATATTGTCAAGCAATATTTAAAAATACGATTACGAATTTAATAAAAAAGTGCTATGTAACGTTATTACTATAATGAAATAATGATCATG
The DNA here is from genome assembly GCA_907165235.1 of Zeuzera pyrina. Classification (NCBI taxonomy): domain Eukaryota; kingdom Metazoa; phylum Arthropoda; class Insecta; order Lepidoptera; family Cossidae; genus Zeuzera; species Zeuzera pyrina. Next base: position 20,054,642 of record OU015638.1, on the reverse strand, counting down.
TAAATAATATTATTTATTCATTAACCGAAAATAACATTTCGCGTCTTTTTTAGCATTCTAGATGTGTTGTTTTTGCAATTTTTGAAGGAGCACTTTGACATGTTCGCTGTTAGCGTTTTCGAATACTATTAAAACAGAAGCGCACTCAAATACTCATTTGAGTGCACATTTGGTTCGGACATTTTTGGAGCGTTGATTGTGTATCTAGTTTTTTATTTGAGATCGAAGCATGTAATATATATTACACGCAATATTCAATTTGTTTCGACGTAATCACTTTGCGCATGCGTAAAAAAAAACAATGTAGAGACAGCGCCACTAGCGGCGTGAAATTAAACTACTTTAAGTTATACCCAGACAGATGTTTCGAAGCATTTACTTTTTACTCGCACCGATCAGCTCCACTTTTCATTGAGCAGATCAAGATAAAATATGATAGCTTGACAATAGGTCATTTCATGAAAAAATGACAGCGTTTCACTATCGCACGACGTAGACATTAATGAGAAAATAATGTGATAGGCTTTTTATTTTGTCTGTTTTCAAAACAGTTTAACACTGTTTTTGGCTATTTCCAGTGTTTGTGTTTATTTGTTTGAATTTTACTGAAAATCATTGAATTTCAATACACATTAACGTTGTTTGAAAGACTAGGACTTCGAGGGTATATAACGTAAGTATAATAATAATATTAGCGTTTAAATTTTTGCTTTACAGCTTTACACTTCATAACTTTATTGTACGATAGCGAGGTCTAAATATGCCTGAAATCGAATGAAAGTATGATATAAATGCATTAGAAAGACGATCTCTTAGAAATATGTGCGGTGTCACACTTGCGGACAAAATAAGCAATGAAGAGATACGCAGTATGACTCGGTTGCACGACAATGTTATTGTAAAAATGAAGAATGGAATGCTTAGATGGTTCGGTCACATAGAAAGAATGAGTGATGAAGGACTGACGAAAAAATCTACAGAGAAAGCGAAATAAAAGAAGCCAAGGATGACCAAGGCTGACTTACGAAGATCAAATATCCAGTGTTAGCAGACGGAAATGTGATAAGTACTCGCATACCTAGGCGAAAATGTGTGAGGGGGATGATGAGATTTGAGGAGACGAAATATATATGTAAGGACCGCGAAGCTTGGCGCTTCGTCCTCTCTGACTACTAGGCGTTGTTAATGGTGTGGAAACTCGTGGTCGTGATCAGCTAGTTATTCCTAAATTTAAATTACAAAAGTCAAGTGGTTCATTTTTGGGTAACTGTGTTCGTTTTTATAATAAAATACCTCAAGAAATTACTCAATTAACGGAAAACAGATTTAAACTTGTCATTAAACGCACACTGATTGGAAAAGCATACTACAAAATTAGCGATTTCATTGAAGACACAACAATAAACTGGAAGTGATCCTCTCTGCGTATGCATTTACTGGCTTTATAGATATTGTATTTTTAAATAACTATTGTACAATGATGGTGAAAAAATGATACCTGACTGAGTTTCTTGTCGGTTCTTCTCAGTGTTCAGGTTTTCTTTTCGAATCGAACTAAAGTAGATTTGACGTTCAAAAATACCTTGCATTTGGGTTTACTTGAATAAATTGATCTGACTTTGACCCCGTTAGGGGTACAGCATGAAGAGAAGTTATGTTACAATTGCATAAATCGATAAATCCATTCAAATTTCATAGTTTATGGCTAATCTCAATATGTTAATAGATTTAATTACTGTAATTCATTCGGACAAATTCCCCTGTAAAAGCCAATTTACATAGATATTAGTATTTAATAAGTCAGCAAAGCTCATTATAAGCAGTATTGAAACACAAGACCAAACTTTGCTCAAATAGATCCTTGTTGAAAACAATTTTAAAGTTCTGTTATAAACTAAATTTACTATTTTGCTTTAAGATTTATTTTTCGAACCTAACAAAAAAAGAGAGATGCCGTTGTCAGTTTGTTTTCGTGTTTGTCTGTGGTGTCATAGCGCTATATAACGCAAATCATAGCGCTATAACCTTTACCTATTTTTGATGTCGGTTAGAAAGTGAGCGAGAGAGTAAAACTGAGGGCGGTAGTCTTCCATTGATACTATGAAGACGCATTACCTATATTCGAAAGGAATTTTGCACTTTTGTATCTTCAAGATAAGTTATTCTTTAATGTGAAATAATGTGTAGATAATGCAAGCAAAATTTTCTTACGTTTCAATTCAATTTATAAAAATTATAGTTTTATATTCTAAAGAAGCAAAAACCAAAAAACCAGATTAATATGTTATTTTAAATTTTGTCCAATGTTATGAAAATAATGTTAACATGTTACTATAAGGTGATATATATGTGATTCGAACCTCTGAGAAATGATCTTAAGTATAGTAAAGGCGCGCTGGTCATAGATACTGGGAAACCGGTCGTGATGGCTGAAAGAAATTAATACATAAAATACACATATAAGGATATAACAAATGTACAATGAGATTATGTATAATACAATATATCATAAATCTACATTGACCTTATAATGTTATATAATAATAATAGAGCCGTGTACATTGAAAATATTTAAGAAAATAAGAGATTCATGTATAGAATGTCTCGTACAAAAGGAAATTTTTAAATTTCTGAACATTGTTGCTTGAATACACTTTTTTAAAGTTTCATGGTTTCTATCTATTGTATGGGTTCTTATTGCAATATTAAATATTCCTGAGCTTCCTGATATTTTGATGCTCTTTCCGTTATGTTATGTTAACCCGTGATCATATCGGACCATCTTATTCACCACTGCTCAGATTATTTACACTAACAAATATCAACTCTGGCTGCTGCTGCTGCTATCTGCTGTCAAAACGAGATTGTGTATAATGGTATTTGTATAGCGACGCTAAATCTAACGCAAATAGTGCATTTTACGGTCGTGGCACAATAGACATGCAATCGTCATACGCAATACACATTTTTTATTACGATTAGCCACCAGTCGCGCAATGATCGGGTGGCCGTCGCTGTCTACATTTTAGGAAAAAACCTCGCTTTTCATTTCATTCTTATATTATAAATAATTACTTGAAGTTTAAAAGACTACATCAACACATTTTCTCGGCTGGGAAATATTGTAAGTAAGCCGAGTATGGCTTGCGGCATAGTCGACAGTTCTTCTTTTGACCACCACTAGTTTGTCGTGTCGTAATGCTTAAATTAATGCACTAGCTAACAAACGCGTAGTTAAGATTAAAAATATGTATACAGATATCATAGATATCATACCTAGGCGAAAATTTAAGGAGGGTGATGAGATTTGAAGGGCCGAAAAAAGGATGTGAATCTGCGATGCTTGTCGCTCCGTCCTCTCTGACTACCCCGTTACTGATACAGCGTGGGGATATGTATGTATGTATTTATGTAAATTTACAACTACAAATAACATGGTCTGTATTCTAACCCTGAGTTTCGTAATCGTAAAATTTGTACAGTGAAAGCTATATAATTGACGTATAACAACTATGCAAATATTTGCGTTTATTTAAACCGTCAAAATTAACTAGTGTTAGAGGTTGAATTGGATGATTCAATCGGCCCGCACTGAAGTCAAGAGTGAGTGATCAATAAGCGGTTTAACCCCCTGGCCGCCAGCAACCACTAATGCCGGCCGACCGGGTCGATTAGGTCCTCGTTAAAAAAAGATTTGTGTGACTTTGTGCCTTTCGAGCTTATGACCTTGTTATTGACATCTATTCAAGCGAACATTTTTCTATATAGTATGTTATCATGTGACTACGTTCCGTAAATATCATTTATTTTTCTTATGTCTTACTTGAGTGAGCGGAATCTTTCGTAATATTCGAAATAGCTTGTTTTTGGGTTCTGTACTTTAAAACAAAAAATGAAATTTTGTAATATCGCTCATCTGTTGCTCGTCTGTTCTGCACAGGCAATTTTTAAGAAACTGATTAGCTTACAATCTTAAAATTTGGTACAGAGAAACATCTATTTAAACTATATAATTTTCATTAGTAAAGTTAAAGTTTAAAAAAGTTTTAAAATATTTACAAGAGAATTAGAAAAGGCAAAATTTGAGTTCTTACTCTCGACTCGATAATGTCCTGCTAAACAGAGTGATTTCTTAACGAGGACAGTATGTGGAAATCCGAATCTATGAGAGATACAGAAGAACCGTCTTAGAAATCACTCGGTCTTTTTTTATGAAAACAATTTTGACATTATAAATTTTAGGGTCAAGCGTGAGATGTCTATAAAAATTAGTAAAATTGGCAATCTAATGCACATCGACTCAGTTTCATGTAAGTATCATTTCATGGTATCGGAACAAAAAATCTGGATGGTAAAAGTTAATCAAATTTAACAAAATATTTTTTCGAGCAATAGAAGAATCCAATGAACAAAGTTATAGTGGATATACTCGGACACAATTCATTCCAAGTGACAAAAAATTTTGTGTGCAAAAGTGTTCGATAAGCCCTACATGAAATTTGAATTTGAGAAAGTGTGCGGAGAACGATGAGATTTGAGGATGCGAAAGAAGTATGAAAGGATCCCGTCCTTGGCGCTCCGTTCTCTCTGCCTACCCCGTTAGGTTAGGTAAAAGGATGTGTATATATATTTATGTATGTACATTAAGTAGGTACATTGTGGTAAAGTATAGCAATCCTTTTATGGTCACTATAGTTTGGCAATAAGCCGAAGCACAGTTTAACATCATTAGCCCTCTTGTTTTAACAACATAAAACTTTCCTTCAATTAATATAGTAGAGTTCACCCAAATGTTTCTCTACAAAGAAACTATTTCAAAACAGAGTATTGTATGAACTGAGCAATAGACCCAGCTTGTTTTGAGTAATTAATTGTATTTAGACTGGCTTAACCCGTTTGGGATCGCGTTAAGCAGTTCTAAAATTGTCGATTCTTGTCTCGCAAATGGAATGCTGATTAATGCTTTAAGTATAACTTCGTTGAATGGGCTATTTGGCTGTTTACTTAATCTATGTACATACTGACAGGTTTATTATTCATAAATACAACTGTGAAAAATTTTTCAACTTCATCGAAAAGTATAGAGAATGGAGGATAAACTCTATTTATCAATATCAACCCTACAGCTTAAAGTAAATATCTATACAGAGAAGTAAAGTAATTAATTTATGCAGAGATTAAGGCTCATACAAGAGGTCTGCTGTAGGTACATCCACACATAGCGCAACGATGTTTCTGACCACTAACAGACGGGATCACGCACGCACCACAGTAGTACAAACCGGTTTCAGTGTAGGACAAACGACAGGGCTGAACTGTGTGTACTTAATGTAACGAATTAGTTTACTAGTATTCAAAATGTTGCAAGTGATTTCAAGGAGGGATTTGAGATTGCATTGACATTTCCAGAAAAATAAATACATTTCTTATTTTTATTTCAGAAACCCAGTGACGGCAAGTGCTTTCACAAATACATTAGAATCGAATACAAATTTTATGAAAGGTTGAAAGTTGGTTGTGTTTTTAAATAGATTATTTACTTGCATCTTGTTGAAAGTTTTCTTCTACTGGTATAATATGTCTTTTATGCAGATATTGAGGTGTATATCTGCGATCAATATAAATCAAATAGATATTTGAAAAATTGAAACTTAACTAAATTTTTCTATTTAAAAGAAAGTATTCTGCATCGTTTAAAATTCTACGCAAACAAGGTCACGGGTAACAGCCAATAGTCTCAACAAGATTTTGCTAGCTGGGTTGTTTATCACTTCTATGGTATGAAAGAGACAAGTAGTTGGCACTTCTGTGTGTCTGTTTGTGTATAAGAATACTATAGCTAGAAATGTTGCATGGACAATATCTAGTCACACCTGTTTTGTGATTGTCAGCAGTTAATGTAGAAAGTTACTTCAACTCCCTAACTTTAGGGTCAGGTAAGTTTTTGTTGATTTAAACTTCGCCACACTATAATGTTGTATCAAGAGGTTACTCGTGTTTGTTTACTACGGGATACGTCTTAATCGGGAGTAAAATCTCGAGACTGTTATACAAATACACTTCATCATCCTCTGATTTCATTTGTATACAAGAATATTAATCATCAGGAATTGGAACTACACTTGACTCTACATCTGCTACGAGAAAATTTTAGAGTGTATGTATGTATGTATATTGTGTGTGTATGTGCGTGTGTATGTGTGTGCGCGCGCGCGCGCGCGCGCGTGTGTGTGTGTGTGTGTGTATGCGGGCGTGTGTGTGTGTGTATGTGTGTGTGTGTGTGTGTGTGGGTGGGTGGGTGCGTGCGTGCGTGCGTGTGTGCGTGTGTGGGTAAGTATTTATGTCAACACGAAGGAATTATTACTTTATTGGAATTAATAGATCTTCGACGGTGGCATAGTCACTGTTAAGGAACCGAAGTGAGATTCTACGTTTATAAATAGGTGCGATTCAAGAATAAATGGAGATGACAGAATTTAACTTATTATAAAGGTAGGATCCTAATAAACAAAAGTAATTGTGAGAGAAGGTAGTGTGGTAGGTGTACTGTATAGTACGGTCTGTAAGCACCGTTACACTCTGCTCTATACTACACGTCCTTTCGCTACAGCAGTCGGCAACCAGAGAGACAGCTTGTAGGTAATTATTTCCCTTCTCTAGACAGCCGCCGTTGTGGCGCTGTCTCACTCGTGCGTGGGGGAGGACTGAATTCTTTCTCTTTCGCACCTGTACACTACAGTAGGATTCAGGTAAACAAACGATATCTTTTCTACGTTTCATTGCCACCACAGAAGGTGTATATTGCAGAAAGAATGTTATAATAGCATAGATTTACTGTCGAATTTCAACCACCGTGGGACATATACATAGATACAGTAAATAAACGATACTCTTTCTCTGTAATAGGTCACACATGTTCGAGTTTCATTTAAACCGTTTTGTCATTACTAAAAATTATTATTTGATCGTGTTGTTGCCGTAAAATATCCGAGTATTCTTACAGATGACAGACCAAGCTTCCAACCTCACATGACGTTAATGCCGGCAATTTTGCCATTTTCCGAAAAAGAATTACCGGCAACGGCATATTCGGCATGAACGGCATGTTCATTTTCCGTAACTGCCTATATTCAACTGCAGTGGTACAAAATGGCGACCACGTCACGACAGCGGCGCGGTGATCGTAGCAAACCGTTACATATTTTTTTACACCGTCTCTCGGCCCCCCTAGATTTTGACACCGTTGTTATCATTGTATAAAAATTACTCAAGGCATCGTCTATGGGCTTACTGATCTGTATCTGTGACTCAGACACAGACTCACGTGTAATTTACACCACATTCTCCTAACGACAATTCGATGGTTCGGTGGTGATGGGATAATGTTGAATTGTATTGGAGATCAAATATTATTACGCAATAAAAAATATATCAGTTATGTTTTACGTAAAAAGTTTAATTAATCCTTTTTATATAAAACGTGCCACTGGTTTAAAGTGTAGGTCAGATTTTGCTGCAAATATAATTTCAATATGAAATGAATTCAGAATTTACTTCCCATGCGATTTCAACGCTTAAGTCCGATTCGCGAATTAACTCATTCGTTTTTGTTATTTTGGGACAAAGACAACACATATGTGAAATAAACATCCATACGAACTTATTAATTCTTTACTTATTTGAAGCGTATCAATCACATTTGCCTGTTATATTGAAATCTCATGGAAACATTCAATATGGCTTTCAAAGCAATCTATATTAAATGGATTTTTATGTATCATGTAATTGGTGTGAGTGTGGAAGCCTTTGGATCTGTTTTCAGGTCAAGTCAGGTTACCTGTTGTACAAGGAAACTAAAAGGGGTCTTCGGAATCCCCGCTATTTAGAATGGTGGCCCTGATTGTTCATCAATGCAACATCGAGGAGGGCAACAACGCGTCAAATTCGTGCTGTCATAGCAACACAATGGTGCTGTAGGAGTGGTCTCTGCTACTTCCCCGCTACCAAGGCGTATTTCGATACTACGCAAGATGGACTTCAGTGCGTCTCAAAAGAGATCAAGGAGCCCCTCGATTTGCGCATAAGGCGACCACCACATGGTTCTTGTGGGTAAAATCTTCATATAACTAGTCTCGTCTTTGCTCAAGACCAACCAAATAGATCAAATATTTAACTTCTTGAATTTTATACGAACTACCACTTTTTCTTTTACTATGGAACCATAAGTTAATACGAGATTGTGTTCTTGATTGCTTTTTACATTTGTTTTTGTTGGGTTCATGGCATTAACAATCATTAAATGAAATTTCTTTTAAAAAGATATCTAGATAAAAGATACTGTACTGTCTACACAGTGAGCTTGACGCATAGGCAATTGAATCTAATGGATTCTCTTTTCTTTTCTTCTCTTTTATTTTGAAATACAATTGCACTGTATTTAATATTTTTATTTTATATGAAGTAGAAAAATAAATGTTTAACTAACGATTTTTTTGTAATTTACATGCTGAAACCTGTTATTGGCTTATTGTTATGTGCATTAATTTCCATATTGTTCTTTTTCAATGTAAGATGTTGGTTTCTGAAGTAAGCAATATTCGTAAATAAATAGATACAATTTGAATAAATGGAAAAACTGTGACGTACAGACACACGGAAATTATAACGATAATTAGTTGGGTATTGGACCCTGCGGCGAAAAAAGCATTTTAAATATTTCGCAGCAGTTTAATTTGACAAAATTGAGTGGAACCTTATAACAAAAGTGAGTTGGAAAGGTCGACGATATTGTCGGAAGGTATACAAGCATAAAAGGTAAATTTTCTAAGGTAAACTTTATGTTTCTTTCGCGAAATATAAATAACGCCTCGGGGGCACATCGTGAGGGTTGCGATGAAAGAGCTTCCATGTTAGGGTAGTTAACAAACTGAGAATCATTTTGAGTTTCATATTTGCAACGAATTATAAAAGCAGTTAGTTGATACTTACAATAAATAAATAATTCCGACAACAAGGTAAAAGGATCTGAGCCTATACAACCGACATCTTCAGTAATAAATAGATAAATTCTTCATGTTATGTCATCGATTGTCGACATGATACGATTTAGATGTTCCTTGGAATTTCTGGTGACGAAGATATTGAGGCAGTCTTTCTGTAATAGGTTACGCTGAGGCAGACTAAGCCACTAAAAAGATCTCAACATCGCTATTAAATAAGCACTTCTTTCATCAATTTCACATAACAGCACAACAGCGTAGATACTTGGAACACAAAACTACGCCTAACGGAGCGTGAAAATATGTATGTGTGTGTATTTTTTTTTTCAATACGTGACGGATGATAGATATGCAAGGTAGTTATTAGTAAACTTATCACTTCTTTTAATGTCCAATGCCTAATTCCAAAAGCGTGGAGCGCTTTTTGGTTATGTGCTCTTTTAATGAACTTAGAAAAAGCGCTCCACGCTTTCAAATTAGCCATTGGACATAAAAGAAATGATAAGTTTATTAATAACTACCAAGCATATCTATCATCCGTCACGTATTGAATAAAAAAAATTGTTTCCGTTTTTCCAAACGCGCCAAAAGAAGTATAACTGGACTTTTTGGCGGGAACGGAAGAAGTGAGGTTGTCATTTTGTTCAGATTTTCTATTTTTTACATTTTTGGAAGTTTTAAGGTACAAAAGTGAAAAGTATATTGTGTTTTAAAGTTCTGTATAAGTGAAAAGACTGGAGTAGATCTAAATAACTGTAGATGCAGTTCTCGTGCTCTTCCAAGAAGTCCTTCATAACTTCAGTAAAGCCTACTATTACTTTACTCGAGGAGTTTTACGATAATGATTCTACGTATTAATACGTGACATTGGCAAATACGCTAATCTGTGCGCCATGCCATAAAGAAAGAAAACAAAAAATTGTACTAAAAAAAAAGTAAACGAGCTAACGGTCAGTACAAAAAAAGTTGATCAAAAGAAAGAAAATGACCAGCAGGTCGGGTATCGGGTTGTAAAACGAGCGTTAATATTTAATCAGTAGTAGCACTTACACTGCGTTCGTTAAATTTATCACAAATTTCGCTATTCACTTTCATTATACATAAACGATGACCGTCCGCAGTTACTAAAGATAGTACTACTTCTGATTGCACTAGACTACTTCTATACGACAGCACAGAGCGGCAGTTAGGATTAAATCTCTAACTACTGTCTATTTGACAACCACTTCACAAGTATTAAAAGGTTAATCTCTTATATACAGCTTTAGTAAAACGTTGGCAATAAATTTTATCCTCCATTTTGCTTAGAATAAAACTTCGCTTACATCTTTAAAGCAAAACCTAAGTGTCGTTGAATATACATACATACAAAAAAAGCTAACTATGAATGATATCATTTTTATTGTAATTTTATATGATTTAGAATATTTTGTTTTATTAGCTCAATTAATATGGCGAGAATGCAAATCAGCACACTGTATTAATATGTTATGTTAATTGGCAACAACGATTATTAATTTTTTCAACACCCCTCTTTTTCATTAGTAATTAAAAATTATATTATGCATACGCTGTATCCCCAACGGGGTAGTTAGAGAGGACGGATCGCCAAGCATCGCGGTCCTTACATACCTCATACAATTTTCGTTGAATATACTTTAGCAAAAGATGCAAAGGTAGCAAAGGTTATTTTAACAAAAGGTATTACTAACAGCTAATTCTACACATATTTTTACTTAAGCAAATGCTAGCCAAATCTAGCTATTGCTAAAAACCGTGAACTAAAACTAACTATAGTATCAGTAAAAGATTATTCTCTTAAACTCTAGGTTCCCAAACTTATTTTGTCTACTGCCTACTTTGAGTCATGCAGTCGTTGTCTAAGATGCCTCCTAGCTAAATGAAATTACAAATCACCCCTCAGGCTTCTACACAACGCCCCCATTTTTTTTCTGGGTCTCTTACCGCCCCCCTTTAGGCCTGCAGCGCCCACAAGGGGGCGTTATCGCCCACTTTGGGAAAGGCTGGCTTAAACGAAAGTAATTGTTATGAGTAAGAGCTTATACCAACTAAACAATTGCTACTACGAGTAAATACTAGAAGAAATTCCCTTTGTTTTATTCACAGCTAACATCGGGACGTATGAAATTTCTTGTTGATTCTGTTGCAACTTTAACGAGTAAGTATATACTTCCATAAAGAAAATTTAGCCATATTGGCGTAACAATTAGTTTTTAAGGCCAGTCAGTTCCCTTATCAATTAGTTTTATTATGAACGGTGTTGGTATGCGCACAATTAAGCATTAACCACGGCACGCGCCTGATAGCTCCAGGTAAACTTTTACAATACGCTGTAAAATGAAATTCGCCTCCACACCCTTTTCCGCCACGTAACGTAATTTTATCTAGAAATATTCCCGTAAATACGAACTTGTCAGTTCGTTAGCGTGAAAAAAATATTGCTATAGTGTAGGAGCTTTCGTTCTACACAGGAATCTACGTGCACTACTAGTGCCTAGACGACTGGATAGATTATGTAAAAGCTATTATTTATTTTAAAATTTAATATAAAATAGGCAATTCATTTATTTATTTGGACACACCAGTGATTGATTCACGTAATATTTCAAGTCCTCGATTTTAAGTGAATTATAATCCGTGAACCTATCAATAACAGATGCGTGTAACGGTCATTACAATTTTTATATATTGCTAAGTTATATTTTGAATGACAGACGCACTCAAATAATTTAGCAATAACAGGTATATAAACATATAATGACAAAAAATATTTCATTGGGTAAATTATACATGACATCTCGCTTGCACCAACTACTTGATAATTGGTGCAAGCGAGATGTCAAATCCTTAAATTGAGCTTAAATAGTTTGTACAAGCCACCCTAAGATTTGATTTATTCAGCTGTTGATTTTGAACCCACCCGTTGTGCTCCGCCCCACGCCGCGCTTTTATAAGAAGAAATTTATAAGCCGTACAAATTGTACGTTCTTACTGTTACTGTGAAAAAAAAAACATGTTTTTTCATAAAAAATCTTGCAACCATTTCATTCCCTTAGAGGTTGTATGTACTTACATACATATCTTAACGTTACCGTTTACAAACTTCAAACTAAGCATAGTTTTAAGTAATAGACTTCCTCAAAGTTGCCGCTTAGAAAGCTGTCATTGCTTAGGGTGCCCAGCAGACTGGCAGCATTATCTCTTTGAAAAGTCAAACTGATTCGTTGGCGGAAGAAGCTGCCAGACCCACGGTCTGCCGAAGCCTCGACTAGTCTTTTATAAATACAAGTATTTTAAACTATATAATTATGTCTATGCGCATTAATTAAAAGACATCTGATGAGAAAAATATTGTTGCCTATACAAATTTTTCCACCCCTTTCACCCCTATAGTTGTTGAATTTCGAGATCTTTTCAAAATTTAAGATTTTTATCCTCAGACATTTGGGTTGGGTAATGATGAGTCAGTCAGTTAATATGTCGGATCTTTGCCTTTCATATGACGGAATTATAATTATATAGAGCGTATGACACACCCATAAAATTAGAATTCCTTAATGATCTCGGATAAAAAAAAGTTTAATTAAGTTGGGTCCAAATTATCGATTGTTTAATTTTTTGTTAATCGATTCAGGTTTTGGGTTACCATATGTCTCTGTGCCAAATTTTAGTTAATTCACTGTAACATACCAACAGACATGGCAAAACTATAAGCGTTCGTTTCATGTCATTTAGCTTTCAGATCCCTAGCTAGTTTTTATCCTTCCTCCACTCGTTTAGTGAGAAGGGGTCCTTAAAGAATCACTTACAGGCACCCTCGAAGGGGGTGTCATTTGATAGGTCCCGCAGAATCCAATAAATAACATTTTGAAACTTTCTATTTCAACCCTCCAATTAAAAGTTATTCGTCTTCAAAATCGTTATCAGAGCGTTCCCCCTTCTAATATCTGATGTTGCAACAACCTGAATAAAATCGCAAAATCACTTTAAACTTTAACGTTGCTCCATTATTACTTCAACATTCGCTACACTAAATAGTTATCACAACATTAAAATCAAATCAAATTTAGCGTACTTGTAATACAGATGTTGAAAATAAAAAACAAGCTATTTAAATACATTGAAGTATAATTTGAACATATTGTATAATGTGTATATATAAATAAAGTAAAATTCTAACTCAGTGTTTGAGTATGCTGTGATCAGCCAATTTGGCATACAAATATACATACATGAACCTATAATAATTGAGACTAATACAGATGCATATTTCACTGACGTTACTGTGATGATAAATTATTTCAATTTCAATTAAATTTGCCAGAAAAAATAATTATAAATAATTATAATTGTCGTTTGTTTGTATGTAAGGACCGCGACTCCTGGCGCTCCGTCCTTTCTGACTACTCCGTTAGGGATACAACGTGAAGATATTTATGTATGTATGTATGTATGTATGCATGTATGTATGTATAATTGTAGTTAATTATTATTATTAACAATATTTAAAAATTATTAACAATATTTAGTCAATCAGGCAACTGAATCAAAATTTACCCTGTAAGAACTCAGTAACAGAATAAAACGAATGATCTATAAGAAATTCAAATAATTTGCATTTAAATATATGTGTTTTGTTTTACTCCATCTAATATTGAGGAATTTTGTTACAAATTTTTGGAGACAATGTCACAAACTTCTCGCATAAGGCAGTCTTGTACTTAATACCATTGAAAGTAAGCATAAAAGATCTACGGGGCCTATAAATAGTTTTAAACAATTCTGAATGAAGTCTAATGAAAAGGCATATTTCAAGTATAAGTATAAAGTGAATGCTTCGTTAAAATTTTGAACGATTTGAAATATGTACGACAGAAGACATTGGCTACATAGCGTTGGACGTTGGTCTGAGTGCATTACAGTACTATTTTTCTATGTATTCTGGCATCACTATTTTAGAGATGCATTCCCGTCACCCACGACACAGTAGGGTCTCACGTTTAGAAGATCGATCACGTAGTACTACACGCACACACACGGGCCTTAAGCCACATTGTAAACTGACACGTGGAACACTAGGCACACTAACCGGCCTTTAGCCGTCTTGCCGGTCGGGTCCGCTAGAGACCACGCAGGTGCGGAAAGCAATATCAGGTATTCCTCGGCCGGAGGAACCCTCAGACGGTCGACAGGTCTGGCAGGGCGCCTTTAGCGCTAGCTCCAACGCGACCGGTGACGCTGTAAAAGCCGCTAGGGCTAACAGCAAAGAGGGGTTTTTTATTTTAGTCGGTTCGAGTCCGACACTCGTGGGTTCGATTCGGTTCGGTTCGGAGAATCCCGTTGTGTCTGCGTGGGTTTTTTCGCATCTCAGAAACCAGAAAAAAAGAAAAAAAAAGAAACGAATTCCGCTTCCGCCTCAGGACAACACCTCTCCGGAGCGAGCACCAAAATCTGGAGGGAAAGAAAAATAGAAGACGCCTTTTCATTCCGGCTTGATCATCTACCTACAACGTTTGACGATGTGCGGCGGGTTTTCACAAAGACTCACGATAATTAGTGTAGAGGTTGTCTATTTGAGGTAAAGTTCGTAAATATGTTATCAATGTAAATAATTTTAATAAAATACTTTGCGACAGCCCTACTGGTTTGTAATAACTAGGCACGGCGCAAGCGGCTTATTGGAGAAAGTCTTCGAGTCCGATTACTGTTATAATTTTACTATGCCATAAGTACGGAATCCTCTGCTTCAATCGCGCACTCGAGCAAACACTTTACATAGCTACAATTTTTGGTAGGCTTCAAAGCTGTCATAATGTTGACCCAAAAATTCGTCAACAATTTCAACTTCTTCCCTTCAAATCTCATTATTATTTTTTCCGTATTCTCCAGTAGGTTTTGATTACAAAAACGGTCGAGGAGTAATTTTGTTAAAAGTGCAAAAAAGGAAACGTTACGAGCAAAAGGACAGCACGAACAAGCTAATTAGTTTAAGGGTGGAATGGGGTATAGGCGAGGGGCGCGTTAGAAAACATTAGTAGGGGTACGTTTTTTGTCGTCGGATCTAATACTGGTGATTGACAAAAAGGTATCGGGTCAACTCTGTCCTAAGTGGCCCTTATCCCACGTACTCTTATTTCGTATCTCATCTGAGATTTTAATCACTACTAGATATTAAGTCTAAATTCAAAATGTTTTTATCTAAAGAAATCTTATTGAAAGGCGTTTTTGGATGTCAATTAAGTGTTTTTACGGGTTCCGCTATCAGTTCGTCGGTCATATGTTGACTCCGTGACAAATGGAGTCAAAGTGATATTCGCGGCTTCATGCGATGTTTGATTATATTATTTAAATTTATAAATAAAATCATGCGATATAAAAATTTGAAAAGACGGACAAGGTTTGTATCAATTTGGGCCAAGTCTTAAAAGAAATAATGGCTATCTTAGACCCCTTTTTTCCAATTTTTGTATTCCGGCTTTTCCCTGCCGTGAAATGAACTAAAATTATGCAGTTTTATGAGTTTGTGACTGATTGAAATTGCGTTGGGTACGTAAATAAACGTTGTCTTTCATTTATATAAATTGCTGCATCTCTACGAGACACAATGATACCTTCTCTATACTGTTACATGTTAATTGAAATAAACAGAGATGCCAAAGGCAGCCTCCGACGGATTTCCTTGGGTTTGTCATTATATTATTATTATCTTTTGTTTTTCCTTAAAGGCTGGCAACGCAGCCTTGATTCCCTGACGTTGCGGGTGTCCATGGGTGGCGGTAATCACTTTCCATCGGGTGACACGTTTGCTCGTTTGCCCCCTTTGACATAAAAAAAATCTTCCTTCAAGTCGGGGGTTTTTAAAAAAAATTATTTAATATTTTTCAATTACAACGTTGACACCCGTTGTGGGTTTATTCAAATTTTTTATTTTGCTTTTTATTTATTTGCGATGTGTTCTTTTACCTATAGCAGAGCAGCAGCAGCAGCTTAGAAACAAAAAACATGTATGTTTGTCTGACCGACATCTATTATTTCATCTAATATTTTCCAATACAGCTATATGTGGCGGCTATTGAGGACACATTGTACGCAGTAAGCCTATATTATTTACCTCACGCTGAGAGACAAGGCTGTCTAATGAAAGCGGGGCTCCTGCTACATTAATCTTACTCCGGCTTGTCAAAAACCCCGCCCAGCTGTATGGATGATTTTTTGTTACAATTCGATACTCTTTTTTGTACATTTTTATGGCTTGTGAATAGTGAACAATAGGCGATTTCAAACGTGAATCCTACAAATATCTGTATCTGCTCTCACAATGGCTAAATATACACATAATTTTGAAGGAAAGGATTTGTGTATGTCTTGCTTGTAACATAAGAGATTATGTTTCTCTATTTTTTAGATCTTATTAAAAAATATTATTTATGTCTTAGGCATATAATCTTGTCCTTCATTTCATAGTAGGTAAATTTGTACATTTCAAGAAAGTATAAAAAAATTTTAAAATTTAATATAAGCAGTTATAAGGAGGTCGAAAAATCGGCATCCATGTGTGCATCCGCAGATGTTATAAAATTACATTTGTAATATCTTTGAGTACATTTGTAATATCTTTGACCGTACAAATTGCCTACAACTTTACAAGGCACAGGTTAGGCCTCAAATTGAATATTGTTTCCATCTCTGCGCTGGAGCGCCCCAGTATCAACACCTTCCTTTTGACCGTATAAAATGTACAGCGGTGCGGGTTATCGGCGACCCGGTACTCTCTGATCAGCTCGACTCTCTGGCCCTAAGAAGGCACATTGCGTCCCTAAACATATTTTACCGAATCTATCATGGGGAATGTTCTGAGAGATTGTTCGGAGTACTGCCTGCTGCTGAATTCCATTACCGTACGTCACGCATCGATTGTCCTTACATCCCCACCACCTTGATGGATGGCGGTCTATAACTGTGCGTTTCTTACGACATTTTCCAGCACGTACGGCAATTTTGTGGAACCAACTTATAGCGACGGTATTTCCGGACCGTTACGACTTAGGGACCTTCAAGTAACGAGCCCACTCTTTCCTCAAAGGCCGACAACGCACCCGTGACTCTCTGGACGGCGGGTGTCCATGGACGGCGATGATCATTTTCCATCGGATGATGCGCTTGCTCGTTTGCCCCCTCTGATATAAAAAAAACTCTTGATAATGCGATGCAATAAGTTCAGTTCACCAAATCAGTTTTTAATGTAGGTTTACATTAAAAGATTAAAACTCCTTGAATCATCGATTATTTGTTATTATTGTTATTATTACGAGTATCTAAACGCAGATAAAAGAAAATATAAAGATTGAGTTATAATTGTGTTGTGAAGTATTTGAAAAAGTTTCACAACTTTATTAATTGTAGATAATAATTTAAAAATGAAATAAAGTTTCAATGTTGTTATTAAAATATCAATTTCATACAAATAAAAATACTATTACTTTCCATGGAAAAGATAAAGTCCTTACGACGACCTCTTCAACTTTATATTGTATGTTCACGTATTAAGAGCTATTTTCTCCTTTAATTTGCTCATTATTAAAGTGAGAATTTTGAAAAAATTAAAATGCGCTTTTGCTAAGTAATTTGTTATAATTTATATTTAAAGTACTAACCAAAATTATAACATATTTTACAAAATACAGTGTAAACGGTTCTGAGGCTAAAATATTTAGTAGAACATAAAACCCAATGCCCTCAATTCAAACAATATATTACGTTATGAACTATAATAAAGTTAATTAAATATAATAAAGATATGCAAAACAAACCTTTTAATAATAAACTGACCGTTTCAATTTAATTAACTCAAATTATCATGAAAAACGAGTCGCGTCGTTCGCTATATTAAAAATGCAATCTGAATTACGTTGTCGCGAGAAATTATTTATACATGACAATAACGACTTCGTTACTGCAAACGATGGTTTATTGAATTAAGTAAGCTTTACCGTTTGACTGACACGTGGACCCGGTTTTAAAGCATCTGCCTTCATAACCAAGGGCTTATGGTACGATTCCCGACCGATCAATTTGGGTTACGACCTTCTCTGTATTTAAAATATTGTATAGACTCAGGTGTTACTTTGCGGAAATCCATTTCATGTGATAAATTCCTCAAATCTTTAGCTATTTTCCGCTCAAACTCCAAAAACCACCAATCGACACGTGTTTCGCCTCTCAACGAAGCATCCTCGGGATATTCCAGAGATCAGACTCGGTATAATCGGTTAATATCCTGAGGATGCTTCGTTGAGAGGCGAAACACGTGTCGATTAGTGGTTTTCGGAGTATGAGTCGAAAACAGCTAAAGATTTCAGGAATTTATCATTTCTCTGTATTGTCGTGGTTTATGTCGTTTGTCGAGTTGGATAATGCTGGGTGCTCCCTAGTGCGATGTGATATCCATACGCTTATACTTAGTGTTTAGTTTGGCCAATATTATCTAAATCCGTGCTAACGTCCCTTTCGGGATGACCTTAGTTGCCACTGGTGGGTGGAACTATCTTCTTTGGAAATCTATGCTATAGTCAATGTCATATCTACATACACACTTATGTATATACATATATAAATATCCGCACACGTACTGATAAAGTTTACATCATTTTTTTGTATTCACAGTAGTCGGATAAGGCTTCTGAAGTATTTTGTACTTGAATCTACAACGAAATAGGGATCAGAAATATGATTACACCCCTCGCGGAGAGTCCTCTGGAAGGTTTTTCATAAATCTCGTAATTTAACGAATGTCTCTTGAATGCCACTTCATTATTCATGGAGTTTTTCTTTGAAGAAACTGTGGCGCTTTATTTGATCGCCAGCGCAAAAGTTGGGGCGAACCGTCGTAATTATTGATGTGAACTTTTTACTTACACAACGGCTGTTTGTTTTACCTGTAACATAAGAGGAAATACCGTTAGTTTAGTGTATAGATGTCCAAATATCTTCATATAAATAGGTTTAACTTTGTTGTATCTGTAGCAAGACGCATCAAAGTTAAACCAATTTATATATGTAGACGACCTACATGGCGCAGTGGTTTAGATGTTGCATCCAAGCGCGCAAGGTTCCGGGTTCGATTCCCGCACGCTTATTATCAACTTGCAGACAGTATGCGACAGCTTAAATATTGTGTGATATCAATACGAGAATTTGTGTAATAATAATTTACATAGTGGCGCTAAATCTACGGCGAATTATCTCTGGTCTGGGTGTACTGGGAACGCCTCCAATAGTAGTCGTCTGGTTCTCATAGCACAGGGAATGCCCTAGCTTGAAACCTGATGATCGGTGTGCATTGTCTCTCGTATTTATTTTATTTCATTTATTTATTTAAAAAAACTATTTAGCTTTACAGATAGCAAATTGAAATAAAAAGTTAATATAATAGAACATTTACACAAGTTTCATGTTAAACAGAATAAATGTCATAAACTTTAGTTCTGGTTAGACCTACGTAACCTAACAAATAATAACAGTCAGTTTTCTGATGAAATGGCCAAAGTTTGGTAGATTTATTACAATTTCCTCATAATAAGTCATGATAGATTTTAGTCGTCACGACACTTGTGTAACAACAATCTTGTACAATTTTAAGCGTGGCTTAATTATTCAATGTTTTGAAGACATGAATAGTGCACTGGGAGAAACTAATACTTATACATGTACATTGCGTGAAACACCTTGGGTTAAGAGAATATTTAAAGACTGTACCATATAAAAGCAGTTCAATCACATCTACCAGGCAGACCAATTGAGGTGACTACTACCACAGATTAATTAGTTACTAACGTCTACTCAGATTAAGTACCCACGTCTACTACGCAATGACAGACAAGTCGACAGATCTGAGGAAGCCTCCGTCAGAATTCAGAAAAAATTCTACCTCAAGTTTTAGAAGCTTTGACAATTTATTAGTCAAAGTAAAATTACGACAGTTGGTTGTTCCATCAAGATAACCCTTCAGTACATCAAACTGACAGAACTGCGAATTATTTGCAACAAGCTGGAGTGAAATTATTGGGACACCGTCTTTGTAGTTTGAACTTAGCGCCACGTCACTACACTTTTTCCTTACGTGAAGAAGCAATTATTAGGATGCAAGTTTTGAAACGACGATGAGCCCATAAATGCATTTAAAAATGTATATGTGGTAGTGTTTTACAAGAAATTTGGAACGACGTATTTACGTATAAACGTAAGAAGACTTATTAAGGCGATGCATTGATAAACAACAATTTAATCCAAAATAGACCTTCTGGTCTACGCAAAAGTGCGCGCGCTAACTTACGAAAATAAAAAATAAAACTTACTAAAAATACGAAAAAATAGTCATTTTCGCTTATTTTAAGAACTATAATTAATTTTAAAAAATCCAACTGTCATTTTGAATAATATGTTTAGATTAAAACTATACAGAAAATTTAGAAATATAAATCGGTTCCGCTACTCTTAAAAATGTAAATCTCTGTTTTAAAAGAGGTTTCTTTGATAATTTTTTTTTGTTACAAAAGTTCAATCAATCAATCTTTTCAGTAATGGCTTCTAATGTGACGAGCACATTAATTCTGCCAATGTCACGTATTGCAAAAGACACTATACAGGGGTTGGGATACTACGGAAAAAAAAAAAAATTTTTGATTTGCTGTTTTTCAGACAAATGTACCTAAAACAAATAAGATTATGTAAGGACAGATGACACACAAACACAACTGGTTATAATATAATAGTATTAGTTATATATAATGTATAGCTAGTAATAATATAGTGGTATATAAATTATAACACAAACAAACTTCACATTATAACTTGATGTCATTATCACATAAAAATTTATCCAACACCTTAACAAAAGGAGTATTTACCAAAGACAAAACAAATTTACAATTTACAGGACGAGGAATAGAGGGGGGAAGAATATCATACAGAGAATATTTTAGTTTCGGGCAGCAAAAAAATAAATGATCCAGGGTACCTTCATCGATACCACACTCACATAAAGAGTTATCTCTAACGTGTATTTTAGCCAAATGTACAGGTGTACACGCATGGCCCAGTCTCAAACGACAGAGTATAGAGGTATTTCGTTTACTGAGACTACGGTGGACGAAAAACCAAGGCCTACGAGGGACTTCTGGTTGGATGGAGGCATAGTGTTTACCCTTAATCGATCTAGATATCTGCCAGGCGTCACTCCAAGACTCATGAAGCTTACGTTTAGCCATAGAACATAAATCGTGGGAATGAATGACATAATGTGAAGGAATTCCTGAACTTACAGCTTTTTTAGCCCAACAGTCAACAATTTCATTATCTAAAATCCCACTATGTCCAGGAATCCAAGCTAATACAATATTGAAATTTAATTGATGACACTGATATAACTCCTCTCTAATGGAAAAGATAACAGGAAATTTGTTTTTAGATTTGAAAGGGTTTTCTTTAATGGCGTGTAAGCAACTAAGAGCATCAGTAAAGATTATAGTGCCATTCAAATTGTGAGATTTAACATAACGAATGGCTTCTAGCAATGCTATAGCTTCGCCTGTGAATACGGAAGAATAAGATGGACATTTGAAACTAAGGACAATTTTAAATTTAGGGAGCCAAATTGCAGCACCTACATCTTCAGAATATGAAAATTTGGATGCGTCAGTAAAAACGGTGACCCAGTTATTCCAATCTTTATTAAGAATACTACGAAATAATGCATTGGACAATATACAGTTCTTTTTAATGCCGAAATTCAAAAGTATTGAGGGCTCGAAAATTAGAGCATTGTAATTGATAGTGAAAAGAGGATGAGAAGGTAACTGAAAAAAAGGATGAGGGAGTTGGCAGAATTGTATATAACTTCTTAAAAGGCAGGGTAGTTCAAAAACAGAATCATATCCAGAAGAATTAACTATATCATGAAGTTGGTGAAGCTTATCTAAGAGGGAGTGGGAAGAATTTTGTAATAGTTTATATAGGAATTTATCACAAAGAAACTGGCTGCGCAAACGAAGAGGAGGATCGGCACACTCTACTTGAAGGGCGTTAATGGGGGAAGATTTCATTGCACCAGTGATTACTCGTAAGCATCTTGACTGGATTCTCTTCAATTTATCGAAGACATTTTTATTGCAAGGATCTAAAATGAAACATCCATAATCGAAATGGCTTCGAACGATTGCATTGTAGACTAGTTTTTGTGTGTAGGGGTGAGATCCCCACCAAACTCCTGACAAAGACCTAAGAATGTTAACACCTTTCTCACATTTTTGATGTATATAATTGTAATGAGTGATACCGGACAGTCTAGAGTCTAGATAAATACCCAAAAACTTAACATTACTAACAACAGATATTAATTTATCATCAAAGATTAAATTTAGGTTTGGAATGTTACGTTTTCTGGTAAAAATTACAGATTTACTTTTAGAAATTGAGAGAGTTAAGCCATGGTCTGTAAGCCAATCTCCCAAGTAATAAAGAGCTGAATTAAGTCGGCTGTTAATTTCTGTTATAGACTTAGATGAAACATACAGAGCAATATCATCAGCATATTGTAATATATTGCAAAAACAACTCACAGATCCTTCCAGGTCGTGAGTGTAAATACTGTATAATAAGGGACTGAGCACTGATCCTTGAGGTAGTCCACGCCAGATAGATCTTGGAGAAGTTTGTGAATTAGGGCAGCGAATTATAACAGTTCTTTCCATAAAGAGATTGCATATGAAGCGAGTCATCTTGTCAGGAATACTCAGATAAAGCATCTTCTGCCTGAGTAAAGGAAGAAGAACGCTATCATAAGCAGAGGCGATGTCTAAGAAGACACCGGCAAGGAACTCTTTATTTTGGAAAGCTATATGGATGTCCGTAGTTAAAATGGACAAGCTGTCGATCGTGCTCATGCCTTTTCTAAAACCGAATTGAGTTTTGGCTAGTAAATTATTTTTTTCCAAATACCATTCTAATCGATTTTTTACAAGATGTTCCATAGTCTTAGAAAGAGTGGAAGAGAGTGCGATAGGTCTACGTGATTTGGGATCAGAGGGGTCTTTACCAGGTTTTAAAAGAGGAATAATAATTTGTGAGTGCCAAGACTTAGGTGTAACACCATAATCAAAGAAAAAATTTAGTTACAAAAGTTAACCAATCGTGTATCGCAACTGTCAAAATAAAGTCAATGAGATGACAAATCAGGTTACCACTTTCTTATGTTTTGTAGTCGCTTAGAAAAATTGAGACCCCTGCCGTCAAAATGTCAATTCGTCGCCTTAACGTCGACGGAGATTACTACAAAAAAAAATTAAAGAAGTAAGTACGACAAAATGTATGTAGTGACGCTTTTAAGACCTGTACGAGAATAAAAGCGGCATTCATGTTTTATAATCATATTTTTCTCTTTCAAACTAGAGTAGAATCACTTCAAATCTTTTCTCATTTCAACATTTGATGTGAATATTTCATGTCTTTAATCAACACGGTATCATACAATAATATGAATTGTATGATTTCGACAAACTTACACGTGTATGTTCCTAATTCCTTTGTTTCCGGTTGCTGTAAAGACCAGACAAATTTTCCTAGAGTTTATACTTATGAATATTTATTATTGTTACCCGTGCGAGCAAGCAAAATCTTTCTTGCAACCTACAACGAGGTCATATGGTCCAGGGAGTCGTGCTAAGTAGGATCATAAGCACGTAACTGCTTGTACTCAGTTATCACATCGAACCTTATACTATTATATGGAAAGAATGAGTGATGAAAGACTCACGAAGAAAATCTATAGAGCGAAAGTGAGTGGTAACAGAAGCCAAGGAAGACCAAGGCTGACTTATGAAGATCAAATAGCTAGAATGTTATCCGACGGAAATGTGGAGAATGATGAGATTTGAGGAAGCGAAAGAAGTAGGTATGTAAGGATCGCGACGCTTGGCGCTCCGTCCGCTCTGACTACCCCGTTAGGGATGCGGCGTGAGGATGTATGTAACTATGTATTTTCAGGATTCCATATCTTAAAAAGAATAACGGGACCCGAACAAAATCATACTACTTCCGTCTGTACGTTTGTCACTATCGGTTTTCTCAGAGACTGTGTTGTATAAACTTGAAATTGGGCTAAATAGTGTGATCAACTAATTTTTGTACGTGTCAATTACTTTCGAATTTTTTTTTTAAATTTATTTATTCTCTTTATAATCGAAAAGGACAAGAATTTACGTATCTTGCACTGAACGACGTACTTATATCAACAGGAATTATTACAAAATACAAAAAAAATCGAAGAATAGCAAAATTGTTTCTTGAATAACTAAAAGTACATTCTCTCCTGGACAACCGCTTAAGTAGGGAAAAGTATCGAAATATTGTTAAAAGACAGTTTATTACATTGATAGCATAAATACATATATAAGCTTTAGATACATATATTAATGTATGAAATAACGTAACTATATTTCCCTAGTAATTTTATCGCGAATTCAGAGACAGGAGTGAGGTCAGAAATAGCTGACCAATACCAATCCATTGTTGTACTCGTACCTACATATTATGTTACATTAGACAATATTTTAAAATATTCACAGCGGAATGAATTAAAGAAGGGACAAATTGAATACTGTAACTGGACCCAACTCCTGTTATCACCGAAACTATCAGAGTATTATTTTCAAAGAATATAAAGTCTTACTTTAAGTTTACATGATATAACTATAATGTTGGCATTATAAATCTCCAGGGGGCCTAGACAAGTGGCTCAATTGTCGTAAACGCTAGTAGAACAGAATGACAAATAGCATGTGATTTAGCGTAACGAATTTTAAATCGGTTGTCAAATGTTATTAACTTTCTATTAAATTAAACGAAAAATAACGTCGTGTGAAAATCGGCGTATGAAACCGTTTTATAACCATCGTACGGGACCCCTTGCGCATTATTTAAACTCACAATTGATAAATGTAAAAATAACCATGAACATAAGTATTATCCTAAAAAGCTGCGTACATCCGTCAGTTAATCTCGCAAGAATCCAATTACAGGGCTGCTATGAACTAAATTCGGCTGTGGCCGGAGCTGTAAATGATGAATGATAGACGGCATACGCAAGAGACAATCCTCCCGTAGCTGGGGACATTGATTTAAAAAAAGATGAACGTTTTCAATCTACTTCTCATAATACAAAATATTATATTATGTATGAGATGCATGAAAGGTGAAATATTTAATATTTACGTATATTTGTACATATAAATGTGTGAAGAGAAAGATGAGATTTGAGGAAGCGAAAGCAGTAAGGACCGAGACACTTGGCGCCCCGTCCTCTCCGACTACCCCGCTAGGGATAGATACAGCGTGAAGATATGTATGTGTGTGTATTTATACATGTATTTATACTATTATAACAAACGATTTCTTGTTATATTTTCCCTATTATGTTTCAAATAAGTCTTCATTCCCTGAAATTTTTACTTAAAAAGGTTACCAAGAAACTCAGAAGGCTTTTCGTTTTCGTCTTGACGAATCGAATCAATAAAATGAATGGGATATGTTTTTCAGGCTCCCCTGAATCTTAGATGAATATTTTTAGAGGACCCTCTGTTTGGAACATGCCTACTGAGGTGGCAATATTATTTTACATGTTTTAATTGCAATTTATTTAGTATGATCTTTCTGTATGTAATCCTTCTGTATGGTTTAAATAATATCAGGTACCTTTGTATATTTTACATTTCCGGCTTAGACCAAAACAGAACGGATGGAGCCATAATAATTTGCCACTCTTATCACCGAGTGTCAAACGAATATTCGCGTCTCTTTCTATCACACTGAGCATAACCACAAGTAAAACAATTCTACTGTCAGTGTAATTCGTGTCAGCTTATGAGTCGTTCATGAAATAATTATGCGTAATACTCGTAAATCTTAAGTGTTTTGTCTATTAGTATTCACAGAAATAAAAATATGTCATGTTCTGCTGTGTGTCGTTGTTCTGTGTCCCTAGTCACATTAATTGAAATCTAGAAACTCGGTCAGCAAAAAAGGACACCGTAAGGACATGCTCTTAAAGTAAATGCTGCGTCCGTTGTGATACTGCTGCCTCTTGTCAACATGTTTAAAAAAGAAGTTATCAATGTGTACTCACTATCAACTCTATATCAGCTTTCCTCTATTAACTCTATTAACTTCAGGTATTGGTAATTGCTCCCTTCTCAAATATGCCGTTGCTAAAATAATAGGTAACAAAATCAACTAATAAAATACAGTATTCCTCGATTCATAAATGTCACGATGGATGTCGCTGCGGACTTTTGGTCTACGGTTCTAGCGAAAGTTAAAAAAAATAGAATGTCATCTTACAATTTAAAAATACACTTATGTATTTTAAATCTAAATTTTAACGAAATGGATCAAAAAAGGTGAAAAATCCAAGTAATAATATTATAACTAACGGTATGTAGGTAATACTTTTAAACTCAATGTCTATATATTTAATCCATCTCAAGCATAGAACAAAAACTTTGTCTGAAACCAGATCAAGCTGTCGCAAGCGGATTTCCATTCAGATTTTTCTATTACAAACTAGATAAAACTCTTGTTCTTTGTAGCAACTTTTATTATTTTTTTTTTGAAGCGAAAAACTATTTACGTACATACGAGTCTCGATTTTTAGAGTTTCCGTAACACGAGAGAAAAATGAACAATTCATTTGGAGAGGTCGAAGTCTTTTTGTCTGTATGTATCTGTGTGTCATGTGATTCTTCAGCGTCGGTTCAATTGTCTGGTTGTTTTTTTTATAATTTTAATCGTGTTTTAAAAAGTTAAAAAAAAACTTTGTAGTTAACTGCCTCACGAAAATATTTATTGGGTGTAAGTTTCCATGGTGTAACACTATTTTTTAGGTTGACGTAGCGGATTGTTAACCACTCAACTGATATAAAATATCAAATTATTGTAAGAGAAGTATATCTTTTCATCAAACAATTTCGAAACGATCACATCAATTGTGTGAACCTATATGACTTTATACTACACAACTCAACGCTGGCATATTGGTATATTGAGTACTCGATCGATGATATCAACTTATAAAATTGAGTTGTTTTAAAGAACTGGAAGAATTTTTTTCTTCAAACAATATCGAGATAATGTAGAAATTATTCGACGTCAAACAAAGCTTTATACAACAAACTGATAGTGTTATCAACCTAAAGATAACTAATCTTTCTCAATTGAATCGGGTTTCAATTTCAAAGGACTTTGCATCAACGGACCATTTGAAAACAAATAGTTCCCCAATGTATAAAAATAAAAATTTAGACAATGTTATTCGCATAGAATACATTTCGAAAATATTAAACAAAACTCAAGAGCACTCACAGCCATTATTCTTACACGCCAATGTGAGAAAAATAAGAAAATACATAAAAAATAGGCGACAGGTTTTATTGAAGTTGATGGATGGCTCGAGCCAGGAAATGACACGCCGTGGCATACACACCTGGTAATATCGTAGCTTTTGATGATACCATGTAGGTTACAAAAAATTCTTTTTAAATAAGATGGAGCGAAGAATAGTTGTTTTTATACCGGAAATATCTACATATTAATATATGAAGAGACAACATTGTACCCCTTTTTAAGCGTATTGCGTGCATGTAGAAGTATGAGATTAGGCATAGTTAAAGTTTGAATGGAGAAGGAATGCCGAAAGCTAAAATTTATACATACGTAATATATGTTACAAATACTATTAAAATTATTTGAATAAAATAAAATACTCGTCGTTACTACTTTTCGTTACTGCCAATGTCAAACAATTAATACCATAATAATTTGTGGTCAAACTGTCGCACAAAGTAGAGTTTGTCGCATAAGAGCTTTTAAGTGTTGCCAGCAAATGTAAGTTACATTTTAATATTGTTAACATATTTCTCTATGGCTTGCTTTATCGCATTCTCGTGTTACACAACACAATATTCTGGGTGAAATATCTTCGACCCTCTATTTCTCTTATGGAAAGCAATTTTTGTTTCAACGAGACCATAATACCGTCGATCGGGCCCACAATTTGTAACAATGCTATGTCGTTAAGAGAGCGCATCATACTATATATATACATACATACCTACATACATATAATATTCATATACCTATACAAATCGATCACACATAATGTAGGGGCTCGCTAAGAAACGATTTTTGGAAAAAATGTAAGGGGGAGTTGCGAGAGTTGAACTGTGTATGAAACTTTTATATCGAACGAAAACGGGTGTGAAATTCAGTACAAATAATGATTATTAAGAATAATGTTCAATGTGTTTCACGTTTTTGTAGCATTTCTCTCGCAAAAGGGACAGGGCCGTTGAACTTTATGTGAAACTGTTTGTCTGTAGCGTTTTCTTGGTTAAACAGCTGGACGAATTTTGATAAAATTTAGAATGGAGACAGATTAAGTCTCGGCGAAGGAGTAGGCCACTTTTATCAATTCCACGCGGATGAAGCCGCGGGCAACGTAAGTTTACTACACACAAATTAATTGTTTGAAACGGATTTCCGTAAAATAAGAATTAAGTCCGTAATAAAATATCCCTCCTTCCGTTGGGGCTTAAAAGAAAACCAACTTATTTTGATTGCCTTAAGTACTTCTGATGTAGGAATTGTAGACAATTTTTAATATTATATATTATTAAAATGATACTTGAAGTTCATCTTGTTCATCTTTCACAGCGAAGAGCTGCATGTTTATCGAGTCTACCCACTGAAACCGGATAGCGTTCCTTGAGACGCTATGGTGGCGGGGCTACGGATAGGCTAGCGCTGCTCGGCCACGACTGCTGACTCATAGAATACACCTATCTGCTAATAATATATTATCCGAATGAAATGACTGACTAAATGGCAGATAGACAGACAGACGGACAAGACGATTTTTTAGAGATCTCTTTATTTGTCATTTAGTTTCGGATCTCTAAAAATCAAAATTTAATCATTAAATACATAAATTCCTTTCAAGCGATCGTTTCGACTACAGTCTAATATAAACGCTTCTCGTTACTCTGTGACGTCATTTCCGCAACGGATATAAAACCGCTGGAATAGTCATGAGCGGGAAGCAGGATTACCGCATCCAAACGAAATAAACGGATTATCGTTAAACATTCAGTTTGTGGTAACCACACGATGTGTACCTGAGTAGGCACAAATACACGCGCAAGTTAGTTACTAGCACAAGAGTTATTCACTGAGTTAAAAATTAAACAACCTTAAGTCATATAACTATTATATAAAAGTGTTTCGTAACGGCAACTGTAACCATAACCACTATTATTAGACAAAATATTATTTATATATATATAAACAGTACCCGGCCAACCGAGCTTTGCTCGTTGTGTATAAAAAAAAATAAAAAAAGTCTGACCACATTCGAACGAGATTCGAACCCGCTCACTTTGGTGTGTTCGATCTACGTTGTAACTACTGTCGTATTGAGAAGCTAAATTCTGTTATCAATCATATTTCGCGGGCAACTTTTAATGTTTGAAAACAAGGAAAAAACGAATTTTACCAGTGTGCGTACAACCTATATTATCATCAGGTTTATTTTTGTTTGTACCGACATATGCGACCACGATTTAATTTGAATTAGGATTATTAAAATTATTAAAAAAATTTTTTTTACTTTAAATCTCCACAAAAGAAAAAGAAGATTTGTTCCGTTGTGACGATATAACATAAACTTTAAAAAGCAAGTATAAAAGTAAGCTGTAAAATTATTGCAATCAAACACTTATAAATTATTTTAATCGTTTAATGTATCTATTTTTAAAATGCTAATAATTGTCAGATAAATTTTACTTTTAAGCTTTCTTGAAAAAGTCTATCAGCTACAAATCGATTACTAATAGATATTTCCTTGATGTGGTCACAATAGTCTCACTCGTTTTGACCTATATTTAATGTACTCTGTGGTTTTGACGACTTGTTTGTCAAACCGGCTTTTGCAGCCTAAAATACTGCATTCTATCATCACACCCAAAAGTCTCTATCTCTTATATATTTACAAAAAAAAAATATTAATATTTCGCTAATAAATTTGAAAAAAGATTTAAAAATTTAAAAGTACTAACGAACAAAGATTTGTTTGATTCGTAGGTCTCTCAAATGCAACAAGCTTAAACATTGAGCACACCATAGAGATGAAATATATGTATTCCCATCCCTTTGTAATATAGAGTTACGCCATATATTTCTTTCGGTCTAACAATTCATGATGTATGGAAGGCGACTCCTATTAGTAGCTTTGCGCGATCAACAGTTTCGTTGCGACATCTATCGTAACAGTTGTTAACTAAATATTACAGTGTTCTTATTGGTAAGCCATAATTTCAAAGCGGAATCGACTTCATTGTCAATTTTGTTACCTGTGATGGCGGCATGTTTGAGTAAGGGAAATACCACGGAGTTCATTTTAAAAAGGGCAGCTGATATGAAATTTGACATTGAGTAAATTGTGATCGCTTATCATTTACCTTATAAATTTTAATATTTAGCACATATATTAAAAAACCCCTACCTACATATTGGCCCTTTAAGTTTATGATAATTTGTAATACAAATAGTAGTAGTAATATATCCAAGCGTCGCCTCGTCGCGTCGGGGAACCGCTAAGTAAATTACTTATATTTAAATTTCATGCCTACTTTATCATTTTTAGTTGCATTCTGTTTCTATTTTGTTTACTTAGCGGTAAACATAGTAAAAGCAGAACTTAGGTAGTGTTGCAGATATGAATATCTCTTCCAGCATAAGTAAAGTCATCACAGTAAATCTCTCGCATAATAAATTCCATGAAGATGGATGAATAATGAGGAACCCCTAAGTAGGGTGGCTACAAAATCGTCAGACGAGGGACTTCCGGGCTCGCTCCAAGTTTACACATATTCGCTAATTACTTCGCCTTGTTATTATGAAGGACCTACTGTTTTTATATGAGTACTTACTATATGGTATAATGTTTAAGAAACTTCTACATAACAATTACTTGAATAACAAAGATAATACGTATATTAAATGAACAACAGAATTAGTTCAAACTAATAATTATAATACTGAAAAATAATAGTTTCTACTGTAAATATATTACTAACTCTTGCACGCGAGTTCGTCCGCGTGGAAATTAAAGACGTAGCCAATGTACTTCTCCTGGATTTAATCTACTTCCAATCTAAATTTCATCAAAATCGGGCTAGCGGCCTAGCCGTGAAAGCCGATCAGACAGACAGACAGACTTTAGCATTTATAAAATTGGTATGGATCTAAGTAAGTTACAGGAAGTCATGAATCGCGTTTGTCTGTATATTTTGTCATAACTTCTAAACTTTTAAGCGTATTTCAATGTGATTGTCAACATTATTTAAAGTATTTGACAGGGTTGCATGACAGTGTTATTGTAAACATGAAGAAATTGATGCTTAGATGGTTCAAGCACATAGAAAGAATGAGTGATGTAAGACTGCCGAAGAAAATCTACAGAGCCAAAGCGAATATTTAAAAGAGGCCAGGGAACACCAAGGCTGACTTATGAAGACCAAAAAGCCAGAGTGTTAGCAGACGGAAATGTCAAATCACTCGCATACCTAGGCGAAAATGTGTGAGGAGAATGGTTAGATTTGAGAAAGCGAAAGAGGTATTGTAAGAACCGCGACGTTTGGCGCTCCGTCCTCTCTGACTACCCCGTTAGGGATACAGCGTGAAGATACGTATGTATGTTTCGTCGTATTTAAAGCATTTCACGAGGAAGGTGTGTATTATAACACTCACATTTAGTCAATAGAAATAGAGAAAGAAAAGCATTTTGTAATCTAGTCGCTAGTTGAGTACTCCAGACTCCAAACACACCAGCCGTGTGATTCCAAATAGAGCATGGGCTTGAAGTATGAGTTTACACTATAGAGTTAGATTATTACGCTAGATACTATGTCTATGGGTAACACATAACAAACTGGGAAACACCCAGTAACATCCACACTAGGAGATAATTCGTAAAATATTTTTTCTGCGCCCAATTGTCTGTCATAGCGTCATTAATGATACATATTTATTTTGTCTCAAATTGTAAATATGTTTTCCCATAAGCTTTTTACAAGATTACATCTGTAAAGAAATACGCTTATAAAGCGGATCATAAGGATTATCCTTCTATGCGATCAAAAATGGTCTCTCAATATACCTAAGCTCCGAAAAGCGAAGTAATACTTCAGAAGCGAAAGCATCTGAAGTGTCCCAAGGCAAAAATATGTACAGAGAAATGACGACGACTAGTTTCTGATTGACGAAGATTAGATGATGGAAATACTTGATGGTTAAATGTCTTCACTATATTGGTAGATACATACATATCTTCACGCTGCATCCGTAACGGGGTAGTCGGAGAGCATGGAGCGCCAATTGCGGTCTTTACACACTTTTTTCACTTTCACAAACCTCGTTCTTAATTCTCCTCACATACTTTTGATCTTCGTAATCAGCCTTGATGTTTCTTGGCTTCTAACACACTGTGTTCTCTAAATTTTATTCGACAATTGTTCACCGATTATTCCTTCTATGTGCTCGAACTATTTTAGGCATTCTTTTTGCCTTTTGGGTCAAAGTAAAAATTAGAAATTCAAAAAGCCGGCCAGGACCTTATTGTGTGTTTATTAGCGTTGAGTTTCGTTGCAATTTTGGACACGGCAGAAGTTGAACAAAAAATAATCTACTAGGTATATGTAAATGGGTAGACAAAACAGTTCAGTATCTTTTTCTTCTGTGTTTGTTAGCCGATTTCCTTTTCTTTTTGTTTAGTAGCTATTGACAAGCTTTCGCTTTAGTTATATTAATACGTGATGCGAAAACTTCGGATCCCTTTTTAAGAATATTGCGCGCACGGGGGAGTACGAGATTTGGCAGAGTTTTACTTTCGTCGTGACGATGTCAGAAAGACTGTCGATGTCAAACTCATAATAGTCTGTGAGCTCATAATAGTGTGAACTCATAATAGTCTGTGTGAGATGTTGATTGCAAGGATAAGATGGCGTGTCCAACCAAGGCTCAGTAGAATATGGGTTCATGCCGCAGCGCAGTACCGAGGACTCCTTCTATGTCATGTTAAGTTATATTAAAGAGAGGATAAGAGAAAAGAAAATTATTATTCTAGTCTCTTTAGACATAGAGAGGCCTTCAACAGCGCTTAGTGGCCCGCTATCAAGTACCGACTACCGACTGGCAGAGCTATCATGCCCAATGAACCTGAGATGCTTGGTGGACAGCTATTTTAGTGATAGGAAGGCAAGATTGAGGTATGCCGGAGTTGAATGCGAAAGAGCAACAGAAAAGGGATGTGTGCAAGGGTCTATAGGGGGCCCAACACAATGGAACAATTTGTTGGATCCCCTACTGAAAGAATTAGATGGGAGAAGAGACCACTGTTGGGCTTTTGCTGACGATGTGGTTCTTATTTTCTGTGGAGACAGCACTGCTGAGGTACAGGGACGGGCCAATGCCGTTCTCGAGTGTACCTGAAGCTGGAGGGTCGAAAATAAGCTTAGATATTCGCGCCACAAAAAGCAAAGGCGATGATCCTAACTAATAGGCGTAAATTTGACCACCCAGTTCTGGGTATGGGCGGGAGCGGCATTGGACTCTCCGACGAAATCAAGATCTTGGGTCTCACAATCAACCAAAAGCTCACTTTGAACACCCACGTCACAAACGTGTGCCGTAAGGCCACGAATTTGTACAAACAATTGTCGAGAGGCGCAAAGGCCCAGTGGGGGCTGGAGCCAGGGATAATAAGAACTATATATATATGTCAGTGGTTGAACCAATTATTATGCATGCATCATGTGCATGGGCGGAAGCCACCGAGAAAGTATGCGTGAAGAGACAGTTGGATGCGGTGCAGAGGGGTTTCACAATAAAAATCATAAAGGCATACAGGACAGTCTCTCTGAAATCGGCCTTGGTGTTGTCCGGGATTCTCTCTCTGGATCTCAGGATCCGCGAAGCGACCTTGTTCTACGAGGTCCGGAGGGGATATTCCTGGGCAGTGCTGGGGGACCGGGAAATGGAGAGGCCGGTTGATTATCAGAAAATGCCGCACCCTGCGCTGAGGCCAGCGCTAGAGTTTAAATGTCTGGGAGAGGGTGAGACAGCCGATCAGGAAGAGCAGAGGCTTGCCATCTATACAGATGGCAGCCGAATCGATGGTAAGGTTGGCGCCGCACTATCAATTTGGGAGTGCGGAGCTGAAATTGCCAAGCGAAAATTCAAACTGAGAGGCTGGTGCACCGTCTTCCAGGTGGAGCTCCTGGCGCTGGCTGATGCAACGGAGAGGGCTTGACGGAGCGCGAAGCCTAGATGCGCCGTATTCTCTGACTCTCGTTCGGCCTTAGAAGCTATTATGGGAGGTAGGTCCCGCCACCCCCTCGTGGTCACGGCCAGGGACAACTTTGCCGAGATTCTTGAAATCGGTAACGAGATAAAGTTGTTCTGGGTCAAGGCTCACGCGGGGGTAAGGAGGAACGTAAGAGTGGACGAAATCGCAAAAGAGGCAGCTTTGAAAGTGAAGACCAGGCCAAACTATGAGTGTTGTCAGGCATCGTATGTAAAGAAAGAAATAAAGAGGTTCAGCATTGAGAGATGGGATGAAAGGTATTCGAAAGGTGATGTAGCGAAAGTAAGTAAAGTATTCTTTTCTAGTGCGGCAGCAGCATATCCTGTCGTGAGAAACATTGAAGTTGGGTATTGGATGATTCAGGGTTTCACCGGGCATGGCGGGTTTTCTTAATATCTTCATCGGTTCCAATGTAAAGAAAGCCCGTCGTACCGATGCGACGATGAAAATAGTGAGGGTATAATACACCTATTTGTGGAGTGTCCAAGATTCGCAAAGGAAAGGATGGAACTAAGGATAGACGAAACCATTAATGTAAAAAATTTAAAGAAACTCGTAGAAAATAAGTTAATAAGAGATACATTTTTAGACTACTGTATAAAGATAGCAAAAACTGTTAGTAGTAGCAACAAAACATAGCAGATACATATACTACGATAATATGATATTATTGGGATTGTGTATATATATATATATTTATTAATTAAGAAAGAGAAATAATAGAGTAAGAAAGAATAAAGCATTAGATAGAACTAAGAAACGTTAATAAAGACAACAGCAATACGGGCCTTGACTAAATGTTAAGGGAACGAGAGAAAAAAACTAGTCTGTGAGCTGTGATCGTATTAGGTATTAGGTTATTCTAAGGGCCGTAAGATCAAGAGCAGTTAAAACTATGGATTTCGTAATCTATGATGAAATTTGATCGACAGTTTAATCCACTGTCGTAATATCAAATGTAAATAGTGAACGGATTAGTAAAACCTAGATTAATGTCTTATATTATTCGTTTCGTTCACAGTTCGTTCGTTCTTTTTAAGATTCTTTGTCAATATATAATATATGTAAACATATATATATGTATGTAATCTCCTTGGATTAAACAATCTCACAGAGTAGAGATTGTCGCCAAAGAGTTTTAAATATTTACGTTTGAATATCGTCCACCGGGCGACCTCTAGTTATAATAATGTGCCCAAATTCCCGCTGCTTAATGTTTTTTTTTATCTCTGGGGATATAGATTACCGATTTATGTCTCTGTGCCAAATAGCTTAATAAAAGTAAAGATGAGATAATAAATTGGCTGTGACAAAGAGAGAAACCAACAGTCATTAAACTATGAGGGTTTCAATTCTTTTCATGTAGATTATAGAATGGAAAAATAGAATTTTAGGCATGTAAGCAATTAAAGACGTTTGATTAAATGCGAATTTTACTGATGTGTTGAGAGTTCTGTAGATACATAATCATGTTTGTAATGACATCAACCTTGATACTTATAATATATACATACATATCCTCACGCTGTATCCATAACGGGGTAGTCAGAGAGGACTGAGCGCCAAGCGTCGCGATCCTCTACATACTTCTTTCGCTTCCTCAAATCTCATCATTCTCCTGACAGATTTTCGCCTAGGTATGCGAATGCTTTTGTCATTTCCGTCGGCTATTTGATCTTTATAAGTCAGCCTTGGATTTCCTTGGCTTCTTTTACCTCTCACTTTTAGTAGTTAAAACTGATATAATAAATTATAATCGTTCTGGTGATATCTCTAGTCAGTTGGACTATATACTATATTGTTAACAACAGTACGTCGTACGTTCGGTTCAATTAAAAGTTCATCTCGCCAGTGCAACTAATTACAACAGGATTTAGCGAGGCAACGCGCTGATACTCCGCTTTGCCCATAGTTTTATCAGCCTGTGTATCACTAACTTTTAAACGAATTATACTGTTGTTAGTAGGTGTATACTACAATACGTATTGAAATTGAGATAAGGAAACCTCATTTTCTGGTTCAATCTTTTAAAAATACCCAGTTCCCCGAGAGGATCTGTGTTATTTTAATTTTAATTTTTTTCTTGGACCTTTTCTTTACAACAAGGGTAACAATCTAAATAAAATCTACTCCCTCTCTAAATTTGAATGTAAGCGGAAAATTAAAAATTGGCTATAGAATATCGATAATAACGGGACTGAAAAATTGATTAGTAGTGCTGGTTAACATTGCTTTCTGGCTATATAACTCTATTCAGCTTACATATATACAGCTTAGATATAAAATACATGCATACTATATTAAACTGTGACGGAAACTTCCTCCAAATTATTATAATTTCTTTTAAAGTTAAATTAAATTAAATCCTAGTCTACTTTCAACTATTCAAATTTTGGGGTGGGGTTCCGGAAACCTATAAGACAGGCTTGGCTTACCTTAGGCTCCAGTCTCCCACAAAACTGCACCATGTTTTATGTCACGTCATTTGGTTTTCATTTTTTGTGAAGAAATAAAGATTATTATTATTATGTGCGGCTTTGCTTTGGTTGTCCGCTGAAGTGTACTCAGGAATGTCCCACGTAAAGCTCTGGAACCCCTCTCGCTGTGCCGAGCACACCTCTGGGGGTAAACAAAATCCTCCACCCCTCATAGTCCTACAACAGCGCGAACCTCATTCGTTGCCGCCCCATTCTGATCTCATGGATAAACAAACGGAGCCCCAACTCTGATTGACGAGACTGAAGGCCTCCATTACGTCGTCTTATATGACAGGATGCTGGTACCGCAGACTTATTCACTTCGCTACAGGGCTGACGTTTCGAGACGTAGGTGGAGAAAGAGATCTATGTGGCTCTTATTATTCATGATTATTTATAACTGAGGCACATACTGTATTATACAAAAAAGACATTTCAAGAAAATTCGATAGAAGGATTCATTTAGGATGGGCAGCGTTTTGAAGTTACGTCCCATTTTCACATCTGATTTGTCCTCTTGATCCTTGTAATCACAACAAGACTAACCAGACCAGTTTACCAAGTGTTCTGTATCAGTATGTTTGCGCCCAGACTTAATTTCGTAAGTGATATACAGCAAACTACAGGTAGATAGCGAGCGATAAATCAGCGGTGGGTGTTATTTCAGTTTGAGGGATGAATTCAAATGAGGCCGTCTGATAAATACATCCGAATGATAAATATATCACGACAGACGTCCAACCCGTGTCACGCGCGTTAACACGTTTAATATAACCCGAAATATTCACTTCGCAGTTAATGCTAGCTCACTGGATAACCCAAGTGGACTCTAAGATATATTTATTATAAAAATTTATACAACCTGTAATAACTGAGCGCTTAGCCAAGTGAATTACGTTTCGTTCAATCGCAACACTTGCTGGCGTTAATTCTCCTCAAAAGTGCCATTTGGTTTTATACGCCAGTTTTCACATGACTTTACTGTTCGTTTGATTTAATAGAAAGTTAATAACATTTGACAACCGGTTTAAAATTCGTTACGCTAAATCACTCGCTATTTGTCATTCTATTCTACTAGCGTTTACGACAATTGGGCCACTTGTCTAGGCCCTCTGACCAGTTAGCTCAGAAGATCGGATTATGCAATAAATTTTTACAAATAAAATATTAATAAAATAGATTGATAGAGATGCGTGATCCTGCTTTGCGGGATTGCAATCCCTATAACGACCTACGCGATGGCATATTATTCTATATACAGGGTTATTAAAAAGGGGCATAAATCCGCCAGGGTTTCAATGTGTCAACGTTGCCTGCTATATTGCAGATGTATTAATTACGGGACACGTTCATTTGTTATCCATACAAAAAAATTAAATAGAAAAAAATGTACAACCCTATCGTTATGCAATACATTCCAAATGTTTGCTAGCGACGTAATAACGCTGATATTAGAGTTGCCCCACCTTTGTTTTTTTTAAACTTTGAGGTTTTACACTAGAAATATTGACTTTTGGCGAAGTTATAGAATGCAAATTTTCCGTTGTCATGGGTACTTTAATACCCTT
Organism: Zeuzera pyrina; assembly: GCA_907165235.1. Lineage (NCBI taxonomy): Eukaryota > Metazoa > Arthropoda > Insecta > Lepidoptera > Cossidae > Zeuzera > Zeuzera pyrina. The sequence continues at coordinate 20,016,109 of OU015638.1, read as the reverse complement.
TCGCATTTCACATCCTTTCGAAATAACCTTGTATAATAAATAATAAAAGCTGTGCTGTGGCGCGCGTTAAACAAACAAACATTTACATTTTTACTTATACTCGTATAAAAAGTAGCTGTACCCGCAACTTTGTACGTGGAAAATTTTCAGTGTTACTCTCGGGTTAGAGTTTCCTTTTCATCTCTTTAGAGGTAATGTCTATCTCTGTACCTTTCATCACAATCGGTTCAGCAGTTTAGCATTTCCTATATAAAGTTTTACCCCTTTTTTCATCCCCTTAGAAGTACATTTTTGGTGAAAAATATAGCCTATGTCATTTGGCGATCTCTTTACCAAATTTTTTCATTATAATTGTTTCAGTGCTTTATCCTTTCCCACACAAACATTAATTCCCCTTTTACACGTCCTTAAGGATGCATTTCTAATAAAAAGTAGCCCATGTGTCAAACTATTTCCATGCCAAATTTCATCTGGTCTGGCGGTATGGCCGTGAAAACCTGACAAATACAGACAAACTTTCGCATTTATAATATTAGTACGAATAGTATGGCATATACATTAGTTATATTAGTACATTATTTAAAAACATGCGTATTTGGAACGTTGTGTTAAAAATTGAAATCAAATGACCGACCGACCGACCGACCGTTTCTTGTTTTGCGACCACAAACACACAGAAGTTGAATTTTTATCTATATATATATATATAATATTTCTTTCTCTTCCGGACCAGACGGAAGCAGTAAATTTATAACGTTACAAAATCGCAAAATACCTAAAAATACAACCGCGAAATCCGAATAATCTTTCTTGGGTATTTTCGGCGGTGAACCGACTGGCTGCGGACGTGACTTGCCTCCATGATGGCGCCGAAAAAAAACGTAGCTGACTACCGGATACATCAGTTACGTGGTAGGCGTGAGGGTTGAAATTATTACAAACAAACATCAATTAAAAAAATCACTTGAATGAGAGTTCCATTTGCTCAGAGAATTCTAGACGATATTTACAAAATCGTAAATTTTAGAAAATTAAAAAAAAGAAATTAACCACCTTCAGAAAAAACGCTAAAAAGTACAAAATAACTAACTTTTACTAATGAAAACTCAAATACAATAAAAATAACTTTGTAATGTAATTAAATTTGTAAGTTACTGGAGTCGCTGCCGAGCCTACCAAACTAATAAACTTTCCGTTGTTGCTCATTGATTTGGCACCAACTTCAATAACTGTCAAATTTAATTATGTAAGTATGTGTATCGTATTTATAAAGTTATTTGTATTGTACTTGAATTTTGATTAGTAACAGTTAGTTATTTTGTACTTTTCAGTTTTTTTTTAAAGCGGTTTCAATTTTCTTCTTAATTCTTTTTTATTTCTCGCTTTTGAGTGACCTTGGCCTAAATAAACATCTAGGACAGGTTAACAATTAAGTTATTATTTTTAATTCTGGAGCGCAACGACATACAAGAAAATCATCAATATAATGGTATCAGTTCGCGTTGCTTGGTGTTATTTGGTATATCTTCGACAAATTTTTCCGATAACTTCGTCAATTATGGACCGACAATTGACGGTCCACAATTGACGAAGTTATCGGTGAACATACATAAAAAAACACATACGTACAGACAAACATAGAATCTCTTTCTTTTTTGAAGTCGGTTAAAAATTAATTAGTATTGGAGAGCTATAAACGCCTCAGAATTTTTTTTGTGACGCGCCTGAATGTCAGAAAGATCAAAATCTAGCCTAATAAGAGACTAATAACCTAATTGGTTAATATAATTATAATAAAAAAAATATATACATTTTACTTTGACTTTGCTGTCAATGAGACTTTCTCTTTTTTTCCCGTCACTATTTAAAACAAAGATACTACGTTTTTGTGTTAATTACGAGTAGCAGCACTTCTTGCTACGTAACTCTTTCGCAATCACTTAATTCAAAATTGTCTTTTTTATACCTCTCGCTAAAATTCATTGAACAATGTAATTGTCGTACTAAGTCGTAACTTTGAAAAGAAATTAAAGAACGTATGTAGATAACACTTCCTAACCTACATACATATTATGTAGATTGCGCAACAAGTTTTGGTACTTGAAATATGATTTAGTGACTTTGTCGTACTGCAAACGCCATTTTGTATTATCGAATAAACGACCTACTCTACATGAACATATTAATACGCATCCAATAATATTCTATCCGTTGAAATCGGATAAGTGATTTAGGCTTACATACATGCATACTTATATTGGGTCCTTACATATGAAATTGGCGTTTTGTACGGGAGGAATATAAAGTCAATTTTTTTTTGTAAAATATATTTAATTAATCAAAGTATGCACCGTTGTTATCTATGCACTTTTGCCATCTCATAGGTAGTTCATTGATCCCTTTACTAAAAAAACCATGGGGGCGAGAATCAATAAACTCTTTGAAGGCGGTTTGGACTGCCGCATCGGAGTTGAATTTTTTCCTTGTAAGAAGTTGTCCAAATTCCGGAAAAAATGGTAATCTGTTGGAGCAAGGTCCGGGGAGTACGGTGGATGTCGCAGACATTCCAATTGTAGCTCATCTAACTTAGTGGTTGTTTGTTGTGCAGTGTATGGTCTTTCGTTGTCGTGAAGCAGCAGTGGCCTAGAGCGATTGACCAATCTCGGTTGTTTAGCAGCTAGTTCTTCCTTCATGGTTTACAGTTGCTGACAATAGATATCTGCCGTAATCGTTTGGCCAGATTTTAGAAAGCTGTAGTGAACGACACCGGCGCTAGTCCACCAAACACTCACAAGTAACTTTTTCTGAGTCAATTTTCGTTTAGGGCAGGATTTGGCTGGGTCTCCAGGGTTCAGCCATTGCGACGAGCGCTTCCGATTATCGTACAGTATCCACTTTTCATCACAAGTAATGATTCGATTTAAAATCCCTTCAATATTGTGTCGGTTAAGCAAAGTAACACAGCAGTCGACGCGTGTTTGCAAGTTCGATTCACTCAATTCATGAGGTACCCATCATTCAAGTTTTTTTACTTTCCCGATTTGCTTCAAGTGGATTATTACAGTTTTGTCACTTATCCCGAAGCCTGCAGCTATCTCTGAAGTGCTTTGTGATGGATCCGCTTCCACAATAGCCTTTAATTCTTCATTTTCCACTTTGGTCTCCAGCCGTCCACGGGGATGGTTCTGAAAGTCGAAATTTCCAGAACGAAAACGTTGAAACCAAAAATGTACCGTGCTTTCTTTTGCGACACCAGCGCCGTACACATCATTAATCCTTCGAGCTGTTTCTGCAGCACTAGTGCCACGGTAGAACTCGTACTCGTAAATATACCGATATTTCATGTTTTCCATTGTGCGGTAATAAGCGACGCTAAAGAAAAAAATAATGAGAAAAAAACAAATGAATTACTGTTTTCAAAACTCAAATGTACCAGCTAAATGAATTTATAAATTTGAATTTGGAATTCTTAACCAAAGAGGAGATATTTCAGATCAAAGTGGTCAGTACGACAAAACGCTAATTTCATATGTAAGGACCCAATATACAAATATACGTTACATACGCCGTTAAGGCGATGCATTGATAAACAATAATTTAATCTAAAATAGATCTTCTGTTCTATGCAAACGTGCGCGCGCTAGCTTACGAAAAATACGAAAAAAACAATTATTTCCGTTTATTTTAAAAACTGTAATGAATTTAAAAAAATCCAACTGTTATTTTGAGGAATATGTTTTATGTAAACTATACAGAAAATTTAGAAATGTAAATCGATCCCATTGCTCTACAAAATGTAAATCTCTGTTTTAAAAGAGGTTTCTTTGATATTTTTTTTTGTGTTACAATAGTTAACCAACCGTGTATCGCAAGTGTCAAAACGAAGTCAATGAAATCAAGAATCAGGACACCAAATATCACTGTCATACGTTTTGTAGTCACTTAGAAAAATGGAGAGCCCTGGCGTCAAAATTTCCAACGGGTCGCCTTAAGCTCCGTATTACTTATCGTCGAAATCTATATATTGATACGTGAAACGAAAATTTTGCTTCCCTTTATAAGAAAATTGCGCGGACAGAAGAGTATGAAATTTGGTACACTTAAAGTTTATATGGAGAAGGACAGGAGAAAGCTAAAATTTTTATGTAATATGTGTTACGAATAAGTACATTAAATTAAATTAAATAAAACGTTCATTGTTTACGTTCATAGTGCCAATGTCAAAAAGACTGTCAATGTCAAACTCATAATAGTTTGTGATTATATGTAATGTAACCTCCTTGGATCAAACAGTCGCACAGAGTGCGCCAAAGAGTTTATAGTATAAGTATTATAAATATTAATTAGGTATATTTACGGTCGAATTTCGACCACAGGGCGACCTGTAGTAACCTTTAATTATTCGGCAATATATTATTAATAAATGAAAATTTAATTAATATACAATTTTTATAGCGATATACAAAATATTTATTCCTATTTTAACTAATCTTCAAATTTTTTTAAATGAGACGTTATTAAAATAAGTGCTTCCAATATATGTACACATGTATATTCAAGATAGAAGTGTAATAAATGATGATCAAATTTTTTATATGTTACGGTATCATCATCAATCACGCCCCATTATCTGTCTCCTTTCGATTTTTATATAAAGACCGTGAAATTACGCGTTACGTGATAATATTTCATCGACACTTCCAAGCGCCTTTATCATTCCATCGCGGAACCAATTAATTTTTGTTACATAAGCAGTGAATTTTTTTTAATAATTAAATATTCTATTGTGTTAGAAACGTTTACCTATACAACATATCTGTATAGTATATAGATACCATAAAATAGCGATGATAATTCTTTATACATTCGCAGCAGGCATCTAGGAAAATGAAAACGTGAAATGAAGATGATATGTTGAGAGTGTAGCCAAAGAAACCTATATACTACACCATATATTCTATCTACTTACTGATGCTTAAAGTGACAAAGCGATATTATTTTCTATGCTTTATGCCTAGTTCGGACTAGGCTAGTAATTAAGGCAAGTGGCGAGTAATTTAGTAACTAAAGGTGTCTGAAGAATGATAATTTAGTCGAGTAATTCAGAAAGCAATTTAAACATCATCAATTTCAACGTTAATCCACGTTAATCCATTTCATTGTATTTTTTTCAGAGAGTAGCGTCTCCCACCACGCGTCACTGCTTAGTGATTCATCGACTAAACGAGTCCGAACCTGTCGTTTTAATCAAGTTCGTTAGTTGCCGCAAAAATGTCGTTTCGTTGGAGCGAAGAAACAACTTTAAAATTTGTTTCTAAATATCTAGAACATGAGTGCTTGTGGAATATTAAGTCCCCAATCGATCTTCTAATGATAATTCCTTCAGAAGACAATTCGTAGCTCCTAGTACACCTCTTCTGTTGATCCAATTTCGTACCCATAGCTTGTTTTCAATTATCACACAAATGTCATCATCCACCTCTTCTACGAGTAAAATAGCCATTACGAAAAGTTTAATCAGCTTATTTACTTTATTGTATTGCAGGCTGTTCATCTGCAAAACACCACTCGACCGAAGTGCGAAAGATTTTTGGGCAGTAGCGAGTATTTTAGCTACTAAAATACTCGCCAGTTAAATAAAATACTAGCGTAATCTAAACTAGCCTTTAGTGCGTGCCGGTTTATTATATGTCAGCATAGTTGTGTGCTTTTGTTCGCATTGGAGCTACTAGCTTTTTTACTTGCCCTCATACGGTATAAAATTAGCGAAGAGAAAACCGTGGAAAATTATTTCTTTAGCTCATCAATGTGCATTGCTCCAAAATAATTATGTATTAGTTTCAATTTTTTTTTTAATTTTTAAACATTTCGTCTGATAAAGTATTATCTAACTTTTAAATAAATTTTAGTTCAAGGAATTCCTCTGAATTTGCTGTAGGAATGCCATTATTTATTAACCCGATTATTGCAATATTTGTAATGGATACTAAAAAATCATTACTTAGTAACATTCTCTGAAATAAATGTCAGAACACAGAAATAAATGTTACTTCACATTATTTTATTTTATGATTTTAAAAACATACCACTTTCGTTAATACAAATATCTGACATCGCTTATTTTATTAGTCTAATCTCTAATCAATGGTAAAGTTGATAGTTCTGAGCTTTTAAGTAAAGTATTTTTTAAAGTACCAAATCTTCATCTCTTATTCTTATTCTATATCTCTTAATGCTTATACGAATTACAGAAAAAATTGTTTCACAATTAAATAATGCTCCTACTTCAACAAATTCTTGAGGGAAAATATAAATGTTGACCTATTCTACGGCAGCGTCAATGGTACACGGAAACAAATTATTAATTGGCATGCGGAATCAACAAGTAAATAAGTCTCTCATTGACATTTTGGTGCGAACGAGAGAAGGGAGGTTGACATTTTGTTTAGATTTTCAATTTTTTAGATTTTTGGGAGTTTTAAAGTACAATAGTGATAGTATATTGTGTTTTAAAGTTCTGTATAAGTGAAAATAATGGAGTAGGTCTAAATAAACATGTGTAGCTGAAGTTCTCGCGCTCTTCCAAGAAGTCCTTTATAATTTCAGTAAATCCTACTATCACTTTATTGCAAGAGTTTTACGATAAGAAAAAATTAATATACTTGTGATTCTACTTATTAATACGTGACATTGGCAAATGCGCTTAACTGTGCGCCATGCCATAAAGAAAGAAAGAAAAAAAAACTCTTTTATTTAGATATACTTTGTGAACTACATGAATAGATTTTATTTTTTATTTTTTTTTATTGTGTTTGATATATTATGTAAGTAAGTGCATACACACATTTTTACACGTCATAACAATCAGTACAAAATACATCGATGACTATTGGTACAATTACAATTTAACAGCGAATAAAAGATAAATAATTGACGCAGCATTAAACAAGCAATAGCCAAATATTATAAAGAAAATTACGTAGAATTAATTGTAAGATAAAATTTCAAATACAATATGAAGCTTACTAAAATGCACATGTCAGATTTATTATTAGATAATATCAATGGAGAATATGTATTAAATATTGAAATACACATGTCAAATATAATAATAGATAATAATTATGTCAAGATTATTAAAATGGACATTAACATTATTGATTTCAAGTCAGTAAAGCATATTTCGCAATACAATGTGAACGTAACATGAGAAAAAGCGATAAAAAAAAAAATACTGATGTATTAATATTATTAGTTATTCCAAAATTCATTTAATATTTTGTGATATCCACGCGTTACTGTCACATAAATATTAATACTATAATAACCTTTTTTCAATAGAGCAGTTTTGATACAATTTTTAAATTTCTTTTCTGACAATTTGAATATATGTTTTGGAATTTTATTGTAAAAACGTATACTGTCACCAAAAAGGACTTATTAACTTTAGTTAATCTTGTTAGTGGTAAAATGAGCCAATCTTTACCATGCGTGTCGTATGCATTACCGTCACATCCTCTATGGAATAGCCCTAGGTTTTTCCAGGTGTACATAATATTCTCATAGATATACAGCGAGGGAAGTGTTAATATATAGATAGAATAGATATAGATACGAAGCGTCTACAAATGTCATTGTCCCCTAATAAAATTTTACATGATATATTGTCAATTATTTATTTATGAAAACTAGTAATTAGCTTTCTGTTATTACTTATGCATTTTACATATTGTAAAAATAGCTGTAAATTTTTCTTTAAATAATAAAATTAAATTAAAATAACATGTATGAGATACGTTCACCGTCACCCTTTCGGGGAAAATAAGCAATGAAGAGATATGCAGTATGACAAAGTTGCACGAGAGTGTTATTGTAAAAATGAAGAAAGGAATGCTAAGATGGTTCGGGCGCATGGAAATAATAAGTGATGAAAGACTGACGAAAAAAATCTATAGAATGAAAGTCAGTGGTAAAAAAGGAAGACCAAGGTTGACTTATGAAGATCAAATAGTGTTAGGAGACGGAAATATGTGAGGAGAATGATGAGATTTGAGGAAGCGAAAGAAGTATTTAAGGACCGCGACGCTTGGCGCTCCGTCCTCTGACTACCCCGTTAGGGATACAGCGTGAAGATATGTATGTATGTACTGACAGTTCCATCGTAATGTCATCACTCTTGGCAGTTTTTCACACAAGCAGACAAATCTACGATGGACGTTGTTTAATCGTTGGCAACAACTGATAATCCGGTTAAGTGCAAATATGATTTGCACTTAACCGGTCTTTTCAATAATCAACACGGACGAACTCGAGGGTAGAGTTTAGTTATAAAGTTATATTTTTACATGGTATTCAGGAAACGCTATCTTTGCGTCACGCCATGAATAAAAAAATCTACCAAAACCGTGTACTACAAGTATTTATTTATGGTTCCGCAGCAATTTCGGTCAAAATACAAATTGAATTCTAAAAAACTGGGCCAAAATACCTATTTTTTAATCTTTCGAATCTCATTTCTGGTTTTGGATTATTTATCAATGTGTGTTTGTGTGCTGAATTTCGGCTCATTAGGTGCATTGGTAACGGAACAATTCGACTTTAATATGCAAATAGACGGACACAAAAACATGATAAACCTAATAATAATTCCTATTTTGCTTACGGAACTCTAAAAATATATTAACATTTATTTACTAAACGTTCCGCACAAATGATTTATTGTACGCAATCATAAATCTTAACAGAATCACAGATTGCGACTCGGTTAATTAATTAAACGACTCACATAGTCAAACTACGGAAAACTAACCAGGAAATATTGAACTTTATTATTTACTACCTGCATCCCGCGGTTTTACCTGCGTAGAAATTGAATACTATTCAGAATTTATGTCGCGTTCATAATTGCGTTGTTCACTCAAGTAGGTAAATTTTCAATTTATTTTTGACATAATATGTATATATAGATGTTACTGCAGCTTCCATACGAAAGGCATATATTATAGTCAACTGTCTTTTTAAATGATAACTAATATTTTTGTAGTAAGTACATTATTTTTCTACCATATACGCTAGCACAACGTACGCTTTTTTTCGACTTGATTTACGTACATATGTTCACGCTGTATCCCTAACGGGGTAGTCAAAGAAGACGGAGTCAAGATTTGCTGTCCTTACAATACTTCTTTCGCTTCCTCGAATCTCATCGTTCTCTTCACACATTTTCGCCTAAGTAAGCGAATGCTTTTGACATTTATACTTGATTGACAGATATTGATGTTTCGAAGTGAAAACGGATATCCATCAGAATAAATTATTATTTTTTTAATTCATAGGTATAAATAAAAAATGATTTTATATAACATAACATATCTTCACGCTATATCGCTATTGGGGTAGTCAGAGAGGATGAAGTGCCCAGTATCGAGGCGTCAAAATTTATTATAACTTTTTAACACTGGTACACACTCGGATCAAGAACCAAAATGGACGAATCATTTGCTTTAAGAGCGTGTCCTTTTTTGTTGACCGAGTTTCTAGACTTTTACTAATATGTGTGACTAGGGAATGTGACAGTACAACGATACACAACTGAACATGACATTCTTTTATTTTCGTAAACACTAATATCCAAAACATTTACGAGTGTTTTGCAAATAATTATTTCATGACCAACTCATGAGCTGACACGAATTACACTGGCAGTTGGAAGTTATCATACTTACTATTGCTAACTATTTCACTCGTGGTTACGCTCAATGAGATAGAAAGAGACACAAAATTTCGTTTGACACACGGTGGTACAAAAGTGGCAACTTATTGCGGCTACGTTCATTATCTTTCTTTGTCCAAGGGTATAGATAAGATAATATGATACTGGTTGACCCAATGTCTGTCAATTGACTGGCCCGTTGGCGCAGTGGCATATGCATCTGCTTTCCAAGTTAGGGTCCCGGGTTCGATCCCCGGTCAGGTCAATTTAGAAAATGAACTTTTCTAAATTGGCTTCGAGTCTGGGTGTTACTGGGAACTCCGCCAGAGTTCGTTGTATGGTACCCATAGTACAAGCTTACTGCTTAGTTTGGGGTCACACACTCTGTGTAATTGTCTGGAGTATTATTATTATTATTATTATTAATGTCATAAACTACGATTTCTGAAGCTGTTATAGAAGCTTTGTGGCATGTTAAATAATACGTATTGATCAACCCATGGAATATAATTACTTAGCGTAAAATAATTCTATACAATAAGAACACGTAACTAAAACCCCGATATAATCCAAGACCCCGATGTCCCATAAAAATGATCTCCATTTAAAAACAAATAAAATACAAAGCCTTCCTTATAAAAAGGCGCCTGTGTTATTGCTTCCTATTCTTGAAAGCGGGAAATCCTTCAGTGTTTCCTTCAGCCCGTTTTGTCGGCGAGATCAAAGGCGTATCATTGAGACATAACTAAGAACTGTGTCGTGCTACGTTGGTACGCAATACGGGAAAACCTTAGGAAATGTATTTGAATAAGTCGCATAAATCTTAGTGTTTTCCAACGACGTTACGTATAAAATTTGTAATTAAATACGAATTCAGGTTTTGGTATGCAAGTAAGAGTCACGACTAAGGTTAATTTCTAAGGTTACGTATTTCAAAAGCAAAAACCTTATAAGTTCATTCATCTGTCTGTTCACCTAACAAAGCGGTTAACTAAAAAAGCACGTGTCAGGCCACGCACAGTGTAGGGTTCCGTAGTTGTCTGTCACATTATACGTACTTTGAAAGGGCTTTTTAATACTATGAGCATATTAAGTATGGATTACATTAAATATGAGTTTACAGGATCAAATAACCAGAGTATTAGTTGACGGAAATGTCAAAAGCACTCGTATACCTAGACGAAAATGTGTGAGGTGAATGATGAGATTTGATGAAGCGAATGAAGTATGTAACGATCGCGGCGTTTGGCGCTCCGTCCTCTCTGACTACCCAGTTAGGGAACCGGCGTCCACAAATGTTCATCACACATTCCCATTATATTTAAAAGATTCGTTCAACGACAGACCACACAATGGAACCCAGGTACCAAGTAGGTACAAAAAAATTTTTTTTTACAAGATTTATTGTCACAACTTTGTGGGCATGAGAAATGAGTAAAGCCATGCCAAATTACAGTTTTATAGTGCCAAAGTTTCCTAGTTAAGCCATGAACAGACGATCGGACGGACAAATAGACAGACTTGTCTATTTATCCGTCCGGTTTCCGGTGTCCGGTTCTTTATTTTACTACGACACTAAATACACATATTGTTCTCTATATAAAATTTTTAAAGACTTTTGACGGGAACGGGAGAAGTGAGGTTGTCATTTTATTTAGATTTTATATTTTTTAATTTTTGAGAGTTTTAAAGTACAAAAGTGATAGTATATTGTGTTTTAAAGTTCTGTGTAAGTGAAAAGAATGGAGTCTGGGTCTGAAATGGGTCTAAATAAACATCTGTAGCTAAAGTTCTCGCGCTCTTCCAAGAAGTACTATAAAACTCCAGTATAGTCTACTATCACTTTTACTGGAGGAGTTTTACGATAATGATTCTACTTGTCAATACAATATGTGACATTGGCAAATGCGCTGATCTGTACGACATGCCATAAAGAAAGAGAAAAAAACTTTTAAATATTCATAACATAAGTATTAAAACGGGGACTTCAATTTAAATTTAAAATATAAGAGAATGTAGCACCTTACTTGACATTTAGAGAACAATTATAATGATAATCTTAGGTCTTACAGATCTCTGGAAATTTAGTTTGTAGACTTATCGTTTTTAGCATTTCATCCTTGCTGACTACCCTGTTAGGGATACAGTGCAAGATATGTATATATCATTTTTAATTATGCGTTCTGAAATTTAAATAAGTAAAATTTTTGTGTGGAAGAGCCATGCTGCATTGCAGCAAGAATTGGGCCGGATCACCCGGTGAAATACCACCCTCTCACAGAACATCGGCGTGAAATAACAGCATCTACTGCAGTTGTTTCGTTTGGTGAGTGAGAGTGCCGGTGGCCCATCTCTCAATACCCCTCCTTCTCGCACCCGTGATTCCCCGGACGTTGCGGGTGTCCATGGGAGGCGGTGATCACTTTTCATCGGATGACTCGCTTGCTCGTTTGCCCCCTCTTTCATAAAAAAAAAGAATATGTACGAGTACTTATAGAATCATCTCGGTGTCTATCCGTTTGTATGTCTGTCTGTTTGTCACGGTCTTTCTTTTCAAAGATCTTTGACTTAATCGGCTTAAATTTGGAACAGTTATAACAAGTCATGACCTCGATGGCGCAATCGTTTAGACGTTGCACCCAAGCGCGGAAGGTTCCGGATTTGATTATAAGTCGGGTCAATATAGGAAACGAACTTTTCTAGATTGTTTCGGGTCTGGATGTACTGGAAGACGCCCCCAGTAGTCGTCGTCTGGTTCTCATAGCACAGGAAATGCCCTAGTTTGAGACCAGATGATTAGTGTATATTGTCTGAGGCGTTATTATTATTAAAGCCCAAAGATGTGTATCTTTAGGCCTTAATAATAATAACTTCAAAAGTAGACTTCTGATTTTTCGGGAGTAATTTCGGAGACTTAAAAGTTAAAAGCAATCGTATGAGATATCAAAGTAATTCTTTGTATTACAAATTCAAAAATATATATCGTATTACTTTAAATTACTTTTTCTAACATTTTTTCAAAAATACACGCAGAAAGTGCTATCACCGCAACTTATCTTAAAAAGTAAAGCTCTGAAGAATCTGAAAAGTAAGACTAAAAAAAATTGTTATGATTACTTTTATATTTACATAAAAAGAGTTCTACTCTTTCTTTTGGCAGCGCGGAACACTAATTGCGTAAATACGGCTCACGCTTGACTAGTTTTTTATGATACGGAACCCTCTACGCACTAAGTGAACTCGCACTGACAAGTAATGTCAACTACGTGTCCCAAATATGGATGAGCCGTCCCATCACTATCTACAGTTATCTCAATTACTAAAAGCACGGACATGCTTACACGGAAAACGTGAAAAAATATAATTAAATTCTTACGTGTCCAGAATTGAAACACTGAAATGGTAAGTTGTCTGAAACGAACCAAATTACTTAGCAAAAATTTCCATTGTGCTCATTTACCGTTCGAAACATCGTATTAATTAAGATTCTGAAATTAGCTTTCTTCTGTGACAATTAATTATAACTCGCAAAATGAAAAACACATCGCTTGAATAACAATTTCCAAGACTTAAATGAGAAAAATTAACGTTAACAAAACTTTTTTTAATTTCACTCTCATAGAAGAGTCGCAAAATCTTTAACGAACGGAATAAAATATGAAATCAGTAGGTCTACCACGAAAATGTTTATAGGAAACTTCGGACCAGAACGAAACACGAACGAAATATGACGTTGAAAGCTACCATGAAGTTGATCGGCGAGGTTATTACCTAAAAATTTGCAGACAGCGACAGACACGCGATCACTACGCGACCGGTGGACTAATTATAACAAAAAATTAGTATCGTGTATGACGATTGCGTATCTATTATTGTATGACCGTAAAATGCACTTTCCGCGGTAGATTTAGCGCCACTATACATATTATATTCCACAAATTCTCGTTTTGACAGCAGATATCGCGCGATAATACCTGTCACATGATGTCTGCAAGTTACGTAATAAGCGTGCCGATTTGTTTCTTACGTTCGGGACCCATAAAGTATGTTCGTAAGGGAACGAAAGATGAGTAGTTTGTTTTCACTATTTTAAAAATGAATTGATATAATTCAATTACTTTAAAAAGTACGATCGTTTGTATTGGACCCTATATCAAATTATAAGAAATCGAAATAGAAGAGTTCCATGAAAGAGAGGACAGAGCGCCAACCTTCGCGGTCCCTTTCATCACTCACTCTTTCTATGTGTCTGAAACATCTAAGCATTCATTTCTTCATTTTTACGATAATAATTTTACGCAACCCTGTCATACTGCGGTATCATGCTAGGTATCTCTCATACTGCGTATCTCAAGCATTGTCCTGCCCAAAATAAAAATAAAATCCTAGAACCTAATTTCGACACCACTTACCGGGTCCAATTATGAACCTAAACTATCCAGGGACCAACTCAAACACACACAAAAAATTTCATCAAAATCGGTTGTGCCGCTTAGGAGTTCAGTGACATATACACGTACAGAAGAATTATATTATTATTATATACTAGTTAATGCCTGTGACTTCGTCCGTGTTTTTAAGTTTTAAAATAGCCCATATGGGATATTTCCTTCCTCAGGATTCAAGCTATCTCAACAACGCAATCGCATGAACGCTGTGGCAGCCGTATATTAGATACACTCCGAAGACTCGAAACGGCTCACAGTTCACAAATGTCACAAAATTTGCAGCAGGAACTCATTCAGTCAAACTGTCAGTAATTATTTGTTGGCGACATTTAAACATTTTTTACCGACAATCTCTACTCCGTGCGACTGTTTGACCACAAAGTATTATGTGTTTGACATTGACAGTATAGCTATTATGTGTTTGATATTAGCAGTATGAATGTAAACAATGAATTACTTTATTTCATTTAATTTAATGTAGGTATTGCTGCATTTCTTCTCAAATAAACATTTACTATGCCAAATCTCACACTCCTCCGTGCATGCAATATGCGTAAAGGGGTGCGAAGTTAATCAGTAGACTTTGAAGATAGGAAAGGTAAAATTAGTGGAAAAGTAACCTCTCCATAGTCGATATTATTATGATATGCATAAAGAAAAATGCGACGGATTGATGAGAGCACGAGCAATATATTTGTCAATATTCCAAAAAATGCTGCGGCAAAGCATAACCTGGCCAGGCATAATAGTTACATTTTACACCGCTAGTGGCGCTGTCTTCGCGCTCTCCGATTGATTTACGTGCGTTCAAAATGGCTGCATCATAACAAAATTTAATATTAAGAGAAAAATATAATATAAAGTAATCGATGGGAAAAATACTTTTTGATGTACTTGTAGCTATGAGTTGAAGCTGCAACCGTTTTATATTTTATTTAAGTCATAAAAACTCCGAACGCAGCGTGAAGTAAACACATTTTAGAGGTTAGTATTTGTTGATAAAAAGAGGGGACTTTTAGCGGGAACGAGTGAAGCGAAGTAAGCATTTTATTTAGATTTACATTTTTTATATTTTTGAGAGTTTTAAAGTACGAATATTATGCGTTTAAATTCTATACAAGTGAAAATTCGAGGAAATATAAATAAACACGTGCATCTACACTTTTTCTTCCAAGAAGTCTTTTTTTTTAACTCCAGTAAAGCTTATAATCATTTTACTGGAGGAGTGTTAGAGACTTAGTTATAAGAAGAAAGAACAAAACTTACAACAGACGTGCTTCATGTATTCGACATTATTTCTACGTGACTTTAGCATTACTACTAGGTTCAGCAATATGATTAGGCTGATGGCCTGGTTGCCAATGCCTTAAGAAATATAATAATATGTCGCTAAATCTCAGTAAATAGATACTTTCTCAATTCACTAAATTTCGGCAGGTCGAAGACAAACTATTTGCACTGAACACAGATTTACCACTATTGCCTTTCACATGTCACGAATTGTTAGACAAAGAAATATGTGGCATCAGCCTATAATAGAAAAGAATGGAAATACACATATTTCTCTATCGCTATGCTCGATGTTTTAGGACTGCTACCCTGTTGCATTTGGCAGACCTATGAACTAAATAAATATTGGGTCCTTACATATGAAATTAGCGTTTTGTCGTACTGACCACTTTGATCTGAAATATCTCCTCTTTGGTTAAGAATTTCAAATTCAAATTTATAAATTCATTTAGCTGGTATATTTGAGTTTTGAAAACGGTCATTCATTTGTTTTTTCCTCATTATTTTTTCCTTTGGCGTCGCTTATTACCGCACAATGGAAAACACGAAATATCGGTATATTTACGAGTACGAGTTCTACCGTGGCACCAGTGCTGCAGAAACAGCTCGAAGGATTAATGATGTGTA
The DNA here is from genome assembly GCA_907165235.1 of Zeuzera pyrina. NCBI lineage: Eukaryota > Metazoa > Arthropoda > Insecta > Lepidoptera > Cossidae > Zeuzera > Zeuzera pyrina. The sequence continues at coordinate 20,000,032 of OU015638.1, read as the reverse complement.
CGGCGCTGGTGTCGCAAAAGAAAGCACGGTACGTTTTTGGTTTCAACGTTTTCGTTCTGGAAATTTCGACCTTCAGAACCAACCCCGTGGACGGCCGGAGACCAAAGTGGAAAATGAAGAATTAAAGGCTATTGTGGAAGCGGATCCATCACAAAGCACTTCAGAGATAGCTGCAGGCTTCGGGGTAAGTGAGAAAACTGTATTCATCCACGTGAAGCAAATCGGGAAAGTAAAAAAACTTGAACGATGGGTACCTCATGAATTGAGTGAATCGAACTTGCAAACACGCGTCGACTGCTGTGTTACTTTGCTCATCCGACACAATAATGAAGGGATTTTAAATCGAATCATTACTTGTGATGAAGAGTGGATACTGTACGATAATCGGAAGCGCTCGTCGCAATGGCTGAACCTTGGAGACCCAACCAAATCCTGCCCTAAACGAAAATTGACTCAGAAAAAGTTACTTGTGAGTGTTTGGTGGACTAGCGCCGGTGTCGTTCACTACAGCTTTCTAAAATCTGGCCAAACGACTACGGCAGATATCTATTGTCAGCAACTACAAACCATGAAGGAAGAACTAGCTGCTAAACAACCGAGATTGGTCAATCGCTCTAGGCCACTGCTGCTTCACGACAACGCAAGACCACACACTGCACAACAAACAACCACTAAGTTAGATGAGCTACAATTGGAATGTCTGCGACATCCACCGTACTCCCCGGACCTTGCTCCAACAGATTACCATTTTTTCCGGAATTTGGACAACTTCTTACAAGGAAAAAAATTCAACTCCGATGCGGCAGTCCAAACCGCCTTCAAAGAGTTTATTGATTCTCGCCCCCATGGTTTTTTTAGTAAAGGGATCAATGAACTACCTATGAGATGGCAAAAGTGCACAGATAACAACGGTGCATACTTTGATTAATTAAATATATTTTACAAAAAAAAAATTGACTTTATATTCCTCCCGTACAAAACGCCAATTTCATATGTAAGGACCCAATATTTGTTCGGTAGTACCTTTAAGTTTTTTAGTTATTTTTAAACTTTACTAGTGAAAAATTTAAATAAAAATTTTTGTAAAGATACGCATGCGAGATAGAGACTCTTTCGGGTGAGTTGTTAAAATGCTGTTTTTGAGGTCGCAAAATGTGGAGGGTAGAGATAAAGAGAACCGTCTCACATGGGGGTTGAAAAAGTGTCCAGCTGTAAACAGTAAATAACAGTTCAAAAACTGTCCAGAATAGCGCTAGAGTAGCTAGAGAGCATGAACAAAAGTTCTTTTGAAATGAACTTTTGTTCATGCTCTCTAGCTACTCTAGTGCTATTCTGGACAGTTTTTGAACTGTTATTTACACATGGGGGTTGTCTCACATGGGAGTTGAAAAAGCGTCCAGCTGTAAGCAGTAAATAACAGTTCAAAAACTGTCCAGAATAGCGCTAGAGTAGCTAGAGAACATGAACAAAAAATCACTTTGAAACACGTTGAGAGCGATTTATAATAATCGTGAGCTTTTAATATCTTTTAGTGATTTTATTGTCTTCACTGTTATAAAACTTTTGAAAATAATAGAACAATAACGGTGAAAATTTACCCTCTAGCTATAGTAGCGCCACCATTATTTAACGCCTTTTGATACACAGAGATGGCTCTCCTTACTTCTACCCTCCATAACGCAAAGGCTGGTTTGACAATCATAGGACATAAAAGCGAGAAAAACTATAGTCGCCACATCTACGTGATATCTGTTACTAGTAGACCTCTGGCATTGAACGATATGGCAAGTATAACCAGGCCATTTCGTGACTGTTCAGAAATGCCAGAGTACCGCGAAATATGAATGAACAACAGAATTAGTAATTCAAACCACAAATTGTTATATTAAATATTAATGGTTCCCTCCATAAATTCAATATTTATGACTTTAATAAAGTTTAATGATATGCGATTTAAAATTAATAATTCTCACAGGAAATTTACTACTTTTAACCATTATCTATTGTGATCATAAAAATTAATACGTTCGACCTTGGATCAAGAATAAAAAAGGACGAAGTATTTACTCCAAAAGAGTGTCCGTTTTTTGTTGACCGAGTTTCTAGACTTTTATTAATATGCGTGAATAAGGAAGGGTTCCATTACCACAATACACAGCTGAACATATTTTTATTTTCGTGAATACCAGTAGCCAAAACAAAAGTTTTAGGAGTATTTTACAAATTTAAGCTTAACCTAAAACAATATTTTTTTAAAACATCGCAATCCTTATAATATTATGTTTATAATATCAAAAAAAAAAAAAATTTAAATTTAATATTACATATAATACTACAATAAATATTTTTTACATACTATATAAAAATAACGTACTAAATACACACATCGAAACATTCACACTTACAGTCACAAACACTTGCATGTGCGAGAATTGAGTTTTTGTTATTTCTATACAAACGAAATTACAGATGAATGACGGTAAATGGAAAAACTTACTGTACTACCGACCGGATATTTTTATTATTGTAATGTCTTAGTTGTAATAATAATAATACATACATATATACATATCTTCACGCCGTATCCCCAACGAGGTAATAGTAATAATAATAATAATAAAAGTTATTTTAGTAATGTACTTCAAGTCGGTCATGAACTGACATGAATTACACTGACAGTGCGAGGTTGCCATGCTTGCTTATTCGTGGTTACGCACAATGAGATAGAGACAGGAAAATTCGTTTGACACACGGCGATAAGAGCTGCAACTTATTATGGCTTCGTGCATTATCTTTATTGGTCCCAGTTTTAGATAATATTTTAAATTCGATCGAATAAATCATGGATTAATGTAATTGTTAGGATGACAGTAGACATTTTATATAAAAAAAATGTATACAAAGTCCTATTTCAATAGTACAAAATACTATTATTTGATATTGTTTCGAATTTTTCTAACTTACAATTGTTTTATTGTAGTGCTTAGATGGTTCGGTCACATAGAAAGAATGAGTGATGAAAGACTGACGAAGAAAATCTACAGAGTGAAAGCGAGTAGTAAAAGAGGCCGGGGTAGACCAAAGCTGACTTATGAAGATTGAATAGCCAGTGTTAGCAGATGGAAATGTCAAAAGCACTCGCATACATAGGCGAAAATGTGTGAGGAGAATGATGAGATTTGAGAAAGCTAAAGAAGTATATAAGCACCGCGATACTTGGCGCTCCCTCCACTCTGACAACCCCGTTAGGGATACAGCGTTAAGATATGTATGTATGTACAATTGTTTATAGCGCCATTATATTTTTTCAATTTAGTGTATTTTTAATGAAGTGGTAACATTTTATTGTACTGTGTATTATACTTCGATCACAAATAAATAACTAGATTCACAATCCTTTACGAAATTGGAACAAATTATTGTCTGAATTGACATACATTTCTAATATCGTATAGTATTATCTCAATATTGTGTTAATTTAAAGTAAACTTTACTGTCAATGCATATAAAGGTTGTAAAAGCTTGTAAAAGATTCTCTCATGGCATTGAAACGACATTTGTTAACAAAAATATATTCAAAATTCAATCTTACGCTTCATGCTTAAAGTGTAATTCACGTAATTTATTTGTTTCGCTATTTACGTCGTTATAATTTGTTAGATGAAAGTGACAAGGATAAGACACACAGAAATTATAATGTTAGACAAGGAATAAGATGTTGCATGTCAGGCAATGACATATTCATACGCAATGTAAGAATAGAAAAAGGGAGGAAGCAGCATTGTTATTCATATTTTTTTATTTTTGGTTCTTCGATCACAAATAATAATTCAGTTTTCTTTAAAATTTAAATACATAATTACTGTCCGAATTGACATATACATTTTGAACATCTTACAGTATTATTGGTAATATTCTTTTAATTTAAAGTAGACCTTAAAGGTATAAAGTTGTAAAAGCTCGTTTAGATCCTTGTAAAACATTGAAACGAAGTTTGTCAAAAAAAACTTACGCTTCGTGCTTAAAGTATAATTCACGTAATATATTTCCATCGCTATTTACATCATTTTGGTTTGTTACGTGGATGTGACAAGGATAAGACATAATATTTAGATTAGGCGAGACAAGGAAAAAATGTTGGATATCAGGCAATGACGTAATTTAGGAATACAGAGCGAAGTCGCAATAAAGTGCTGATATTTTTTTAATTTTTCAATGGGAAATCGTCTGCTAGTCATTATTTAATATATACATACATATTAACATGCCGTATCCCTAACGGGGTAATCAGAAAAATATGTCATGACTAGAAATCTTAACTTTGATAAAAAACATTTAAAGGATCTAAAATCTTAGTTTTAAACGATTTAGTGGCAACGTTAATCTTCTAATAATGCCACAATACAAATAATAACACTGTCAAATAGAAATGCAGTGCAGGTTTAAGTAAATACGTAATATTGTGTAGCCTTTTTAAGCATTTCGCTGTGACTATTCGTCACTTTCTAAAAAGTGATCAGAGCAAAGTACGCTTCGTTCATTTGGTATGAAGTATTCATCGCATTTTTGGCGTGCTACTATAGAAGTCTATTTTTCACATCGAATAGGATCTCGAGGAAAGCTATATATTTTTTTATATGTTCGAGAAAAATATTGCAATAACTTGCAGTGTTTATAAAAGAATACATAATTACATAAATTACAGTAAAATTTATAGTCAGCAGCAAATCTTATACTACAGTCATAATTGAAATTTCAACACCAAAAATATATTTAAAAAAATAAAAATGTAAGACTAAAAACTCCATTCTACAATTTTAGAACAGAGATAAAAGTATAATCCGAATAAATGAAATCTGAATGCGGTAGTATGGTTCTCAATGTCTTATTCACGATCGTATAATTAATTGTATTATGTAGCTGTCATTTGAAAAATATTATTATGAATTTAATAGAAAAGAGCTATATAACGTTATTATAATAACGAAATAATGAACACGTAAATAAAATAATCCTAATTACTTACCGAAAGTAAGAAACTCCATCTTTTTTTAACGTTCTAGACGTGTCATTTTTACAATTTTTGAAAGAGCACTGTCATGTTTCCTTAATGTTCACAAATTACTATTAAGCGCTAAAATTCTCATTTCAGCGCACATTTGGTTCGGACGTTTTTGGAACGCTGATTGTGTATCTTGTTATATATTTGTGACCGAAGGTATTATATTTTCACAGCGTTAATCAGCGTTTAATTGTTATTTTTACCAAATATAGTTATGATTTTCAATGTATACTGCCCAATTACACCATCGTATGGTGATATACACAATATGGGTTGGACGTCAATATTTAACTTCTTAACATCATAGTTGAGATAAAAGAAATTATCGAAATTACTTTTGAGAATTCTCTTTAATCTTTTTGGTACAAAGTAAATAAATTGCTAACATTATTGTAGCATTTGACCTCGCATTTCTGGTTAGTCACATTTGAAAATATTACAATATTTCTGATACAAAATACTTGAAGGAATATTAAAATGTAATCTATTTTATCGAAATGTATGTAGTTAATGATGTTACTACCTACAGCGCCCCTTAACTGACACGTCAATGAGGTCGACACAACACAAATGTATATTTCACGGTTGTGTATAGTAAAAGTAGAGCTATAGTTAATTCCCAATGCGTAGAAATCATTAAAGATCATTCAAATAACACAGGATTTATTGACAAAAATATGTCATTGTATTGTAAAGGATATTAGTGCAAATGGACCCCTTTATACAAAATATAGGTTAATGATCCACAGAACTGATGGGCTGCGGAGTTATTGTCCAAAGTAGTGATGGGGGTCGTGGTGAACTATCGACAAATACTACACGTAGTTAACACACGAAAGTTATCCTACTTACTAAGTTTATCCTACTTATATATACATATGGGTATAAATAAAGTATATATATATATCCTGATATCCGACTAATCCTATCAATATTATAAACGCGAAAGTTTGTGAGGATGGGTGTATGGATGTTTGTTACTCTTTATAGCTCATACATCAGAATAACACATGGGATATAATTTATAAAGATATTACGTGTCTTTGAACGTCACGGGAACGAAGTCGCGGGCAAAAGCTAGTGTAAAACAATTATACTCGAAATAAGCAGGCAAGTACAAATCGTACAAGTCAAGTACAAAAGTCAGGCGCAAAACAAATTCAACGTGGAGCTTTCCTCCAGTGGAGTAAAATCGTTCACTGTTCTTAAGTTTTCAAATTTTTCTGAGCGATATTTTTAGAGATTACGTAAATACGTACGTGTTACATATTTCTGAATTTGTATTATCAAGAGCTATTGGTACCTCACGTGTTGACTCGAAAAAAATATTTTACTTTTTATTTAAGCGTATAAAAGTAACTGCTAAAATATAAGATTCGACTTTCGAAGTTCGCATCTGTGTTCGGGCCATTATAGACTACAATTGCTTCAAATTTCAACTGCTTTCGTCAAATACTCTCTAAAAAGACGATTGTGGCAGACAAACCAAAGTGACTTCAAGAGTTTTACCAATCTTAAAGCTAGCTTTTAAGCTATTTAAGGCAGAGTTCAGCTAGTTTTGAATAAGACATTTTATAATATCGATGATGTTTTACGATAAATGTATAACGATTAATATCGATAGAACTAAAACAGTAACAGCAGCATCACTAACGCCTAAACACAATCAAGGTTCACAGATAGGTTACTTTATTACACCAAATGGAACGAGGAAAAACGATATATTTGTGTCACTTTTAAATAAAAAAGATAGCCGCACACCCCACTCGAGGTAAGGGTTTTGGAGTGTATTAAACGATGTTTCATTCGGTTGAAAGGTTATTGGAAGGGTAGATACAAAAATATGAATCCCTTATTTTCAGATACGAGGTCACTTGTTCACTATTTCTATGAACTTTACAAATATATTCTTTTCAATTTTACTGAGGAAGAAAACTGTTTATTTCTTTTCTGACGCTCAAGAAACATTCAATTGAATATTTTCTCGTATTTAGAATTCTAAAGCTAGAATGGTTCGTAATATCTCTCAGTCTGTCAGAATGTTAAAGACGTTCAGTCATCTTTACACCTACTGTGCCAAAAAGCAGCTAATAAATAAACCAAAACCATGTTTAAGAAGAAAATGATAATACAATTTTGAACTAATTTTTGCATAAAGGTGCATTGTTTCCGAAGCTGGTCTTCCACATAGACATAAAGTCAAAGTCAAATCAATTTATTCAAGTAAAACCAATTACAAGTTATTTTTGAACGTTAACTCTACTTTAGTTCGGTTTAAAGAGAAGAGAAAAGAAAACCTGGACACTGAGAAGAACCGACAAGAAACTCGGCCAGGTATAATTTTTTCAACATCATTTTACAAAAGGTTTATTAAAATACAATATTCAGGGGGTCAGTAAACGCATGTGCAAAGAAGATCATTTCCAGACTATTGTTTTATCTTCACATAAATAAACTTTCAAATCGGCTCTTTCTTTTTATGTTATAATATTAGTAGAAGTAAAAACTATTTTTATTACTGTTTAGTCGCAAATTTTAATGTTCAAGTTTTTATCATTATCTTCTATATCAGGTTTAGTTCGCTAAGGGTCGCCTTGGAAATTTTGATGGCAGGGATCTCAATTTTTCTACGTAATTACAAAATGTATGAAAGTAAATACATACATACACACATATCTTCACGCTGTATCCCTAACGGGGTAGTCAGAGAGGACGGAGCACCAAGTACGTATGAAAGTGATACTTAGTAACCTGATTTTTCATTTCATTGACTTCATTTTGCCAGTTTTGTTACGATCGGTTAACTTTTGTAATTGAGAAAACAATATTAAAGAAACCCCTTTTAAAACAGACATTTACATTTTTCGGACTAACAGAACCGATTTTTGTTTAAACGTGAAGAAATAGAGATGAGAATCGTTAAGCAAAATGTGAGCCTTTAACATTTGGACGATGAATAATGTGTTCCTTTTAATTTTTTTGTCATTTTAGAGAATATTAACATAATCATGATTGCCAAAATGTCTCGCACATTCCGTGACAATTATTTGGTATGATGTTTATTACTCATAATCAAATATAACTAGAACGATATGATATTTAGATTACGAATTATGGGAGTGTTTGAGATTTTTTAATGCGATAAATTTAAATAAATCGTGTATCAAATTGCCGGAATAAATACCAGAAAGATTAGTTAAATAACATGTATTTTTTATAAATTTGAAATCTGTGTAATTTGTGAATACAACATAATTATAATATAAATACAGGAATAAATTACAGGAACAAATACAAGAAAAATTAGTTAAATGACGTATATTTCTAATAGAATTCTTTATAATTTGCAAATACAACATTCTTAGAATACCTCTATCAGAGGTACTCTGGGAAATGCTCGCATAAAACGGGTCCCAATATTATGTGAGCGAGAGGGAACGACGTCGGACATTTTCAATGTATTATTGGCGTGGGTAATAGATGTTAAATATCAATACCATTAAAGTATTGACAATTCGCTCGTGTTTCGTGGCCCCGATAATTGGAGACTGATAAATCGCTGACTAAAATTTACTCGCAGACTAATTGAAGGCAAATAACAGAATGTTTTAAGTCTGTTAGTCTAATAGCTATTGGGAAAACACTAATGGATTTTGCGAAAAGGCAACAATACTTTATATGTACATATATTGATGTCATGCTTTACATTATAAATTAATATTGTAAAGTATTTCTAATTATGCAACGATTCAGCCATTTCGACTGCGATACTAATTGTTAGAAAATTTTTGGAAAATCTCTGGAAAAATTGGAAATTTGGATGACATGCTCGTAGGAAAACCTCAATAAAAAAATTTAGTATGTTGCAAACATTCAACATCCCACCGGGGTGAAGGCGGGTCGCTAGTTATTAATAACTTCTGATATTAAAATATATTTAAACAACTTTCATGTGAAGTGAACATTGCAAGCAATAAAATAACTAAAATTACATACATATCTTCACGCTGTATTCCCAACGGGGTAGTTAGAAGACAGCGCCAAGTGTCGTGGTCCTTACATACTTTTTTCGCTTCCTCAAATCTCATCATTCTCCTCACACATTTTCGCCTAGGTATGCGAGTACTTTTGACATTTCCGTCGGCTAACACTCTGGCTCTGCATTAACCAGCGCATATAAATTAAAGACCAATAGAATTTTTGGTCTTGTAGGTACTTATCGAACTCCAGGCTTCGTATCGCAATGATCGGTCGCGATACCGAAGGCCCCTCTTGAGTTTTCTTATATTACAGAACAGGTGAAAAATACCTTAGCCCTGTTCTTTCACTCTTGGGCTACAACGATAGTCATTTTAACTTTCCCTGCCGTTAAAATAATTTTATTGAATTTGACTAATACGAATATTCTCTATTTTGCTACAATAATTTGTTATGAATGTTGTTTTAGATTGTACGGAACAGCATCCTAAATATTATTCCCTACAATTTATGTGTCAACTTTGTGACGTGACGTGTTGGCAAAGAAAAGTTTTCCCGTGTTTACTAACTTCAAATCACTCGTTATATCGTATTCATGTATTTCTGTACTCGCGTATTTGTTGCGTTGTGTTGCTAATACAATTTTGATTTGTGTGTATTTACTTATACCTATTACGTTATATCATTTATTGGAAGATACGCATTATGACAGGGTTGTACGACAGTGTTTTGCAATAATATGTCCAATATAACCCACAAAATGGAGCTCAATCGATCGAGCAGGATTCGAATCTATAGATGACAAACAGAATGTTGATTTTTATGTATCTACATATTATGTAAATAATGTGTTAAATTAAAGGTAATTATATCTGAAATGGCTATGAAACTACAGATAATGAGTATCAATATATTACAAATTATCAATACAAATCAAAATAAATAAAAATTATTTCCCTTTGAACACGGCTGTACCCCGTTACACGTGTATCTCGTGTCGGTGGCCTGGGCGTCAACCAATCATGTATAATAACGACTGTGTATGACATTGTATGACCCTTGCGGAGAGGATAAGCAATGAAAGGTACGCAGTATGACAGGGTTGCACCACAGTGTTATTTTAAAGATGAAGAAAAGAATGCTTAGATGGTTCGGGCACATGGAAAGAATGAGTGATGAAAGACTGACGAAGAAAATCTACAGAGTGAAAGCGAGTGGTAAAAGAAGCCAAGGAAGAACTGACTTATGAAGATCAAATAGCGAGATTGTTAGCCGACGGAAATGTCAAAAGCACTCCCATACCTAGGCGAAAATGTGTATAGAGAATGATGAGATTTGAGGAACAGAAAAAGTATGTAAGGACCGCGACGCTAGGCGCTCCGCCCTCTCTGACCACCCCGTTAGGGATATAGTGTGAAGATATGTATGTATATGTATATGATATGTCTACCGTCAACACCGATGGAATAGCTCTTTAATCCTTTATATACACCTATCTTTCCTTTATATATAAAATAGACATTGTAAAGATTAACCTATGTATTTATAACAAAAACTTCACAAGCAAACGTGAACAAAATAAAATACCTAATTCTTTTAAAATCATCGTCGAAGTCGGAGTATTTTCCTTACTTGAAAAATTATTGAATTACATCACACTTCCATTTATTGTATATATATTTTTGAAAAGGCATTTTTAAGTTCTGGAACATAACCTTTGTACCTTCAGACGTCGTATCTGAGCAGCCACAATTAGGCAGTTAAGCTGTAACACCACACATCTATGACGTCTGTGGTATTTTATTTGATTTTATTCGCCTCATTTCGTTCGTAGTACGAGACAAGCTGTTTGGAGTTATAAACTCTATGCTTTTGAATTTGATACTCTTCATGATGGAAAACGAAATGTTCATTACTCCTTGATTTTATATAGTGCCATGGTCTCAGACGCAATATAGAATATTCCAAAAAACAACCTAGCCTACACGCGTAAATTTGAGGACAAATTGCTCTTTATTTAGGGGGAAATGTCTTTCGGAGTTTTCTTAGTGGGAAAAATCTTTAGGGATTTTTTGGAGATTTAAAAAGTTAACAGAAATATTATTTTTCTGGGGAACTTAATCAATTTACATTAACTTAAAATGACTGAATAAGTCTAGGAAATGTCATAATAATATTTGGTTTAGGGGTGTCGGTCCGATTTTAGAGGTTTTTTTTGGAGAAATGTCGATGTTGTTCACACTGAATGATGGACAGCTTCTTTCCCTTGTAAGGTCGTGTATTCACTGGTCGAAGCCGAGGCAGTATAGTCATTTCTACATACAATAAAGCAGAAGAAATCGTGTCTGTATATTGAATAAATTTATAAAAAAATGAGTGTGGGCAATAAAAAAAAGAGTAACAGAATACAAAAACGATTTTTTTTTAATTTTTGTCTTTCTGTATGTACAAGCTAATCTCCGAAACTGCCTAACGGATTTTCTTACGGTTTTCACAGATATATTAAGCTTAGCTTGGAGCAACATAAAGGCTTTGTTTTATTGAAATCAGATGACAAAGAAAAAATTTATCGTCATATAAAGATTCTCTTTCTAAATGGCTTGACCGATTTTAGTAAAATTTAGAATAGAAATAGATTAAGCCCCAGAAATGGACACAAGCTACTTTTATAATTACATGCAGACAAAGTCGCGGGTAACTGCTAGTCTATATATAAAAATCAATGGCAGTCTGTTTGTTACTTATAGACACAAACATGACTCGATCGATCGTTCGAAATGGGTTATGTTCGATACATTATTGGATAGGTATTAGAAAGTAGTTTGAACAATTTTGAATTTAAAAGAATAGCCAGTGTGAAGCGTGGCAAGGTTCAACAGATGTATAAAAAAATTAAATGCTGTTCGTTGATAAGAGCATTGCTTGAGAATGACTGGAGCGATTTGACTAATGTTTTTTTAGAAATGTTCGTAATCGTTTTTAGGAGAAAAAATTGGAAAAGGTGCTCGGAAAATTGGAAAGTTCGGACAAAACCGAAAATGATTTTTTATATGTGTTTTTTAATTATTTTTCGGACAAAACAACGTCTGTCGTCAGCTTTTTAGCTAGTTAGTCATAAAATTACAGCAGAATGCTATCAGATAAGATACACAAGGTTATTGTGAAAGGGGATATAAATTCGCCGGGTACCAACGTACCACTTGACTGTTATATTACAGATGTAATAATTACAGGATACGTTTATTTTTTTTAACCATACAAAAAAAAACATTCAATTATTGGAAAAAAATGTGCAACCCTATAATTATGCCCTATATTCCAAATTTTCCTAGCGACTGGAAAACGCTGATATTAGGGTTGCCTCATCTTTATTTTTGTTTAAACTTTGAGATTTACACAAGAACTATTGACTTTTGGCGAAATTGTAGATAGCAAATTTACCGTTGTCATGGGTATTTTTATGCCCTTCCGTATTTACCCATCCTTTCAAAATAACCTTATTAGTTATAGTGTAAAATCTCAAATTTTAAACAAAAATAAGAGTGAGGCAACCCTAATATCAGCGTTTTTCCGTCGCTAGCAAACATTTGGAATATATGGCATAATGATAGGGTTGTAGATTTTTTTCCATCAAATAATTGCTTTTTTTTATGGAAAACAAAATAAACATATCCCGTAATTATTACATCTGCAATATAACTGTTAACAGTGACACGTTGGAACCCCGGCGGATTTTTAACCCTTTCAGAATAACCTTGTATATAGAAGTACAAGAATAGGGATTTTTGGTTATGTAGGGGACATTTGCACGCAGATGCCTAGCCTCCTAGGGGAGAGATTGGATAATGTGGTGCTTTTACCCATCAAAACTACTATCCTTATCCTCGACGCGCTGTCGAAGGGCTTCGGCTTAGATCAAGTAACATACGGTACGGAGCCAAAAGTTGCCGCTTTTATCGCCGTGTGTCAAACGAATTTTTGCATCTCTTTCTTTCTCATTGAGCGTAACCACGAGTAAAACAGTAAGCTATAGTAAGTATAGCAACCTTACACTGTCAAAGTAATTCGTGTCAGTTCACGAACAAGTTCACATACATTACTGAAATAAGTATCTGCAAAACACTCGTAAATCTTAAATGTTTTTTCTACTACTATTCAATAAAATAAAAATATGTTATGTTCAGCTGTATATTGTTGTATTGTCTCTAGTCACGTACATTAGTGAAGTCCAAAAAAGTCGTTCAACAAAATGCGCATCAGATAGGGATAGCGCCTATCCAATAGCCAATATTTTTAACCCGCGCTGGCAGAAAAGCGTTTTTATTCATTAGTAATTGTTCAAATCAGGGTAATCTTGAAACTCCATTTGGTATTATATGATTAAGCGATATTTACTACAGCCACCAATATTTTCCCATATAGGCTCCCACAACCTTTGCGTGCATCGCGCCATTTAAACGTTATTACACCACCACCCGCTAAGCTTACGAGCGGTGAGAACTATCAATGAGACTTATTGTTCTGAGTAATTGCTTACAGCTTTTAAACATTTGTACCGTAGTACAGAAACAATGACATAAGTTGGCAAATGGCGTAACAATGTCACTCAGTTGTGATTAACGCTTAATACTTACAATTTGAATGTATAGTGAACCATAATTTCGAATAGTTCCAGATTTGAATGGTAAAAAATGGCCAAAGTTGTGTCGTATTAATTTAGATCCTGTACCAATTTCCGGCAAACCAGAAGTATGAAACCAAAATACCCATTATTTGACTGCTCCATTGATGCGGTGGCAGAGTATCAGTCTTCCAAGTCGGAGTCCTGGGTCCGATCCCCGGGCAGGTCCATTTAGGAAACGAACATGTCCAAATTATCTTGGAGTCTATGTCTTACTGGGAGCTTCCACAGTTCTTTCTATGACACCAATAATACGAACTTAGGCGTCACACAATTTGTGTTATTATATTTATTATTATACATACATACATACACAAATATCTTCACGCTGTATCCTCAACGGGGTAGTCAGAGAGGACGGAACGTCCAAGCGACCAAGCGTCGCGGTCCTTACATACTACTTTCGCTTCTTCAAATCTCGTCATTCTCTTCACACATTTTCGCCTAGGTAGGTATGTGATTGCTTGTGACATTTCCGTCGGCTAACGCTCTGGCTGTTTGATCCTCTTACGCCAGACTTGGACTTCTTTGGCTTCTTTTACCGCTCACTTTCAGTCTGTAGATTTTCTTCGTCAGTATTTCATCACTCATTCTTTCTATTATTATTATTTCTATAATTAAATAATGTATGTAGAAATAAAGTTTTTATATACGTATTTTATTTATATACGTACATACATAGATATGTTAATTATAACAGTCATTTTTGGGCAGCTATATTCATTTTTATAATAGGGTTCCTTGAGTAGTCCCTACATACATACATACATATCTTCACGCCGTTTCCCTAACGGGGTAGTCAGAGAGGACGAAGCCCCAAGCATCGCGGACCTTACATACCTCTTTCGCTTCCTCACCTCATAATTCTCCTCACACCTTTTCGTCTAGGTATGCGTAGGTATTAGGTATTTTATTTATATAAATAAAATACCTAATGTATGTACGTATATTATTCACGCATTTTACACTATACATGCCGCGAGCATAATATAATACAGGTAGTTGATTGTGTCTGTCAAGAAAAACTTGTACTTGTGTAAACGTTCCGCAAATTTTAATAGAAAATTAAAATCGTTCAAAATATTTGTCAACCTTCATATAGATTCTAGGTTCCCAAACTTATTTTGTCTACTGAGAGCTCATGCAGTCGTTGTCTAAGATGCCTCCTAGCTAAATGAAATTACAAATCACCCCCCAGGCCTCTACACAACGCCCCCATTTTTTTTCTGGGACTCTTACCGCACCCCTTTAGGCCTGCAGCGCCCACAGGGGGGCGTTATCGCCCACTTTGGGAATGGGTGATATAGATTATTACTTACTATTGTCATCCACTATCTGTTTTTCTCAGTGTAAGTGTCCGAGCGTTAATTGTTCGAGCTCTAGAATTTACTGAGGATGCGTGGTTAAGAAGCGAAAACGTGTCTATTAATAAATTGGCAAGTACAGGCAAGGTTAAGTAAATATATGTACATAACATTTTGTTACTCTGTATTGCATTTTTTGTTTCTAGTTTCTGATTTTACAAATTTACAATTTACATCAGCGTCGAACAGTTCAGTAGGTGCGGATTAATCAATTGTGACATACAGAATGACAGGACAGAAATTATAAGGGTCCGATAATTTGACACTAATTTCTTTGCGGCGACACAACGCGGTCGCTAAGCGGAATCTAGAGAGTTGTTAGAGCGTAATGTCACCGTACAAATTTTTTTTTTTTTATTTGGGAAATACAACAGGTTACAATCATAATAATTAGTGCAGTAATTGACAAATCATAGGTATGTACAAGATCGCAGCCCTAAATACATTTCCACGACATGACAATAACAACATTGAGTAAAAATAGCTTACATTAACAAACAATTAAAAAGCAAGAAAACAATTCAGAAGAAAGACATAGTTACATATTAAATATCTAAATATATACGAGACAAAATTAAAATTATTTAATCCACCCTCCCGAGGACATCTATAACCTTTTTCTTAAATGAAAAGAAATTTGAGTGAAATAAATCAAGTTGGGGATGACTTCTACTGATATAACAGTAGGATGTTTTTATAGAAATCTAGCGTACGCGGTTCATATGTGTGTTCGTTATTACGCACGCGCCTTAGCACGTACCACATAAAGGTAATATTTAGGGTGATTAAGGGTGATAATTTCAGAGCCAGTCAGAGTCGCACGTGACGCAAACGCAAAGCTTCCGCTTGTCTTTAATTCATTCTTTACATCGTCACAAATGTCGAAATCTCATTACTGAAAGTATTGTTATGTCCTTGGATGGCTAAATAATTTTAGTTATTCGAATCTATAATTATCGTTTTTCAACATTACAAGAAATTTTATTTAACGAATTTGAAAAATGTATCCATGTGCATTGCATTTTTATATGCTATATGTATAACTAAATGAGATGCTCTCCGCATCTCGTATCTATTCGCCAATTTCGTAACGCTCGAGGCGTGAATCAGCCTTCTTTTATAAATGTTCTCTGTCAATAAGCTCTGTTTATTTAGCAATTACATTTCAAAACAAATGAGCGGGAATAACGTGCGGCGACCGCACGTTATCAATTAATCAAAGCGCGATGGACACGCGGTTAGGTGATTCCGTGAAATGTAAATGTTATTGCCTAGTAGATAGAATTCGCACTCGCCATTATTGAATACATGAGCGCGACGACCGAGCAGGTAGCGGCTACCGTGGGGCAGTCGCGAGAAAATTTTCGCGTTGTGTAACCGCAGCCTAACGGTTCCTTTTTGTCTTAGGGTTATGGAACCCTAATCTTCTTTAAATTGACTGATACACTGACCTGGGTCTATCCAAGCCATATTTCTATCTTCGACAGAATCGTTGGCATTATATTCGTAATACGATTTACTAACTCTAAACGTGGTCACTTGTCGTTTACTGATAATTTCGAACATCATCTTTGTAAATTGTGTGACTTTTTTTTAGCAATTTTCTTACAAAAACGAACGACTTACCTAAAATAGAACATTAAGTAAGAAATCTGCTAAATCACTCCTAGAATAAGAGCGAGTAGCCTTCGGGAATAATATACGTCCGGGCAGCGTATGGACAAAAGCTACTTCTATACGTTCTCGCAGGTGGAAATGAACTAAGTTAGCATTTCGAAACGGTTGACATGCGTAAATGCTGCTTCAATGCGTCTCGGACAGTGACATACTATAGCATAGAATTTCCAAGTTAATGTACATTTCAATGTTTTAAACCTCCTAGGGCAGCCGCTCTATTATATTCGGCAAGCTCAACACAATATTAAGTGTTCAAAATTTAAATCGTCCATATGTACCTGCACAGTCGATGAGTTTTACTCACACGGGAAACTTCAATCTACCAATGCCATGGTAGAATTGAGCATTTATCGTGGTAAAATGTCGCGCTGTTATTGGTTGATCGATTTCGCGGCAAAATCGTAGCCACCCGTGGAACATGCGCCATCTTGTTCGATGTTCTATCAAAATCAAGCAATTCTCTGCTAATTGCTCTTGCAAATAAAGTTAAATATAAATTTCTACAAGTTCCGCTATAGTCGTAAATTCGTTAGGGCTTTTCTGTGCAAACGAAAGAATATATATATATAGAGGAATATAGAAAGGAATTTATATTTTGGGTAATACTGTATTGACGTAGGATTTAGAGTAATTGGTTTTTACTTACTTTAATTATTAAAAAAGCCAATGCGATACGTATCTCTTGTTTGATCTATCGTCTAATTCATGCAGTTTAAGACTGGTAGACCATGCTGCAATTGCAGCACGAATAGGACCGGCTCGCCCGGTGAAATACCACCCTCTCACAGCATATCGGCGTGAAATAACAGCATCTATTGCTGTTGTGTTTCGTTCGGTGAGTGAGAGTGCCGATGGCCCATCTCCCCCTCGCCCTCCTTTCCCTCCTTTTCCTATTTCCCTAAAGGCCGGCAACGCACTCGTTATTCTCCGGATGTTGCGAGTGTCCTTGGGCGGCGGTTGGTCACTTTCCATCAGGTGACCCGCTTGATCGTTTATCTCCTCTTTTATAAAAAAAAGGTAATGTTATCACTCTCACAAACCGTGTTATTAAATATGTGTATCTTGCTTCACGCGCGCTGACCATCACTGCGGTATTGTAACTCTGTATTGTAACTCAGTTAGTAAATAGTGCAAATTAATTTTTTTTTTGGAAGACAGCTAAATATTACAAGAATTCTTCCTATGAATACAAAACATCTGATCAAAATTATTCCGTAACGATTCAATTGTTTCTTTTTTCGTCACTCTCTATCTCTTCTACTTCTCTATATCTTATAACGTGAAACCTAAACAACTAGTTCTTAATCTTCCTTTAGCATCGGTTTTACGTTAACAAACAGAATTAGGATAACCCTTAATTTATGCCCCGTTATATTACTTGAAATCCTACCGCAGTAGATCACCATCTGAAACGCATTTACGCGTATTTACAGCCTGGAAATGCTGTCTCAGATCGTCTTAGCCTGCGGAGACGTAACTTAAGCTTTTCTATATACGCGTCCGAGAAAATGTGATTAACATTCGGCCTCATCATTGCTTTCAAACAGGACTGAAGTCGAACATACGCCAATTAAAGATAAAAAAGTTCGGGTAGGAATAGATTACTTGAAAATATTAGGAATAGGACTTAATGACGTATGTCTTTGACGCTTGACGTGCTCATTACGAAACTAAAGTCGCATCGCAGCGCAGAGCAGAGCAGATTCTTTAGGGCTGTCGCAGTTAATATCGAAATTCGTTTACATTTTTTTTAACTTATTTATTTACTAGACAGAAACTCACAGCTTGTTATAATAAGTGAAAACTTACATACTTATTGTTATATATTTTAAAAAGCCAATTCAAGAGTTTACCAAAATTGTACAACATAAATGACTCAGCTGATGTAGATTGGAGAACAAGAAATATAATATGTAAGAACAAGAAAGTTAGCAAATTTATAAAGTACAACTAACTCTGTACATGAACATATTTTGTATGTGTATACGTCATATATGTAAGCAGATTCAGTTACTTGACATTTTTGAACATTAAAACAACAAGCATTTTGGGTAAAAGTATTGCTGACCAAAACAGGCAAGAAACACTATTAGACGCAAATATTAGAGTATTGTTTATGTATGGACGCATTATTTCATATTGCATATGAATTCCAGTACGTTTATTGTGGAGAGATGTATTATTTAAAGGTTATAAGTAAAGGTTTAAAATTAGACATACTACGGGAACAGTAAAAGTACATCCGAAATAGATGTTTAGACAGATTCTTGATATTAAACGCTTAACAGACCAAACTTAAGGTATAAGTGAACTAAAAATACAAATACACAAATTACTCATACAAAAATACAAATACACACATACACATCTTTAAATGGACTTAAATACAAAAATTAAAAAAGTTTTGTGCAAAAAATCTGTAAAATAAAATGACTTTTTTATTTCATATTTGTCATAATTGTACTTTACATACCGAGATTTATACCTGTGATGGACTCCAGATCACATTCAAATTATTTATAAAAGTAACGTACATATTTTTTTAGTCAGAATCATTAGTTCGGCAAAAATCTGTACCGAAAATGCGGAAAAATACATATATCATTTCTATAACATAATGTAGCGCGCACCGACAACCCTACGTTCAGCACAACGACCTCGCAGCACTGAGTGCTACATTACGACGTGAGAGGGTACAAACACGAAGTTACTGCAGATTTTATTGTTAATACGACCTTACTATTAAATACGAAATATAAAAGTAATATCGTCTTCTTAAAACAAAAGAAAATAAATTTCGTTCGTAGGAGGCCGTTGACATCTGCCGCAAATTTCATTCATATACATTTTCAAGCATCAACGTACAAGAAGCATATTATAAGTTTGAAACTGTTGCGAGTTTATCTGCCTGTCTGTCCATTTGCTGTACGTCTGTTTGTCTGAGAAAACAATGTATCGTACATTTTTTCTAATTCTAAATATTACTAGGTTGAGTAATATTTAGAATTCTTGATGAAATTAGTTGAAAGTTGAGTTTGCTTGAGACCACGGCCGATGCAATTCGGTCGAAACGTCAAGCCAAAATAAAGGTGATCACGTTAAATTTCCCGTTTTAGATATTTATTTTATAACGCAACGCGAAAATTTAAAAGTTTATATTACTAGGTCCTTCCCCAGTTCGTTTGTGGTATAACACGCGCTATGAAAGATTAGATCCGAAGCAACACGTGACTTGAGTTGCTTAGTAGACTACGATTTACGAGTACTATAATGCTACACGTAGTGCCTCATGTCTCTTCTTTCACGGCGCGGATTATACTCATAGTACAAACTTAGTGATTTATTTGAGATCACACAATCGGTGTAATAGTTTGGAGCATTTATTTATAAGCCTTAGTTGCTTTTAAATAGGTGAAGAGATTCTATTATTGTAGCGCTTGTAACTTTCTGCTCTGAAGGGTAACGTCGATGCGAACCTACATTCATTTACCCGTCTGAACGCAAATAGCCGGGTTTACCCTGTGCTACGCCTGTCTGCCTCCATATTTATTCCATATAGACACTATAAAATGTATGTTCTTAAATAAAATGTTTTCAAACTTTAGTAGAGTAGGGAAACATTACAATCCATTGTTATTTTTTGCTTTTACTAAATAATTTTAATTTGAAACAATTCTCTTCGGGATTTCGCACTCGTAACTAAAAAAGCATGTCTGTCTGTTCAGTTGCCTGTCTGTCTGTACGAGAGTCGCTTCATGTAGTCATTTTTACGCCTACTAAGTTGAAATGTCGCTTAAAGACGTAAAGCGATAACCAAAAACCAGAAAAGAGAAAAAATTAAGTAAGGAATAATATGGACCTCATTCACGACAAGCTTGGACACATTTTGTCTACCATTGATATCTTTTTTAAATTACATAAGTTAAATGTTTTATTTTTGGGCGACTGCATACGTTTTCATAACAAAGTTCCTCAGGAAGTTACTCAATTAACTGAGAATAAATATAGATTGATTATAAAATGTACAATGATTAGACAATCATACTACAAAATAAACGATTTCATTGCAGATAAAACGATAGTCTAGGAATGATCTTCTCTCCATATGCATTTACTGGCTTTCTGAATATTGTATTCTAATAAACCTTTTGTAAAGTGATGCTGAAAAAATGACACCTGACTGAATTTCTTGTCGGTTCTTCTCAGTGTACAGGTTTTCTTTTGGAACCGAATTAAAGTGGATTTGATGTTCAAAAATACCTTGTAATTGGGTTTACTTGAAAAAATTGATTTGACTTGGATTTTGAAAAGCTATTTTCCAATATTTATAATGTGTAGCAATTCAAAATGGCTAAAAAACCCTAAATAATAATACCGACAAAAATGTAGTGTTAATCTGCCATAGTTTTTCGGATTGACTGAACTCGAACTTGCCTTCAACATTCCCTTTTTATACTCGAAACTGCTGGACCTCGAATTCTAAAAACTTCAGGCAATATAAAGCTATATCTGAACTTTACTGGAAAATAAAATGAAAATTCTCTGTCTCACACATACATAATTATGCATACGACATGCAGAGAGCAAGACGTGCCGAGTATCGCGGTCCTTACATGCTTCTTGCTCGAATCGAAATCGAATTAAAAAAAATTGCATTTCATAAATATTAAAAGGCGAATCAAACTGGCACTTTACTGGTTTTCTTTCCTCGTCCAAACAAGCAAGAGAAAATATTTTTTTCAAATTTCAATAATCTTTCTTTTTTCGATATTCTCAGTCAGCGAACCAAACTGGCACTTTACTGGTTTTTCTTCATATTCCAAACAAGCGAGAAAATGTAATAATAATTTCGATAATTTTATACAACGCGATCGTCGTCACAGAAATACATCTGGTATTCGTATACTGTCTTACAAAGTTTATTCAGTGTTGGAACGATAGCGATTTAAATGCAAAACCGGTCGTGGGAGGAACGCGACATAATACTTCCTTAAATAAACTATACGAAATCTTATGCAATGTTACCAGAAACTTCAATAATTACAGCTACAATAATTCCGAATAATTACAGCTGCTTTGGATCTACACCTATACTAATATAATAAAGAGAGAGTGATGAAAGACTGACGAAGAAAATCTACAGAGCGAAAGCGAGTGGTAAAAGAAGCCAAAACCAAGACCAAGGCTAACTTATAAAGATCAAATAGCCAGAATTTTAGCTGATGGAAATGTCAAAAACTCTCGCATACGAAAATGTGTGACAAGAATGATGAGATTTGAGGAAGCGAAAGAAGTAAGGACCGCGACGCTTGCCGCTTCGTCGTCTCTGATAACTCTTTAGGGATACAGTGTGAAGATATGTATGTATGTATGTATAAAAAGAGAGAGCAGATTTTGTAAATTTGTTTATATGAGGGGGTAATCTCCTGAACCACTGCGCCTTCTTGAAACATTATTACACTATTCGAAAGGTATATTTTAGATGGACATAGGCCATATATTATGTATTCAACTCAGGAGAAGCCGGGACGAACCGCTAGTATGTTATAAAACTTAATCGTCATCACATAAATGAAAACAAACTATGTTGTGCAAGATCAATTGAATTTTTGTTCCAATAATATGAGTACTGTACATATGTACGTTAGCAGGTTGCAGGCCGTATCATTTTACCTAAAATCTAATATGTTGGAGCGCTATGTTGAGTGTCCACAAATGTCGTATGTAAACGAGATTAAAGGTCGTCGCTCATTTACCAACCCGGCACTCGAGCCGGACGACCACACCCAGAGTGGTTGGAATTTGTAATATAAACTTGCTATGCATACATTTATCAATTGCGTATCGTCACTGAAACGCCTCAATCGTTGTCCGTATGCGAGCGGCAAGAGAATCATTCGGTGACAACCTGCCATTCATTTGCTCGCAACACGCCGAACGTGGGTGAACCACGTGCCATCCGCACGCTTATTACGTAACTTGCAGACAGCATGCGACAGCCAATATCGCACGATATCTGCTGTCAAAACGAGATTTTGTGTAATGTAATTGTATAGTGGCGCTAAATCTACAGCGAAAAGTGTATTTTACGGCCATAGAATAATAGATACGCAATCGTCATACATGATACTATGTTTTTATTACAATTAGTCACCGGTCGCGCAGTGATCGCGTGGCTGTCACTGTTTGCAAATTTTTAGGTAATAACCCCGCCGACCTCCACTCGCGAATATTTATAAAAAAGAATTATAATCGGTGTGCATCAGCTTTCTGATTAACACTAATTATCAGAAAGTTTTAGGAACTAATCAATACTGATATAGACAGTATAGAGTAGAGATATTTTGTCTGACGTTTTTAAATAACTTACGATTTAAAAATAATCTTCAATAGCGATGCCAACAATTCCGTTCTTACCTGTGAACAATAAAAAACATAAATAAACTTCAGTTAGCGGAAAACAACTACATATGTTTGTGGGTTCATCCAAACAAACAGAGCAGACACTGCAAATACCAGTTTATTTTAACCAACCTACAGTTAACCGCTGACTGACGCAGTTCAGCCATAGCAACACGTAAACAATAAGTTCTAGTTCTATTAGTTACGTATAACTATGCTACATTTCTTCAATGGTTTTAGCCTTCCTTACTTTAAAAATAATAATGGATTAAGTGATACCGTACAATATTTGTGAAATGGTACTAAACTTGGTTTCTAAAAATCTGGAAGACATCAGACTTTCGTTATATTTTTCCTTTTAAGGTACGAAACCTAAATAAGTGCCAAAAACGTGTTGCACGCGTATTCGTTTAGGGTTCAGTAGCAATTTCAGAGAAATTAGAAGTTATATTAAAAAAACTGATCCAAAAATCCTATTTTTTTCTTTATTGGGTTGCCAATTTACGTCTTCATTAGTATAGTAGCTCTTTGAGTGTAAGGATGATAGATTAAATCACTCGTCAAATACAGACTGATAAACAGACGTGACGAAACCGTATACAGTGTAATTTTGTTTTTCTAATAGTTTCATTGTCTTTCGAATTACTTTCTTACAAACGTGAATGCGCTAGTATGGTTACGTAATTAGTAAATTTTGAATTAGTACAGTTGATTAGTAAATTTTGAATCTGCAACATTGGAACTAGTAAACTTTGAATTTAATTGTGGAATAATGAATTCGAGGTGCTCGTTTTGTCGTATCATTTCAGTTATTTGTTATTTGGTTTTGTTTTATCCACTTTGGCTACGGAACCCTAAAAACGAAAGTTTATAAGATCAGTTACGCGTTCATCCATCAGTACATCAGCCAAAGTCTTAGTGGAATAATAGTAAAATATATCTTGTCAATCCACACTAGTTAACTTAAAAATATTCTTACCGGGATGAGTTTAAGAGGAGAATTAGATATTTGAAGCCGAAGCGAATTGGGTACTCGAATTTGATCTTATTCCCCGTTCACCCCGTTATCGACACAAGTAGCGTTTTAAAAATTCCATAATATTATGTCTCACTTAGAGTTAACAAGAAATACAACGGAATTATCAGACTGTATTGATTTATAGAAATTCATTTCACTTTACAATTTATAAATATGATATATATTTAGATAAATAATTTATTTTTAACGCTATAAAATAAGAGGTGGCAGTGAATTGGATTCCAATACAGCATAATGTCGTGTGAGACGCACATGATGCTGATTTTCAGTTGGGAACACAACAAATAAATAGCATAAAATATAGAGAAGAGTAAATACAAATAAAAATATCATAGGGAACCTTCAAAACGCGAGTTAAATGCACACTTGACAGATTTTATTGTGTAAATCCCAATAACACCTGTACACAACCGTCCCTAACGAGTGAAAAGTACTTACCTTCGTTTATTTTTCTCATTTTCTGCGTCAAATCCAATAAAGACGTCGCAAATCCAACAGCAAAGAAACAAAATTGATAGCAACATAAACAATTTCATATCTTTTCTCAACACGAAGACTGGCAGTGGATTAAAATATATATACATAACGCGGCGTGTAAACAAACTGTACTGCGCCAATTCTTCCCTTGCATATGAATTCTATTCAGCTAGAACACAAACGAATAGGAACAAAAACACGGCTTGAGAGCGTGTTGGACACGTATTCAATAAATTACTAAAATTAAAAAAAAATTGTAATTAAAAATTTATTTAAACTTTTATATTGTATAGACTCTGGTGTTACCTTGCGGAAATCCATTTCATGTGATAAATTCCCAAATATTTAGCTAATTTACCCTCAAACTGCAAAAACCATCAATCGACACGCGTTCCGCCTCTCAACGAAGCATCCTCAGATATACCAGAGATCAGATTCGGTCAGCCAACCAGCACCGAATCCATCCACCAACCACCATTCAAATTATTCGGTGCTGGTTGGCTGACCGAATTTGATCTTTGGTATATCCTGAGGATGCTTCGTTAAGAGGCGAAACACGTGTCTATTGCTGGTTTTTAGAGTTTGAGCGGAAAATAGCTAAATATTTGGGAATTTATCGTAATATGTGATGAATTACTAAAATCTGTAGCTATTTTTCGCTCAAACTCTAAAAACCACCAATCGACACGTGTTTCGCCTCTCAACGAGACATCCTCAGGATATACCAGAGATCAGACTCGGTCAGCTTACCAGCACCGAAGTTGACCGTGTCCGATCTCTGGTATATCATGAGGATGCTTCGTTGAGAGGCGAAACTCGTATTGATTGGTGGTTTTTGGAGTTGGAGCGGAAATAAGGTATAGATTTTAGTAATTCATCACTTGAAATGGATTTCCGCAAAGTAACACATGAATCTATACAATATCTTAAAGGTTAATATTTACAAACTTAAAACTAAACTTAGAAGCAGACGTTCAAAAATACTTTATAATTGGGTTTACTTGAATAAATTTATTTCACTTTGATTTTGAATATGAAGAATCCTATTTATCCATTTAAACTACGAGACTTTAAGGCTTAGAATTTTTTTTTAATTACTGAATAAAAAAAATAAAGAAAAAATTAGAACGCGCGCACGTGTGCTAATATTTTAAAATCTTAATTACCTGTAGGTTAGCAAGATGTCTTTTTAATATCAATTTACATATGTAGACATCCTTACCAATTTCATAGCTGCAAAATATGGTCTGTGTTTCGTTAACGCAAAAAATACTTAACTAATCAATCTCACATTTTGCATTTTGCACACGGAGCAGCTGCATGCTTGGATAAAATGATGGGCTACCATTTACCGTAACACGCGAACGAAGGTGCATTTCGAGAAACGGCGACTCATTGGAAATTATGACGCCAGGAATCTCCATTTTTCTAAGTGACTACAAAACGTATGAATGTGATATTTGGTAATCTGATTTTTCATTTCATTAACTTGATTTTGCTTGTTGCAATACAGGATTGGCTAACTTTCGTAAAAAAAAAAATATCAAATAAACCTCTTTTAAAACAGAGATTTATATTTTTCGGAGTAACGGGCCTGATTTATGTTTCTAAATTTTCTGTATAAATTTAATCTAAACGTATTCTTAAAAAGGCCAGTTCAATTTTATTAAATTAATTATAGTTTTTAAAATAAACGAAAATTACTGCTTTTTCGTATTTTTTGTAAGCTAGCGCGCGCACGTTGCATAAAGCAGAAGGTCTATTTTAGTATAATTATTGTTTATCACTGCATCGCCTTAATATTAATACCACCACATTAATGTAAACCGTTAATGATATCTATAGCTTCATACATATCAGCACGAATGGTTTAAAAAATGTCCTCTTTACTTTACCATAACGTTTGTGAGAGAAATCTCCTTTGAAACCGTACTGTTCGCGACCATTTCGATTCTAAAATGTGAGGATGAATTCTTTATTGCCAACGAGCGGTGCGGTGGTAGATGAGAGGATACAATTCATTAAAAAGCTAACACTATTCAAGTTCGCTTAACCACCCTGTACATAGTTCTATCGATAATCACCTTTTCATCCCTCACCCTATTCATCAAGCATTCGCATTCATTTCTGCACGTCACGGCTAAATTCATTAACTTCGAATATCTAACTAAGCTTAACTGTAAAGACAATTACGGAGAAGAGACGAATGGAAAATGTAGCCTTATTATTTCTTAGATACTGTGATTTTCTCCCGTTTCGTCGAAATTATAATTCTTACACTACGCGAAAGCAAATTCAACAAAGAAATTTCCAGGCAAAGTCAGATACAAAACATTTTTATCAAATAGAACTTATTACAAGGTGTTTTTGAAAGAAATCCTAGCGTTACATAAATAAAGTTAAAAAGTTAAATACCTGACTGAGATTCTTGACTGTTTTCTCAGTAAAAGTTTTTATGGGTGTTAGATTCGATGTTCAAAAATGTGTCGTCAATTCTAAGAAAAATTCATCGCCTCCGAACTCATCTATGCATATTATAAACGAACGTGTTCTGACTTTCTAACCAGCTGATTAACACTAAACTATGACAACTGACTTTAGAAACATGCAATTTTACACACAAATTTCTAAAATGTATTACACAGAAAAAGGTAACAAAAACCCCGATTGAAAAAAACCTCCGAAAAGTAAAAAAAATTATATGTACCTCAACCTCATAGCCCTTTAAATTTGTGATAAGTTTCAATATAAATAGTAGTAGTAATAGATCCAAGCGCCGTCACGTCGGGGGACCGCTAAGTTTACTTGTATTTAAATTTCATACATACGTTATCATTTTTAGTTGTATTCTTTTTTTATTACTTTATTTACTTAGCGGAAGTACCGCTAGAAAAACTGCTTTCAAACAAAAAAACGCATCATAATCGGTCCATTCGTTTAGGAGCTACGATGCCACAGACACGACAAACTTATAACACCCCTTTTTTGCGTCGGTGGTTAAAAATTAACATGGGAATAAAATTCAAAAATGCGTTGAATAATGCAAAACGTTTGTTAAAAGATTATTCAGATATCGAATTACCATTTATTTGACTGATTTCTCGAAGTCCACTTCTATAAGGGTAATAAAATAACTACAGAAAAAATCTATGCTGATGAAGTTGCGAACAATCCTTACTATTGAATTGTTTGGTTATTCGGTAGGATTTAGGCTTCTACTTACATATCTACCCCGTGCAAAGCCGGGGCGGAACGGGTCGCTAGATAAATAAATGTATAATTCATTTCCATCAGTCACTCGTTCAGCGACACAAATTATACGAAGGCCAGGGGAAATTTAAACTTAAAATTGAATAAATTAAACTTAAATGTATAACCTAGTAATGTTTATTTTCAGAAAATACAGAGCTTTCAAATATAAAAAAATAAACTTTAATAACTATAATATAAATAAAAATTATAAGTGTTTATTATAAGTTTATTATGTACAGTAACTTTAGTGCATAATCTTTAATATAAGAAAATAATAGAAGATAACAGAAGAATAGCTATCTTCAAAGACGAAATATTTGTTTTTGTTGTTCATTTATTTCGTCAAAAAATGTAGTGTGCAGTATTCACAGATTGAATTACATTTTCTAACACAAAACATAAGATGACACAAACATATATATATTTTATTTAGACGAAAGAAATGAACAACAAAAACAAATATTCCGTCTTTGAAGATAGCTATTCTTCTGTTATCTTCTATTATTTTCTTATATTAAAGTTTATGCACTGAAGTTACTGTACATAATAAACACTTATATAATAATATATCTACTTATATAATAATAATATATCTTTCCAATATATCTCTAACAGGGTATGGAACACCAAGCATAGAAGTCTATGCAAACCTCTTTCGCTTCCTAAACCTCATCATTTTCTTTATACGATGTCGACAATAGTCGATTTAACAAAAACTCTACATTATAATCGCAAATTACACCACGTCTTCCCCTCACACCAGCGAATCCCAGAGCTTTTAACAATTGTTTGGTTTCGTACAACGCTATTAATAATTTACGAGAGCCCCCTAATCTGGCCCAGTATTGTTTCTAGCGTCTCTGGCCCGGATTTCGTTTTTACAAGGGATGCCTTTGTCTTCGTTTTGATTCACTTTACAAATGCTATCGATACATAAAAATAAGAGGAAAGAATTTTATAGATTCATTTTAAATCCGCAAAGTTCCTTCCTCAAATTTTGATACTACTTTTGTCCCACGATTTCGTTCACGTGGTAATTTTAATCATTGTCATCATCAGCCAATACTCGTCCACTGCTGTACATATACCTCTCCCAAGATATGCCAGCGAACCCTATCTTGGTATTCACTTAGGTACTGTCAGGACTAGAGTAAATAGGCATTTTCCAGATGAGAGTGCTCAACGTTAGACACAGTTATTGTGACTCGTCTTTGCTTGCTATCAGGCGAAAATCAAATATTTAATAGCAGCATTTGAATGAGAAAAGCTTTGCAAATCAGGTCACTCATTATAAACCTATGACCCCAGACAAATACACAAACACACAGACAGACAGACTTTGGCATCAAACAAATAACAAACCCTCTGTTCCGTTTGGGATGTAACAGCGACCCCAAACGTATTGATAATTAAAGTTAAAAAAAACTCTGGTAAATGAACAGTACTTTCGCAAAAAGCGTTCAGCACCGTCTGCACATATGAATAAAGAAAATTGAATTGTCTGTCTGTGATTTCGAAATTAAGGTTTTTTCTTAAGCTTACATGGTTATTTGTACGTACGTTTCTCTGTCTATCTGCTTGTTTGTCCGCGCTTAACTCCAAAACGGCTAAACTGATTTTACCAGGACTTTAATTGCCGGGTAAAGGACATTTCAGGGAATAATCTAGGCTACTTTTTATGCTAGAAAAATATCCAATTTAACCCATAATGAAACTGCAAGGCATAACTAGTATAAAATACGTATAAACTAGAGAAGAGACACTTATAGTTGGATTGTTCTAATTGGTTCTAATAGGTCAAATTTGACAACTGACGAAATTCCATGTATAAAGATAAAACCTCGCAAAAAAACATAATTGGACTGTGCCACTTTTACCACCGCGTGTCAAACGAATTTTTGTTTCTCCTTCTATCTCATTGAGCATTACTACGAGTGAAACAGCTATAAATATGGTAACCTCACACTGTCAGTGTTATTCCAGTCAGGTCATAAGTCGGTCATTAAATAATTATTTGCAAAATACTCGTAAATCTTAAGTGTTTTGGCCAAAATTTGTTTGGTGTTTTCATATAAAGTATTCAAAAAATGAAAATGTGTCATGTTCAACCGTGTACCATTGTTCTGTGACTCTTCTCTAGTTACGCAAAGTAGTAAAAATCTAGAAACTCAGTCGACAAAAAAAGGACACCCTATGAACACGCTCTTAAAGCAAATATTCCGTCAATTGTGATACTAGGGCCTAGGATGAAACACCAAAAATAGGCTGGTACAAAAACCAATTTTCGAGACATATGTGCGTATTTATAATATTGAGAGTTTGTTTGTCGTTTAGTTTAACAAAGGATAAATTATTACAATATAACTAGTGTCAAAATTATATTAATTTACATTTCGATCATAAAACTACAATAAATAATTAAATGTAGCATTTCTTTACTCAACATTATATTTATGTACGATTGCTCTAAATACTCTACAAAATTGAAAAACTATGACGATGATGATTACAATTAATAGATATATGTAAAGAATATACAACAACAATAATAATGAATTTGAGATTTAAGATACTTAATGAATTATTTGATTTTTCGAAATGTTTGGTTGGTCGCGGGTCACAGCGCTACGATACCCTTGCGGTCATATGAATCGTTAGTTAATATAGCTATAACTAGCTGTATTTCTGCATGCTTATTTAAAGCTATAGACAAAATAAAGCATACAGAGGAACGTCGATTTCAAAATGTACGTCAGTTGCTGAGTCGAATCAATAATCTAGTGCAGCTAACCGAAATAGAACAGTGTCACAACGCAAATAGTAAATGGAGTAAAATAAATATGAATCGTTAGAACTCGACATTGTCATAGAAAAATCAGTCAAGTGTCAGTGCGAATCGTGTACAAAGCGTACTGTCAATTTTTATAAAATAGTAAATTTGTACATAAAATTTCAACAATGAAGAGACAATGACAATAGCAATGAAGAGATACGTAGTATGACAGGGTTGCACGACAGGCACATAGAAAGAATGAGTGATATAAGACTGACGAAGAAAATCTACAGAGCGAAAGCGTGTAAAAGAAGCAGAAAACAAGAAAAATCGAGGTCGACTCATGAAGATCAAATAGCCAGTGTTGGACGTAAATGTTAAAAATATTCGCATATCTAAGTGAAAAAGTGTGAGGAGAATGTTGAGATTTGGAAAGGACAGACGTATGTAAGGACCGCGGTGCTTGGCGCTCCATGCTCTTTATAATTTTAGGTTTAATTTTAGGTTAGGTACTGTGTTAAATGTTTTCAAAATTTTCCACACCGTAGTTGGAAAGTTAGAAGTGAGCGACATACTTTTTACGAATTGGAAGCACATATCTCAGTAACTATTGACTTAAATAGAAAAGTCACTTCACTGAACAACACAAGAAATTTCTACATCATTTTGAAGGCCTATCCAAACATACTCCACGCGCTTATGTGAGCTGGAGTTTTTTTATACTCAGTTACGCGTATGCCATCCCCAGGGTCATTTCACATCATACAAATTTTTTTATATGAACTATTGACCTTCGTCTAGTATAGTTAGATGTCACCACTAATAGTGCAGTCTAGTATAGTTAGATGTCACCACTAATTTTTTATGTTAAGTATTTGAGTTAATTTCTATGACATTTATAACATAACTAGGGATGGGCTAATTCGCAAATGATTGAGTCAGTTGTCATACTTATTAGTTATTAATAAAACAAACATGTTTAGAATTTTTGTACGTTTGTGTGTTTGTGCTTCAATAAAAACCACCAACAATAAAAATAATAATAAACGTCATGATAAGTTTAAAAATTTGCACTTTAAAAAAACACTGAAAAATAAAGAATAAGAGATTATTATTATTTGCACATCGCAATCAATAATATTCTTCT
The DNA here is from genome assembly GCA_907165235.1 of Zeuzera pyrina. Taxonomy (NCBI): domain Eukaryota; kingdom Metazoa; phylum Arthropoda; class Insecta; order Lepidoptera; family Cossidae; genus Zeuzera; species Zeuzera pyrina. The sequence goes on along the minus strand of OU015638.1, from coordinate 19,968,180 downwards.
GTTATTCTTCTGTCTTACATTTCGAATGATGTTCGAATGAATTGTGTCACTGTAATATATGAATATTAGAGCGAACTGATACCTCTATTTCCCTATATATAGTTGTACTCTGTGATGCCGACCTTAATTCGATTTTTCTTTTAAATTCAGTACTCCATTCGGAAGTCTATTATATAGTGATTCATAGAATATGGTACACCTGACTTCCAAATTTCTTCTGTATAGTGCCAATAGTCTTAGAGAAAAATGGCTGTGATATAAGGACAGATGGGCAAACGGACGGTAAGAAATTATGAGGGTTCTGTCTTTTACAATTTGGCTACGGAACCCCAAAAATTAGAAAACCAGATAACGGCCAAGCTTATGACAGTTCTATACCGTCGAAAATTATTTAATTATTTGATTCGTTATGTGCTGTCAGAGTTCGTTATGTGCTGCTTGGTTTGGAGTCACACAATTTGTGTAATTGTCTAAGAATTGTCGGGAGTGCTATAAAAAAGTAGTTAAAAAAGTAGTTTATGTATACATACATACATGCTAGAGATGTGTATGATTGTTAAATATTAAATTCGCGGATACGAACACGGATACGGATTATTAGTGTCTGCTTATTTATTTTTTATAGGTATTCACAACAGACAACAATCATATACAATTTAATGATAAAACAAAAGTTGCTTAAAAAGTTAAGAACAAGAATGCTATCCAAAACATGTACCCCACAGATAGATAAATCTAAACTAATGGGTAATAAAACGATACAATATTTTATCACAATAGGTGTAAAAAATATAAGTAGTACAAAACAAAAAATAGATAAATATTATGAGAAATTAGAAAGAAAACAGTGTGGAGGTGTAGCATAATTGAATTTTTTTTATTATATTCCTAAATACAACGTGTCTGGGATCGAATATGTCCAGACAATGATATTTAATAGCAAATTCATTATAGAGGCGACACATGCATATTATCGAATTATGGAATGAATGTTATTTTTAGATACCTGCAAAGTGAAAGTCTTGGGATTACGTGAAATACGTCTGATGTTAAAATTTAAACATCCTAGCAAGCATGGAGAGTTTACTTGGTAAAGTAAAAGTTTATGTAGGAATAATAGATCGCTTTATCTACGCCGAGCGTAAAGAGATGTTACATTAAATTTCAACTCAACCTTTCCTTGTAGTTTTGCAACCGACGACCAAGACCACACCGATGACAAAGAATTCTGAGCATTCTATTTTGAACAGCTTCAATATTCTCAGAGTGCACCGAATAACTCGGTGACCACACAACAGACGCTTACTCCAGAACACTTCTTCATAGAGAATTAAAAAGTGTATTAAGACTCAGTTTTTTTAAATTCTTTAGTGGACCTAATAATGAATCCCAGGAGTTTATTAGCTCTTGTAACTATACCGTGATAATGAATGCGAAACGAAAGCTTTTCTCGATCAAGACACCAAGGACTCTCGCCACAGTTTTTCTATTAAGCAATTGACCTTCAGCTGATAAGTGTAAATTGTCTTATGTCGTTTATTGGTAAATGAAATGGTCAAAGTCAAAGTCAAATCAATTTATTCAAGTAAACCCAATTACAAGGTATTTTTAAACGTCAAATCTAATTTAGTTCGGTTCAAATAAAAAACCTGGACACTGAGAAGAACCGACAAGAAACTCACTCATGTATCATTTTTACAACTTCATTTTACAAAAGGCTTATTAAAATACAATCTTTACTCACATTAAGATACATCTGGTTTTGTTGGCACCATAGGGAGATACAACATCTAAATCTCTCTGCAGCATGGAGCAATCTAAAGACTAATTTTATAGATCCGCAAATACGGATATGAAAGTGGACCTCAACTTTCGTACTTCGTTTGTTCGTTCATAACACGATCAAATTAATCCTTTTTCATGTAAACATAGTGAGTTATTATAATGTTTATCATAAATATTTGTTAGATTTTTGCAATAAAAAGTGCCAAAACTGTATTCTTAAGAAACAAACAGTAATTTTAATGTATTGTATTTATTTGCTATCTGATTTTAAAATTCAGTCATAAAAGATCCGCTCCAGGTCTGCTAAAAAGTAACAGATAAGGATTTTAACGGATTTTATTCCTCGGATATCCGCGGACACGGATACGGATACGGTTATTCAGCATATTACTAATAGATACACATTTCTCGCTGTACCCTGTATCGTTTACATATACCCACATTCCTTTTAAACACTGTCACTTGTACTGCGTGACTCTGTGAGACCTGGTACAAGCTAGCCATCTTATTTGATTGAACGCTCTAAAACATAACTAAACTATACGTCACGACAGTCATAAATCTAATTCGGTGTGTCATAAAGCGAAAAATGCAATAAAAACGCTAACAGAAACGGTTTACGAGTGAACAGCTGTTCTCAATTATAGCAACAATACATGCAGCCAGCGAATACAACTGGTATGGTTAAGCGTGAAATAGCTTTACAAAAAATATAAATATAAAGAATTAGAGTAATAAAATTTCATTACAAAAATCGCATATGCAATGAATATGATTTTAAAAATTTCTACATATTGACGGAGAAAATACGATCGAGAGTGAGTGATAGCACAAGTCAAGAACGACCAAACCTGAGTTATGATGATCAAATAGAGTGTCAGCTGACGGAAATGTTAAAAATACTATCATACTTCTGCGAAAGAATAATGAGAAGTAAAATACCAATTTTTTTTTATGGTAGAGGGGGCAAACGAGCAAGCGAGTCATCTGATGGAAAGTGATCGACGCCTGCAACGTCCGGGGAATCACAGGTGCATTGCCGGCCTTTAAGGAAAGAGTAGGCTCATTTTTTAAAGGTCCCTGGAACATCGCCGCTATAAGCTGGTTCCATAAAATTGCCGTATATTGCAAATGTCTTGAAAAACGCACAGTTGTAGACCGCCATCCATCAAGGTGGTGGGGATGGACGGACAGCCGGTTGCGTGGCGTACTGTATTGGAATTCAGCAAAGGGCAGTACTCCGAACAATTCCTCAGAACATCTCGTCTTCCAATTTAAAAAAAGAAATTAATATTACGATTTCACGAATACCATCAATTATTTTCCATTAAAGGCTGGTCCATTAAAAAAATATGAATTATGTCCTCAAAAAGTTATTTTTTTTTATATATCTAGGTACGTATGTGTCATTGTTTCAGTATTGACCCTATAGTTCCAAAACGATAACGTTTCATACAAAATCAATCGGTACGAAACTCCCTGCTATTCAGGGAAATCTCCAAACACAGGCAACCCTGGTATTAAGTAAATGACAATCAATACGATCGCCTTATTTGTTCAATAAAAACGTCGTATTTGTCGAGTTCCAAATAACAAGTAACCATTATTTTCAGAAATCATTCTCTTTTTTCACGTGATTTTAGTATCTCATAATAATTATAGTAATCAATGAATGCTCAGTTAAAAATAGTTTCGATATTGGTGACATTTGTCTCAGGTGCTTCTGCTAGCCGAGGATAGGCAACATCCTATAGCAATTTTTAAATATCTTACTGAAACTGCGTCAGCGAGTAACTTTATTGAGGCCGAATTTTGTACAGAACACTGAAATGCAGGCAACGCCATCAATTTAAAAAAAAAAATTCTTCATTGTCTCGTAATGTTTGCGATGGCAAAACATAATCGCAAATGGACATCGTAATTTAATCAACAATGGAACCATGAATAAGAATCGTAATATCGCACCATTTTTTACATTAAACAAGGAATCAGTGAAAGATGAGTTCATTTCCCGTTTTTACTGCGCGAGTGTCGACGCCCATTTTCTCGGTAATAACTGTTTCGGGGCAATTTAAATGTCGTAAACGAAGGCTGTGACGCTGAACGTGAAATATTAACCCATGGTACTATGTCTTATTAATGGTGTAAGTTTTATTACGAGACGGTCGCAGTACGCTGTTCGAGTAGTAAATACCTACCGTCAAAGCGGTACAGTACTTAATTTACGCATGTGATTTAGTACTAAAGTACTAACATTTTAGTACAGTAGTACACATTTTATATGGCTTACCGATGTACTTGCGCAGTAGACACAATATTAAAAGTGCTGGAAATGGATGGACCAATCAGTTAGCTACGAAGTCGATATCAATGAGCGTTAAAGTCTATGCCGTCATTGGTTGATTGATTTGTCGCCTTGTGCGCTGACTACGCCGCTTTCATTCTGCCATCAGACGTGGTTTATTTGAGGTGACACTTAGTTGCAAATAAGCGTACTTTTTCAACGCAATAATCATGTCCTCAGTAAAAAGAGGACATAAAAAGACAATCGAGGGAATTTAAATGATTTACATTTAAATATTTTTTGTTTTCGTCGTCCCGTCATGTACGTCGTACATTAAAATGAATATTTGTTTTAATACGAACTTTTGGTTTTATAAGCTTTTACAGTCCGTTACTGTCTAGATAGCTAATAACTTCAAGTCGTTATTTTGGTTCAAACTCGTAGTTGTGTTTTTTGCAATGAAAATTATCAATTCAAATGTATTAATAAAGTAAACTTCAATAAAAGTGACCCATTTCAAGAGTACGTGTATAATATCGAGTAAGCGAAATATAAAGTGAATACACTGCAATATTTTTTCTACTTTACAACTGTTGCATAAGATTGATTATAAAATGGAATTAGCAGATCGGGTATTTTCGTCGATCGTCACTTCGTGTCTGCGCGAACGAAGATTAACGACAAGCCATATCTTTTGTGTCTTCTACATACATACATATCCTCACGCTGTATCCTTAACGGGGTAGTCAGAGAGGACGGAGCGCCAGGAGTCGCGGTCTTTACACACCTCTTTCGCTTCCTCAAATCTCATTATTTCTCTTCTACTTTCTTTCTATTGTATATTTACATCTCTGTTGTATAACAACGCCCTCCTTTCGTGTCTACTGTACATCTATTTAGTTTTAAAGCAAATCTGTACTTATGTGCCATTTTTTAACATTAAGACGACTATTAGTTCGTTTCACACTCCTATATGATCTGCCTCGGGGCATTTATACAATTACATTTATTCTATTAATAACACAATTTTTTCCCTTAGTATTTAGTGTACTATAAGTAACACGTTTTTTCCCTTGGGGCAACACTTCCATTATCTCCCTCTCTCTGCCTGTCTTTACTATACTGCACACATTGTAGCAATAAAAGTTGTTATTAATTACATAACGGCTATTTATACGTCTAAAAATATAATACTGTCCAATCTAACAAGTTTTCTGTAGTGCATTAACCCCCATTGAAGTTATGAGTAACTAGCTATAGTGTGATGACGAGATACGAGTATAATCACGTCGTTAAACAATACCGCGTGAGTGAAATTTCATGAACGATAAAAAATATAAATTAAACTTAAAATTTCGCGTTGCATTATAAAATATTTAAAAAATGGGAAATTAACTTGGCGTTTCGACAGAGTTGCAGCAGCCGTGATCTCAAGCAAATTTGCTTTGCTTTATCTGAAGCTAAGTTTTTTAGATATTTTTTAAAACCAAAACCCGACATGTACTTACATAAATAGAAAAATTACACTTCCCCTTATGGCTTCATAAGGGAAAGCGTAAAATAGGCCTCTTTTTGTTATATATTTTTTAAACAATCTTATTAAGTCAATCATTTTTTTTTCTCATCATTATTGGGTATGATGAATTTTTTTTTCGTCTTTGACTGTACGTTGTACCATAGACGCCATATTTTTCATAAAACAAACAAAACTATACCAAGTAAACGGTTTTATCCATATACACGTACATACATACACAGCTAAAAGCACAATTCTGCTATTTGCTTAGCCATAATTTAATAAATATACCTGTAGATACATGTATAAATAATAAATTCTCCCAGTTTCCTAACAGAGAATTTTTATTAATATCAACACAGCAACAGACCAACGCAGAACTTAACGGCTCCGATTTGTCATGACGCCGCTCGTTCAAGTTGCCAACTTTGGCGAAACTTTCCTCGCAACTCCTTATATAACATAATTAAAACTTTTGTCACTTTCGTTCGCGACAGTATTACAAGCACAAATGATTCTAGTACACAAATTGTTACGTGATTGTTTCAAACCGAATCCAAAACATATAGAAGTTAACACTTGCGTTCAACAGTGTACATTATTATGCTTGGTGAGGTTCCAACGCCGAGTTTCATTCAAATCGCAATAGTGTTTACTTTTGCATACATATGTACATACATACAATAACGTAGACAATTTACTCGTAGTACTTTTAAAAGAAATTAATGATTCCATTTCAAATATTTTCTACACAACTAGCGACACGTGGGTTTAATTTTAACGCTGTTTATTCGAGATGGGTCGAATACTCGCATTCGATTAGTACTTGGCACATTCGACATATTTTTCAACGAAATGAAATCGAAATCCAAAATCAAATGTAAGATAAATGCATTAAAAATGCGATCTCTTAGAAAAATGTGCGGTGTCACCCTTGTGGACAAAATAAGCAATGAATAGATACGCAGTATGACAGGGTTGCACGACAGTGTTATTGTAAAGATGAAAAAAGGATGGCTTAGATATTTTGGGCACATGGAAAGAATGAGTGATGAAAGACTGACAAAGAAGATCTACAGAGCGAACCTTAGTGGTAGCGGAAGCTAAGGAAGGCCAAGGCTGAGTGAGTTATGAAGATCTAATAGACGGAGTGTTCACTGACGGAAATGTCAAAAGCACCGGCATACCTAGGCTAAAATGTGTGAGGGGAATGATGAGATTTAAGGAGCAGAAAGAGGTATGAAAGGATCGCGATGCTCGGCGCTTCGTACTCTCTGACTATCTCATTAGGGATACAGCGCGGGGACATGTAATAATATTCCGGATAATTACACAAACTGTGTGATCACAAAGTAAGCACTAGATTTGGACTATGGGTACCACAGGACGAACTGGGTCAGCTCCCGGTAACACCCAGACTACAAGCCGATTCCTGAAACTTCGTTTTGTAAATTGAGTTTCGTTTTGACACAGTCTGTATACATTAAGTTGTGAACGTTCATATAAGGCCGTTTTACTTTGAGTTAAACACTTTGTCTACATGAAATTCCTTCGTCAATGTCAGTGCGTCTGTCTGTGAAATCTTACCTGTGACGTCGCTATGCTAATTTCGATTTTGTTGCCGTCAACACAATTTAATTTATCACATCAACACGCCGTCGTTCGAAGCGGAAAATCATTGTTAGAACAACGCCTAACAATTCACTGATATTATTATGCGCATTTATTATTAACGAATGCAAAAAAAATTGTCGCGTTTTTCGACAAGTGTATTTTATTCACTTTCATTTGATTCATCGAATGAGAATAAAATAATTCAATGGGTGGCGTCGAACAAATGCTATGATTTAGGCATCGTGTTTTAACTTCGGTAACAGATATTCTAATTGTACTAAAAACTAACTCAAAGCATGTCCTAGTTGCCATATTAAAGTTGTCTAAAGCTATGGAGCCCCTTTTGATAGCTAGTTATGACGATTGAATGTAACTTGAGATGAAATCTTCAAATTAATAAAAAAATAATTGTTAACTTTTCTGGTTCGATAAACACTTTTTTACAACAATTTTTTTACGTAAATTCTATGTGGCTTAACTATATGATGGGTAATTCGGACCAGTGAGAACAGAAAGTACTGTTATTTAATGTCCGTTTTCAAAAAGATTTTTTTGTGGACATTGCCCGAAGAACGGCACCTAACAGTTCATGTACAAACATAAATTATGTAAATCAACCGAGACCCACTTCCTACCCCAACATGATAAGAACAGATAATGTTTTACGTAACCTAATGTACGAAGGAATGCGACCCATTTAGGGAAGCACTCTGTCTCTTTCACACTCATAACGGACTAGACTTTGCTAACAGATCCGCTTGCGTGCAAATGACGCTTCGAGATTTGTGAACGATGTTCTACCTTTTGTATACGAAAACGACTTGAATATGTGAATCACAATTGTAACCATCTCAGACAATCACACCAATTGTATTCCTCAGACTATATTCTAAGTTTATATTATCCATTGATGTCACACGAAACAATGAACGAACCAAACCAGATAACTTTTTACTTCGAATTACACTGAATCGCTGACCTCTATTAAACTGAATACACTGTTTAGACTTGCCATATAGTTAGTCCTGTTGGCATAGCCAAATGGTGCAATGTAATATACAGTCAGTCAAGAAAGTATCGGGAATGGATGATTTGTTTATTGTTCCAAATTCGATTTTTTGTTTTTTTGTTGTTAGATTGGCACAACTGTTTTCCATTTTGGCGCGGAGTTTGAGTTGCATCTATTATTTAGATTAAATACAGTGCTATTTTTAGTTATATCATTCTAGTGTATATTGCGAATTTCATAATGGACAAAAACATCGAACAAAGACTTTGTCTTCAATTTTGCATCGTCAATGGAATTTCGTGTTCGGAGTCACTGAAAATGTTACAGAAGGCTTACGGTGAACCGACTTTATCAAAAACACGTGCTTATGAGTAGTACAAAGCGTTCAAAAGCGGTCGAGATGTGATGAATATTTGCCTCGCTCTGGTAGGCTATCAACGTCTGCAACTGAAGTTAACATCGCAAAAGTGAAGGAAATAGTGACTAAAAATCCTCATTCAAGTTTGAGAGAGATAGCCGCCGAACTTTCTGTGTCGCACTAGTCGTTCCGTACCATTTTAAATAATCACTTGGGTATGAAACATGTTGCCGCTCGGCTAGTCTCAAAAGACCTGAATTTTCTTCAAAAACTCAATCGCATAAGAGTCGCTGAGGACATGCTAGAACGAGTCAATTCCGACCCAACATTCATGAAACGCATTGTTACTGGTGATGAGACGTGGGTTTACGAGTTTGACATGCAAACTAGTCAACAAGCTTCGGAGTGGCGTCTTCCAACTGAACCGAAACCGAAAAAAGCACGCCAAAGTCGATCAAAAGTCAAAGTCATGTTGACTGTTTTCTTTAACTGTCGCGGTGTTGTGCACTCGGAATTCTTGCCGGAAGGTCAAATGATAAATAAAGAATATTATTTAGGCGTTATGCGGCGTTTAAGAGAGCAAATCCGACGAAAAAAGTCAGATTTGTTGAAAGAAAATTTTTGGATTTTGCACCACGATAATGCGCCTTCGCATAAGGCTATCATTGTGAACGAATTTTTGACCAAAAATTCAACAAATACCGTCGAGCAACCACCTTATTCACCAGATATGGCTCCAGCCGACTTCTTTCTTTTTCCTAAACTCAAATTACCACTTCGTGGCACCCGTTTTCATTCGGTAGAAGACATAAAGGAGAATTCGCGGCGAGCACTGAACTCAATTCCGGAAAAAGCATTTAAAAAATATAATAATAATAACAAAAATAATTCTTAAAATACGAGTCTAACTCTCGCAAAGTATCACCATCCAATGTATTTTTGTTATGCATTTACCCAAAAAAAATATACGAGTCCAAAAACAAATTTAATTTCATAGTTCAAACACATGTTCTCTCTACGTACTCTCCAGCTGTAAATGTAAGTTTTAAATGTCGCTAAAAAGTATAATCAATAATAATAATTACAAATTGACAGTCTTTTGATTTTTCTTTTACATTATGTTATGAGACCCCGCTTCCAGGAAAAATTCATGATTCTACATCAACGGGAAGTATAATATAAGTTTTCGTTTGTTTTTAAGCGGCGGTATTACTGCGAGTTATAAACACTGTACCTCGGACCAAAGATCACAACGGACGGAGCATTTGCTCTAAAAGCGTGTCCTTAAAGTGTCCTTTTTTTGTTGAACGAGTTTCTAGATTTTTACTAATGTGCATGACTAGGGAAGGTCACAGCACAACGATACACAGCTACATATGACATATTTTTATTTTTGTGAATACTAGAAGCAAAAAAACTTAAGATATAAAAGTATTTTGCAAATAATTATCTTATGACCGACTCACAAGCTGACATGAATTACACTGACAATGTGAGGCTGCCATACTTACTATATCTAACTCTTTTACTCGTGGTTACGCTCAATGAGATATAAAGAGACACGAAAATTAAATTGACTCACGGTGGTAAGAGCAGCAACTTACTGTGGCTACGTGAATTATATTTATTGGTCGGCGATCTGTACAATATGTTATTTCCCAAAATCAAATTTACCGCCAATTCGTAAACATTATTATTTCCATTCTGTGATGCTATAAGCCAAAATTATTAGGCTAATAACAGAGAATTGGGGAATATTTCCTTTATGGAATAAATATGTGTTCACAGAATGAAGCGGATATAACATAATACGTTATACGCAATCTTATTATGACAGAAAAATTGATCACGGGTTTTGCCGTTCGGGATGTGGCTCAAACAAATAACGTCGATAACTCGTGCGGTTATAGTAATGAATGTGACAGATAGCATAGCTAACGGCCGTCTGAAGGCCAGCGCACATTATTCAGCTGGAGTAATATATATAAGAAAGACCTTCTCTAACTGTAAGGCGACAAGCATTAGATGGTCACGTCTGTTGCAGAACCGATAGTCCTTGAAGTAAATGAGTTCTGGAGACCCTTTTTGGATCAAATATAGTGTGATCTTTAGCTAGAAGATGAAATCCAAGATTAGCATTAGTGGCACGCTTGGAGAAGGTTACATTTAACAAGTATTACTGTGGAGAGTCGACGACACTTCGACGCATTCCATAAGAGATATCAGATCCTCTTGATACACACAGAACTTTTTTACATTGGACTTTCAAAAACTATATAGAAGTTTCAAAGTGACTTTTTAAGTCCTTAGAAGAGCGTCTCCTTCCCTTTATTTTCAACGAGGGCTCGGAAATCAATTAATTTTCCAAACCGGTTTAGGTCATTGGGTTTGAGTTACGGTTACCCGTATTTTAACTGGGTATTTGAGAAACCGGTTTTTTACATATTCCGGTTCTGTTAACCGAAATTAAGCGGTTTTTTGAGTTGCCTTATGTACACTAGAATAAATACTAGCTTTTCCCCGCGACTTCGTCCACGAGGTGGTGACTTACAACAAATACAAGTAAGCGCGTGACAATGAGAAGAATGAACCATAGCCAGCGCGTACAGAAAAAGGAAAGAACGCGTCGCATGCCATGGCGTTGGCGCGCCGGTACAAGAAATGTGTTCCACTCGCTTTGATCGATCTAGGCAGGCAACGTGTGTCTGAGTAAAACCGGTTAATTTTGGTTTAATATCGGCTTTAGTTTCGTTTTATTCACTAACCGGTAACCGAAATTATTTCGGTTTATTCGAAATCGTTCCCTACATTAATCGGTTAATCAATGAAAGGAATTATAACCGGTTAAAGAACTATATTAACCGCTATATCTAAGGAGCAAAAGCGAGCGGTAAAAGAAGCCAAGGAAGATCCTTGGTTTCTTCAAGGCTGAATTACCAAGATCAAATATCCAGAGCGTCAGCAGACGGAACTGTCAAAAGCACTCGCATACCTAGACGAAAATGTGTGAAGAGAATGATGAGATTTGAGGAAGCGAAAGAAATACCACGAAGCTTTCCGCTCCGTCTTCTCTGACTACCCCGTTAAGGATACAGCGCCAAACATCTATGTATGTATGTCCATCAGTGGTCTATATACGCGGTTTGCATGTGGTAGGTAGGCTCTTGTGCGGGGTCTATCAGTGTCGCTACCGCCATCTTACTTTACAAATAAGTGTGAAGAAAGTTTTAAAAAGAGCCAGAACATTTTAACTATTAGGGTTGTCAACGTATTTGTAAATTAAAATACTTTCTTAGCCTTTATATTGTATATGGCCATAGGCGTTAATCCACTTAGCATCAGGTAAAGTGCTAGCTAAGTGATCGTTAGATTTACCTTAAACTATTAAAAACTTACAGTTTTAAAATAATTTTCAATAGCGACGCCAACAATTTCATGCTTACCTGTGACACAACACAAACATAACACTACCTATCTCTGTGCTTTCATCGAAACAGTATAAATATTCGTACTAATATTATAAAAAATATTTTGCAGATCTAAATTAATGAGAAAGTCTCACTGTTACATTCTCACAGCTAACCCGTTTTCCATGAAATTTAGTGTGGAGATAGCTCAAGCGCTTAAAAAACATCGGATACTTTTTTAAAATACCACGCGAACGAAGTCGCATGCAATCGCTAGTTGTAAATAAATCAAACAATTGCACCAATTTCATGACACTAAAGCAAGTACTGATCTGATTCTGTGGTACAAAACAAACTGGGAGAGCTCCCCAAAACACACTGCAAGACAGCTCAAAAAAGTTCATTTCCTGCTTTTTGATCTAAAGCAAAATCGACCTAAACGGGAATCAAATCCCGAGACCTTCGGCTTAGTAAGCATATGTATCAACGGGTCAATAATCTTCATAGATATTTATTTTAACCAACACGCACAACTACTGACTGTCTCAATAGATTTTCAAATAAATAATGTAGCTACAAAGATTTTTTGTATTGGCTTAATCGCCTTTTATGTTATAACTGCAGTGGGATTTTACTAACGACAAAAAGCGGGCATCCGCACCGTCTACTTCGCATAATGTGCGGTGGGCTTTATAAGACTCCCCTCAATCTAACCCACCGGATAGGGGTGTGAAATGGTTACCGATAATCAGGACAGCGCTCTACAATAGAATAAGTTCACCCTTATTTCACAGAGCATACAAACCAGGACGCGATGTAAAAAGGGGTAAGTCTGAAACATAGTTTTCGTCGACTCTTCTCAATGAAGGTTCCTTTCAAACCAGTGGTAAATCTGGCGTTGAAATTTGGTTAAGTGTGAATTTGCTTCATGCTCAAAGGGTTCCCTATTGTTAGGTTTGATACTTTTAAAAAATACTTTTCTCTTTGATCAACGATTGATTTATTATAGTAAACTGGTGCCTCTATGTCTGCTTAAGGAACCAGCTGATGTAATAGATTTGATATGACTTGATACGACTGTCTAATTTTGATTCACTGACTGCAAGTAGTGCGACAAAACGCTTTCTAACATTGACTACCGCATAAGACTTTTATGAGACGTTGCTTCAGCCAGCAAAACTTACCTTATGAAATTAATGATAACAGTACGATGTTTAACAAATGGTCTTACCAATTTCATTTCTGGAGATCTGTAAGACTTTGAGGACTACGAAAACCTTTCGTTATGTTTCTCCTGAAACTTTAAATAAGGCTTCATAGTCTCTACAATTTTGAAAACTTTAAGTTCAGTAGTTACAGAGAAAAAGTATGGTCAAGTTAAATTAAAGTTATATATTTGATGTTTTCTTTATTCTCCTATGTGTTAGGTTCACAACAATTTGAGTCACATCAATAAATTAGTCATCTGTAATAAATTTGCAACATTTCAATGACACGAATTAGGAACTACCATGGATGACCCATGGGAAGCCACCGTCAAATGCGCGACCGTAGTCCATTTATTTTGGTTTGTCTGTAATTTATTCGTTACATCGTGGCAAATACAAAAATGTCTACATCGCGCAACATTCATTTTGTAATGTTTTTGGACATCTAAATAACAATTATTAAATATAATTATCATTCTTCAACATAGCTTAACAAGGAATTAAATTTAACAATAATGGAAAACGTATCTGAGTGCATTGTTTTTTGTTATGACATACTTACATACATACACACATAACTAAATGAGATGCTGCCCGCATCTAACGACCTACATACGTACAACAACCTGACAACCCTACGTATCCGGCCGAGAGTACGCGATTCTGTTACGCGGGAGACGAGTCGGCCTTCTTTTATACATAACCTCAGATACTGGCTTGTCACAGTCTACCTTCGCTTTGTAATCCGTAAGCCCAACTATTTATTACTGGAGGTGGCGTCAAGAGTGATTTGCTTTATTACGTCTGGACGTCCTATAGATCTGAAATAGCGTGAAATTATTCACACAGATATCTCAATTGAAGTCAAACGTATGCCCATTATAGAATAAGAAAATCAAAACATACCTTTTGGAGATATGCGTTCGTACGTAACAGTCGTTTTGTGTTGGCATGATGGAAAAGCATACGTTTAAACCGGAATACGATACGATACGGGTAATTTACGACTTTTGTGATAAAATTAACGAAGTTAATATACCTTTAAAAATGGCCGAAATATTGTAAGGTTATTCGGCAATGCTTTTATTTTGCTTTCATGAAATATATAACGGTGCGATCGAGAGCGATACGACAGGTAGTTCATTATAGTCTCGTGGTACGAGGTCATGGAGGGTGCTCAGGCAAACCGGTAAAATGACACGAAAAATGAGACACGTTCTATATTAATTGGCGGAGGCGGAATACAATAAGTTCGACAATGTGACCGATAAAGTTGTTGAATTACAACTGCCCTCCTAAATTACTCCATCCACGTATGTAGCAAAATCGCCATGATCGCCGATAACGTTGCGCAAGCTGTGTATTTGAGCCCCTACTACGATATCACTTCATGTTCTCGTTATCGTTTGAATATCGCTTGATATTTAATTTATAATTTTATTTACTACAAGCTTTTGCCCGCAACTTCACTCGCATGGAATTAACAAAAAGTACCCCATGTCCTGCTCCACGCTCCCTCCTTTTGAGACTAGAATTTATCAACAATGTGACACACATGTCTCATTATTTTTAATTAGCACTATTTGTACTCTATTTCACAGCCGTATTCCGTTGTATAAAAATGTCATACAAAGTTCGAATTTGACCCTTAAAATATTTTTTTTTTTTTAAATTAAATCGCCTTCGAAAAAAACACTGAAAAGTATAAAACAACTATCCTTTACTAATCAAAACTCAAATACAATTAAAATAACTTTATAAATACGATACACATACCTATATAATTAAATTTGACAGTTACTGAAGTCGGTGCTAAGCCCACCAAACTAATAGACTTTCTCTTGTTGCACATTGATTTGGCACAGACTTCAATAACTGTCAAATTTAATTATATAGGTATGTGTATCGTATTTATGAAGTTATTTTAATTGTACTTGAGTTTTGATTAGTAAAGGTTTAGTTTAATTTTTTTTAATAAAAATTTTTTATTTCTTCCTTTTGAGTGATCTTGACCTAAATAAATATCTAGGGCAGGTCTGCAATTAACTTCTTTCTAATTCCGGAGCACAACGATATACAAGAGAATCATCAATATAAATAAAGGTTATAACCAGGTCGTGTTATCTAGTGTATCTTCGAAGTCCAAGCTCCAATATCGGTGAAATATAAATGGGACCACCTCTGAAGTATTACCTACCAAACGTAAAAAGAATTTTCGAAATCGAAATAAATAAATCACGTAGTTATGGGGTAACAAACATACAAAAATAAAAAATAAAACAACATACAGACGAATTGAGAACCTCCTCCTTTTTTTGAAGTCGGTTTAAAAGAAAAATATTCAAAACTCCCGTTTTTGCGGACATTACACTGTATTTAGGGATCATCAGACCAAATCTCATAATCTTAGCTTAAGAAGTTTATAAGATTTTGCCATTAAATAGTCATTCAATGAAAAAGTGGTATCTGGCTTTTATATGTATCGAAACTACATTGAGTTATAATTAATAAACATGATTATTAAAATATAAAAATGAAGAAAGGAATGCTTAGATGGTTCGGGCACTTAGAAAGAATAAGTGATGAAAGACTAACGAAGAAAATCTACAGAGCGGAAGTGACAGGTAAAAGTAGCCAAGGAAGACCGAGGCTAACTTATAAAGATCAAATAGCCAGAGTGTTAGCAGATGGAAATGTTAAAAGCACTCGCATACCTAGGCGAAAATGTGTGAGGAGAATAATGAGATTTGAGGAAGCGAAAGAGGTGTGTAAGGACAGCGACGCTTGACGCTCCGTCCTCTCTGACTACCCTACACCTAAGATGTGTGTGTGTGTGTGTGTGTGTGTGTGTGTGTGATAGCCTACTATCACTTTACTGGAAGAGTTTTACCATAAGAATAAAAAATGAGATAACTTCAAACGTGCTTCATGTGTTTATCATGAATTATAATTATAACAATACTGCGACGTGTGCATTGCATTGCCTAAATATTTAACTCATCAGAGATTCTACTGCGCTGACATTGACAAATGTGCTAAATCTGTGCGCCATGCCATGAAAAAAGAAAAAAAAACCATGTGGTGATTTCTTATAACATTTTACTCGGCCAGATAGCCAACACCGAATCCGTAGTGAAAGAATCGGTGCTGCTTAGCTGGCTGAGTCTGATCTCTCGAGTATCCCGAAGATTATTGAGAAGAGGCGAAACACGTGTCAATTAGTTTTAGAATTTTGAGTGGAAAATAGCTGAATATTATAAGAAGTCATCACATTTACACTTGATTCTATACAATATATTAAAATACTAGTGACTCGCCTCGGCTTTGCAAGGGTAGAAATATTTTGAAATAAAATACAACCCATGTTACTCACTGATATTGCAGCTTTCCAAAGGTGAAAGAGTTTTTGAAATCGGTTAAGTCGTTTTTCAGTTTATCCATTACATACAAACAAACATGTTTACCTCTTCATAATATTAGTATAGATAAACCAATCTTTTATTATTTCATTCATTATTATCATTTTAACATAAAACAATATTATAACATGTGTAGTACTACAAGCGAGCCATCCCAATTTCTTGAGGTAGATACGAATGAAAGGACTAAAACCTTTAAAATCCTTGTTTAACCCTTCGGGGGTTAAGTTTTGAGAAATTCTGAATCGCGTGTCTTATTTGCGTTAGTTTTGAGGTAAATCTAGCCAAAGGTCAAAGTTGTTTATGAATAACTTTCACCAGCTATTTCATCCTCTTAAAAGACTTTCATCTATGATATATAAAACCAATGTGGCCCATTTTCTCTACATGTTTGTAATAGTCCGAGTAAGGTTAGAAATTTGGGAAAAACCAAAAGTGCTTTTTCTGTAGGATTTTTGTGAACTCACACCATAAATCACGAATAATATAATACCTACTTAGCCACAGCAAAGCGTGGATGATAAACATTATACCTACTATTTATCTATTTCCACTGAAGATTCTAAATTAAATCAAAGGTTCCATTCTAAATTACTACATTCCTTTCGAAGATTTTTAAAATTATCTTTTAACAATGCTAGTTAAGTATATTCGTGTACAATATTATGTAATTAAACCAACAAATAATAGTAACAAATCAAACATAATATATAACAGACGAGACTTCAATGTCGATAATCCCCGTGATATCGAAACTAAGGGGCCAATTATTCCGATTCAACACGAAACAAAACGCTTCCACGACCCTATATCTCCTCGGCGCACTAAAAAACTTAAATACAAACACCTTATACAATTTAAGCCACGCCGCCGAACGCATGAATGGGATCGATAGAGTGGAGCAGGAGAGAGCTACTCACGATTCGCCCAGAGGTTAACGACCTTACTAGCGTCGCTTCTTAAGGTCGCACTACACCTTCCGATTCTATATGATTCGAATTTAATCATTAATATTATACAATTAATCGACATAGATGTCTATTATGTGTTAATTCTGTTAAAAAGGTATAAAAGTAATCAATTTTTATTAATTAAAATATGACATATTTCTATTAAAATTTTCTATTTTAAATTAAATAAATGTTCGAATTGAAATAAGATCAAATATTGATTTTGTCAGGTACAACAAGGAAACATACATAAAAATAAATAATTTATACCCTTACGTAAAATAGAAAGAAATCTAGAACATTTTCAGGAATAACAAATAAATGGAATTTAAAAGGTACATTTCAAGATGACGAGCAAAGATGAATGATGATATTACAATAACCGTGAAACTTATAAAGTTACAACAGTATTTACTCAATCAACTTACTTCGGAGTCAATTTGTAAATATTTATTTCCTAAATTGATATGAATTGTGGAAGCAAAATGTCCCCGTGAAAGTAAAAATTTAGCAAAAGTTATTGTGAAAGTGAAAATTAGTTTTTCAACCAGCTTAAAAATAAAGAGGAGGTTCTATGTTCGTCTGCATGTATTTTTCATTTTTTTTATATATGTTCACCAATAACTTCGTCAATTGTGGACCGATTTCAAATTTTATTTTTATTTTGAAAGAGTATACTTCCAAAGTGGTCCTATTAAATTTACACCGCTATTACAGCTTGGACTTCAAAGTCAAAGTCAAATGAATTTATTCAAGTAAACCCAATTGCAAGGTAATTTTGAACGTCAAATCTACTTTAGTTCGGTTCGGTTCGAAAAAAAAACCTGAACACTGAGAAGAACCGACAAGAAACTCAGTAGGGTATAACTTTTTGAACATCATTCTACAATAGTTATTTCAAATACAATATTCACAAAACCAGTAAATGCATGTGCGGAGAGGATTATTTCCAGACTATTGTTTTTTCTTCAATGAAATCGCTAATTTTGTAATATGCTTTTCGAATCAGTGTGCGTTTAAAAACAAGTTTAAATTTTTTTCCATTCATTGAGTAATTTCTTGAAGAATTTTATTATAAAAACGAACACAGTTGCCTAAAAATGACCCACTTAACTTTTGTAATTTAAATGTAGGAATAATTAGCTGATCACGACTACGAGTTTTCAAACCATTAATAATATCTTTCTTTTGAAATAGGTTTATAGTATTTCTAGTGTACATTATGTTTTCAAAGATATATTATCAGTAAGGACAAGGGTAAGGTTAGTACATTAATTTATTTAAAACGATCTCTCAGCGACTCTCGTGCATTCATACTTTAGATGGTACGTAGTGCCCTCTTTTATAAAATGAATATAGAATTAATATGCGCCGCTGATTCTAACAGTAGTCGGACATTTGACTGGCCCGTTGGCGCAGTGGCATATGCATCTGCTTTGCAAGCTAGGGTCCCGGGTTCGATCCCCAGTCATGTCAATTTAGGAAACGAACTTCTCTAAATTGGCTTGGAGTCTGGGTGTTACTGGGAACTCCCCCAGAGTTCGCTGTGTGGTACCCATAGTACAAGCTTACTGCTTAGTTTGGGGTCACACAATCTGTGTGTAATTGTCTGGAGTATATAAAAAGAGTATATGTAAAATATATAAGATATAAGGCTATGGAAATATGCGAAGTACACCAGCCCAGCCGTGGCCACAACTATCAACTGTTTATTTATATTGATTATTTTCTTCTATGTCGTTGCGCTCCAGGATTAGAAAGAAGTTAATTGTAGACCTGCCCTAGATATTTATTTAGGCAAAGGTTACCACTGAAATGCGAAAAATAAAAATAATTTCAGAAAAAATTAAACCGCATTCATAAAAAAAACAAAAAATTACAAAATCTTTTACTAATTGAAACTCAAGTTCAATAAAAATAACTGTATAAATACGAAACGCATACATAAATTCAACAGTTATTTAAGTCGGTGCCAAATCAATGTGCAACAACAGAAAGTTTATTAGTGTTTTAGGTTTGGCATCGACTTCAATATTTGTCTAATTTAATTATTTCATATATATAGGTATGTGTATCGTATTTATAATGTTATTTTTATTGTACTTGAGTTTTGATTAGTAAATGATAGGTATTTTGTACTTTTCAGCGTTTTTTTTGAAGACGGTTTAACTTTTTTAATCGCTTTTAGGACACTTTTACGATGCTTCATAAAACTCGACTCAACTGAACTACTTGGACTGAACTCTACTCAATCCAAAAACAAAATATTCACATTAAATGCCAGTCGGAAGTAAACATGTAGTTCCGATTTAGGTCGTCCAATTTGGTTTAACTAAAATCGGAAGGTGTAAAGCGACCTTAACAGCCGGGACGCTCTGATTGTTAATTGGTCTATGGGTCAATGTTAACAGCAAACCGTAATACAAACGTTGATAGAAGTCGCATTACATGGTAAAATAAATCAACTACGCATTCATGAGTGATAGCTTGATAAATTACTATTAGCGATGTTTTTAATTTATTTTTATGGTTCTGTTACAAAGAGAACACTACCGCGCGTGAATTTGTTTATAATCTATGCAAATTGTAATAGATGGAATCTGCAATCTATGGAATACTGACCCTATTTTTTTCTTGCATCGCGTAGCGTTTTATGTCTTACTAATTACAATTTTTTTCATAAGAAACCTAATACAGTATTATTTACAGGTTCTGTTTCCATTTGATTGACTTATGTCATTTTTGCTAAGGAAAAGTTCATTTCCTAAATGGAGTTGGCGTGAACCTAGGACCTTTCAGTTAGAAGGTAGACACAACTTAAATTCACTTAAATTAGTATTATTTTTACTAGAAAACAAGTGCCTACTGTCATAAACTTTATTAAAACGTCAGAGACTATTAATGTCAGTTAAACACGTTATCAATTATTTACTACAAGTTATAGCGAAATTATATTTAAAAGGATAACATAAATAACAATATGTAAATTTATAGCAATTTGTCATACTTGTATTGTCGTGATTATGATTTACATACGAGCCCTCACTTTATGAATTGGTTTTCACGTAAGCGATAAGCGGAAGCGGTTGGATTATCACTTACCATTTAAAAATTTGCCGATAACTATAGACATGCGCCGTACGTCTAAAATTAGTGACCATTACCGATATAGCACCATTAGCAATCATTTTAATTTACTAATCGTTCAACAGAGGCAACACCAGTAATTTCTGATACCATATGACACCATCACTTGTTTTAGTAGATAATAAGCTAGCAAATTTTAATACTTGACTGGGCTGAGGGTCTCAATTTCGAGCCTAGAAAGACTTCAGGAAACATTTTTTATGAATTGGCTGTTATTTTGGGTGTTAACTGGGGAAACTAAGAGGCGTAGAGTGCTTATGGCGTTATATGATTTGTACTGCTCTGAATTCAAATTCTCTTTTTTCGACCTTTCGTAACGTCCTTATAGTTTCGAACTGCGAAATCTTATCTTAATAGGGCAGTTGAAGAATCCAGGTCCAGTCATCCTCAGTACATTGTGATATGAATCCTATTTGTTCGTAGTTGTAAATCTAGGGTATCATTGTCCTTAGAATCTTTTTAAACATACTTACCTGTTTTTTCATCTTGGGAGTATTATTTTTTTTGTAATAATATTACATGAATTTCCATACGAGCAGAACAGCATACAAAAACTTGTTATATGTAATCCGCTTCCCTCTTAACACTTGAAGTATGAACAAAAAAGGGTTATTACAAATTTTTCCTATCTGAAGAAATCCGTGTTTATGTTGTAAATATTATAAGAAACTAGTAGAAAAAAGTAGATGCTAAACACTCCCAAGGGATTAGGAACGACGACGTTTAGAAGCGAGGATTAGTTACTTACTGTACAGTCTAAGTAAGTTCGTGTTCTACTTTTATTAGCTATTTTTAGGCAGTGATTACAAAAAGGAGAAAATAATACAGAACGTAATTCACTCATTAAAATTTATTAAAAAAATCCGATTTTATTTGCAAATATTTTATAAAGTTATGTCTAGCATCACGCAAAAAGAATCCGCAAGATTCCTTGTAAATAGTAACTTAGTGATTAAATGCAGGCATGCTCAAAGCTTGCCTGCACTTCTTCCTTAGAGAGAGTACAGGGACCAATTGGGGTTTTAATTTCTCGTTTCAGTTAAGATCTTCCGTCCAAATTACCCCGTGCAATAGAGACCTCCACAGGAGGTCCGGAGCTACGGAGGAAGTCAGTTTAGTCAAGCTGGCCTATCCAATTTGACTGTCCATCCAGTTTGTGAACGTGAAAAACGAGCTCAGTCATGTTAAAATAGTCTATCGATACATTTTTATAATAGCATTTTGATAAGTCAGTGAATATACAAGTACAGGAGGATTTTCAAACTACTTCTGTTGTCGATGAGGTTCGTTGGTTCTATAGCACTATTCAATCAGTGTATATTACAACTTTTAATACCGTATGTCATAGCGTTACTCTCACTGGATATTGTATTTGTTAAAAAAAAAGAAGATTCTATCGACGATCTAATAGCACACGCATAATCTATCCCAATTTAAATGAAACAATATTATAAGCTTTGTGTGATAACAAATAAATATATAAAGAAAACTCTATCTAGGAATCCCATACCTAGATCTTATCAGAAAACTAAACATAATTATCTGTACTGAAAATGGCTTCCTTTATTGAAATTGGTTAGGACGAAATCTAAGTCAACGTAAATGCAGTTACTTATAGTAGGTATAACAGATACAAGAATCCAAAATAATCTGAATAATTAATTGCTAAGAAGCAAAAACAAATCTCGTTGTAAAACGAAAAAGCTGTTTATTCAAACGGACTTTCGAGTTACTTTGAATAACTTTCCACAAAAAACGTGCCCAAAAAGCTTTTGGAAACAGGAACATTGAATGAAACAAAAAGGAAGAAATTATAATGACTCCATCAAAATAATTAACAACAGCTAAATAAGAAAGTTAAAAATATTTTAAAAGTACCTGATTCGGAATTCTGGCCGATGGAATGTAAATCTTGCTGGCTGCGGCGGCGGTGCCTATACTCCTGCCTGTAGTCTGGCCACCTCCCATACTGGGCTGGAGCATTAAGATACTCCTGTGATGAAAATCTAGAAGCTCGAGGTGGAGAAAAGCCCATCTGACTGTAATAGTCATGTCTAAAGACGACATCGGGATGATTTAAAGCGGCTGGCATAATCTGACTACCATAATGGCTCCTGTGGCCTAAATACTCCGGCTTCGTTGGACCATCTGTCAGTTCTTGGCCGTGGATCGAAGTGGAACGTTGAGGTCCATAATCTCGCATGCGATTAGAGAATTCGAGTCCCATTCTGTGAGGAGAATACTCCAAACCCCGAGGGCCCATTTCGAAGTGACCGTGAGCGCGGCTCGATCGATAAAATTGAGGAGAGAACGGGTTTTTGTTATCTTGATTACGTGCTGAGTTGTAGTTAGCCTCCGACTTGGATTTGTCGTCGACTTTTCCTCTCTCGATTGTTTGCTTTTCAGATTTCTCTATGCCGTTTTGACTGGGCTCCTTTTTCGGTGTTGTTTCTTGGGCAGCTGAATTCCTTTGACTCTTGTGGTGCGACTCGGACATGTCTTGGGAGGCCCTGCGATTGTATTCTTGCACCTTTTCCGGGACGAAATTTTGCTGAGATTGAGCCATTTTTACACTACACTACTTCGCGACGAAAGTTTATATAAAAGTTTATATACTGCATATATATTTATCTAAATAAGTCCTTATCCAAAATGCAGTTCTTATATATTTAGGTATCATTACACTAATATTGTTATAGGAAAGTAATCACAACCGAATATAGAAACTGCAAAAGTTCTCCATTGTATATTTCTGTATACAAAATATGTGTGTTGAGAAGGTGCAACGGGGTTTAGTTTTGTAAAGCGTTTATTAAGGTTCTGTAGCTCATAAACGGCAATAAGGAACCCTAACAGTTGTCTGTCTGTCTCTCCATATGTCAGTATGTCGCAGCTGTTTAGTCCGTCGTATTTATACCCTACGAAACGTAAGATGGTAACTCAAAAGCAGAAATAAGAAAACAATTATAAACTTTAAAGCTTTCGCGTTGCATTATAAATTATCTAAAACGAGAAAATTATGCGATATATTTTTTGAAGTGGAAATTAAGCTTCTAGCTTATTTGAAATTACTACAGAATCTTGTAACGCGTATGCGACGAACTCTTGATAATTTTTTTGTGAATTTTGGTGAAATTGTCAATTCTATAAACTAACAAATACAGACTACGAAATCATGAAATAGTGAGTTCTACAGACAATACATTACTGACTTTGGTATTTGCGATTGTCATCTACAAAATGTATGTTTTCGTAACGCTGAAGAAACCTGAATACAGATACTCAGCGAAGAAACTGGATTATATGAGACTTTTTATATGTATCTGAGCCAACAGACAGTAAAGCGAAACCAGACAATCGCTTATACAAAATTTCTTAAAGAAACTCTATCTCTTGGCCGTCTTTTGCGACCTGAGTGAGAAAGTAAGCCGCTGGCACAGTTTAAAATAGTACTAAGTCTTACTGCTGCGCCGCCGTAAATCACAAAATATTCCTTGTAGTAGAAGGTTCGACAAGTGTGCATCAATGGATGACAATCATAGATTATGTGAAGGTTTTCCGTTTCAGTATAGTGGCATACTTTAACTCACACATGAAGATATGGCAGACAGATCCATAAAACGCAACTTGTAATGTTAGGTACTTTCAATGGACTATGAAATTAGGTAAAAAAAAAACTAAAAAAAAGTAAAATGAAAACTATAAAATATTATGAGAATAAATTATTAATTTGCGTATAGGGTTACATTTTGAAATCATTCATCGTCACTCAGACAGTTTTAGAGATGTAATCATGTTTAAAAAGTCAACGACTAAAACTGGATGAAAAAATGTTTTTTGTTCCGTTACTAAAATTCCATTAGTCAGCTGTGTTTGTCAATATCCAAAACAATAGTCATTTTTTTAGGTGCCATCATGTTTTTAACGTATCCATAGACTGCCACCTGTTCATCATTCAAATTCATTAGAAATTATTGTACTTTGTTATATTTCTAATATTACATAATTACTACTAATGTTCCAAATGCGTATATTTTTGACATATCGCAGTCCAATAAATTCAATGTATTATGCTTATGAAATCGATAAAATTAGTACTGAAAAAGAATCAACCATCGTTGAGCAAACTTTACGATTAATTTCATCACTTCTCTAAAAGTTATCATTTGACATGTGTCAGCCATAAATAAGCTATACATTTCTGTGTCGAAGAGCCTTATATTGAACATGTGTCCATTAAAGCAACAATGTACCTACAGTAAGCAATCCTAACCAGATATCAAATATTTCGGCTCGTTGCCACTACACGAGAGGTATGCAATCATACGCCTTGTAGTATTTCAAACCTGTGTATTTCAAACTCTATAAGTGTTGAAACACGTGCTGCATTATACAAAGTTTCTGGAATTTTGTGGCACAATAAAAAACTGTTACAATGCTCCACGTTCATAAAACTCTAATAATAAGTCGCTTTTAAGAAGGAATTCGTGCAAGATTGTACGTACTCAAATGAAATAAATATTCAAACCAATCGTGTATGTGGTAAATTCTGTTCAATAAATTGAGCATTATTTTAAGGAAATTAAAAAACGTGTGTTGGAAACACTCTTATGTACACATATAGATTGCACAACAAGTTTTGATAATTGAAACTATTATTTTATAATAATGGCTGCTGAATCACTTGGTCACCTGTCATCTCCTCCGAAAAAAATTACGAATTCATCGCTATTTATTTACAAAAGCATTATTATTAATTTAATTAAGAATTATTATTATTAAAGAGGTAATGCTGCCAGTCTGTTGGGCACTTTAAGCAATGACAGCTTACTAAGCGGCAACTTTGAAGAAGTCTATTATTTAAGATAATGTGTAGTTTTAAGTTTGTAAATATTAACGTTAGAATAAGTATGTACTTTTTCGTTATTAATAATTTAATTTAATTTTCTTTACGTTACTACATTATACTTTCTATCTCCTTCTGCAATAGATGTAAAAGAAATAGATAACGAATACAAGAAACATCAACAAAAAATAATATAAAATAACAATATTTACAAGTACCAAAACATGTTGCGCTGTCATATTATGTACACCAGTGTTTCCTACATACGTTTTTAAATTTTCTTAGAAAAGGCTCAAGTACAACAATAACTTATTGGACATACTGTACTTAGGAGGCGAGGTAATTAGGAGTATATTATCCGTAATTAAACAAAGATAAATGGTAGAAATATAGAGATCGCAATACGGCTTTGAATCACAGATTTTACCGTTAAAAGTATAACATATTTATGGGTCTTCTTTTATGCCATTTTCTATATCCCATTATGTATAATGTTATGAAATAATTACAAAAATGTTATATCTAATGTATACATATAAATAAAAATTAAATTCAGTTCGTTGGGAAGTGTAAAATTTGTTATGAGAGTTTATTATTATTAATCTTTCCTTGACCTGTCTTGGATGATTATTGGTTGTAGTGTTTTTAAATGAAATCGATTGCTTATTTATTAAATGCTTATTATTATTATTATTGCTATTTTTTATTTACTATTATTGCTATTATTGCTAATGCTTATTATTAAATTAGAGACCCGTCTCGCTTCGCCCCGGGCGGTGGGATGTTGAAGATTTGCAACATACCAAGTTTTTTATTGAGATTTAGCTACGAAAATACGTACCAATTTTCCGACTTTTTCCGTTGATTATCCAAAAATTTTCTTTCACACAAACCTTGTCCTGCCAATTACAAACACAACACAAAAGAAATCAGCCAAATCTAAGTGATGACCATGTGGCAATTGATTTTTATTTCTGTATAAAATAAGATAATAATGCAACGCTGGCTAAAATAAGGTTGCCGCGAGTTAAATAGTTAAGTAACTATGTGCTGTGAAACTGTACAGTAACCGTATACCTTGAGAACTGTTAAACCGATTTGTCTAATTATTTTTAAATGTTAGTAATACTCTGAATAATGTTTTAGGGAATTAGAAATTGGGAAAGCAGAAAATCGGAGAATTCCATTCCATTGGATTTTCGTATGAACTCAAGACCACAATCCACGAAAAATAATATTATAATACCTTCTGAGGAGACATGGCAAGGCGTAGCCGGCTACAGCTAATCGAAAATATTTTAGAAAAAAATATGAGGACTTTTTTTTATACAACGAAGGTGGCAAACGAATATACGGCCCGCCAGATGTTATACGGCTACCGCAGCCCTCAGACCAATTATGAAAATGGACGGAACATTTACTCTAAACGAGTATTCTTAAAGTGTCCTTTTATTGTTGACCGACTTTTTACATTTTTACTAATGTACGTGACTAGGGAAGGTCACAGTCCGACGACACACACCTCAAAAACACTTAAGATTTTTTTTTATGGCGGAGAGGGCAAGCGTACACACATACATTCTGTCGAAGTACCTGTATATATAATTATACATCCTATCAAACTATCTGTATTCTGTATGTATGTAACCTGTATCTTGTCATATTTAACGTGTCGAACTAATTTGTGAAATCTCAAAGTATATTGCATAGTTTTTTTAGATCTTTCCCGTTTCTTTTAGTAACGGAACCCTAATAAAAGTCCTAAGAATTTCAATGACGTGCTTTACAAAACATGTCCTGGAAGCAGCTTTGAAAGGTAATCAATAACGGTCGCATCTCCCACTTTTATTCAACAAACTTTACGGTAATCACATTCGGTAAACTTGCGGAAAGTTGTTGCTTCGAGCACTCCACATATTAAAATATATAATTTTTTTTACACCGTACATTACCTCGTACTTTGTACGACTACCGAATAAAAATAGCATTCAAAGTTGGGTTCTATATCGTTAACGAGAAGGTTTGAAATCAAAAGATTCGTTGGCACTCTGAAGCTACCGCAATCGCGTAATACGACTAGTATTCCGTACTAAAATTGGAAAAAAGGGGTACTTATGGAATCACCTTGGTATCTCTCTGTGTATTACAGTAGTTATTCTCAGAGATTATTTGACAGAAACGGCACTGAAACGGTTATTGTAATGAGTTGAGTTTGGCTTTTGGGTATAAAATTTGGAGACTCAAATAGAAATTTATAGAAAAAAAGCAATTGCAGTAAAGGAAGCCCCATCAGGAACGAAATTCCTTAGATGCGTTTCGATTTATCAAAACTTAATTGCAATATTGAGACCAATAAAACTCACGTATGATTTAAAACAAAAACAAAAAATAAAAATTTCGATACTCGTACACACATATACTCGTATATAACAGAGACAGAAATATCACTGTAAATCTATGTATAGAGCTAACGAACCAGCGCCGCGCGACGCATGGGTCCCATTCCACGTAACGCTATTTCATTACGTGACAATTTTTCCACCTTAAACCTCCAGCAAGGCGCATTAAAGAACTTCGTTCCAAAAGTTCGTTCCAAAAACATTCAAGTCATCGTGTAGAATTAAAACTCCCCGTATGCAGTACGCGATAAGACACATTTTGGCTTAATACACTGTTACACAAACGTACATATATCATAGGCCTTTTCGTTGTATTGTCGCGCTATGTGCGGATGTCCCCATATGAACAAAGTGACCCACAACCGACAAATATATTAATTAGCCGGCGTGTATGAGCTCTCTGGTTAATTAATTAATTAACTATTTCAAAAAAACTAAATACAATTATGGTCATTAAAAACAAAACTAAAAAATAATCAAATTACCTTCGCTCACAAATAAAAAACTAGATTCAAATCTTCTATAAAATTTAAACAAATTACTGTCAGAATTGAAGTATATATTTCTAACACACGCCGTACGCCGTGTTACACCGTATCATATGCCGTAACATTTGGTTCGGACATTTTTGGAACGTTGATTGTGTATCTTGTTTTTATATATGATCGAAACAAAATACAAAGAAAAATATAAGCTCATTCGTTTTTAAACTCAAGCATTGAAAACAGAGAAGAGATAAGTACCGTCTCTATCGCTCCTAACTCTGGGTGATGACAACACGAGTTCGTGAGGCCACGGCTCTGTAATACCATATCTCTCTAGCTTATCTCCATTACTGAAGCTAAAGGCGACGCATTGATAAACAATAATTTAATCTAAAATAGACCTTCTGTTCTATGCAAACGTGCGCGCGCTAGCTTACAAAAAATACGAAAAAAGGGTTATTTTCGTTTATTTAAAAAACAATAATTAATTTTAAAAGTCGAACTGTCATTTTGAGGAATATGTTTGAAGTAAACTATTTAGAAAATTTAGAAATATAAATCGGTGCCGTTGCTGCGAAAAATGTAAATCTCTGTTTTAAAAGTGGTTTCTTCGATCTTTATTTGTGTTACATAAGTTAACCAACCGTGTATCGCAACTTTCGAAATGAAGTCAATGAAATGAAGAATCAGGATACCAAATACCACTGTCATACGTTTTGTAGTCACTTAGAAAAATTGAGATCTCTGGCGTCAAAATTTCCAATGCGTCGCCTTAAGGGTGGCTTGCGCCAACTATTTAAACTCGACTTAAGGATTCGACATCTCGCTTGCACCAATGATTTAATAGTTGGTACAAGCGGATGTCAAATCCTTAAATCGAGCTTGAATAGTTGGTACAAGCCACCTTAAACATAAAAACTTGTAGTTTTATCAATTAGTTTCAATGAGTTTTTCGCAATTATATTCAAAAATTTTTATTGCTTTAACATAACATAACATATCTTCATGTTGTGTCCCTAATGGAGTAATCAGAACGATGAAGTGCCAAGCGTCGTGGTTGAATATTTTATTGGCCTTCTCAAATTGTTTTACCTTTTTCATTTTATAATATACCAGTTTTAAGGGCAGTTTTTTTTTTATATAAATGCGACAAACAATGCACACCAATTATCTTGCCTCAAACTAGGGTATTCCCTGTGCTATGAGAACCAGACGACGACTATCAGTACATGTAAACTGAAGGCAATGTAGAAAAGTTCCGTTTCCTAAATTGATTGAACTGAGAATCGAACCCGGAACCTTAATGCTATCGAGCCTATTCTGTGACATGTTGTATATAGTTGTCAACATTGTATATAACAACGTATAAACAAATTAATTTATTTATTAATTTACGCAATTCCGTACTAATGAGACACGTACATATGTATACAAATAATTAAGTTAATACACGAACAGTCGGCGAAAAGCCCCGGCGGGAATCATTAAAAGTAGCACTCATCGGAGACGACATCTTAAACAAGCAGCGCTCGGTCCTTGTTGCAATTAAGGAATAATTAAGTTTCAGAGTTGTACTGTTTATTTACATCTACAGATAAAAGCCAAACAGTTATGAAAACAAAAACTGACTAAGTGCAAATCGTATTTGCGCAATTTGCGTTCAGTAATGAAATAAACGATCATACATACGATCAAGCGTCGCGTTCCTTACATAACCTCTTTCGCTTCCTCAAATCTCATCATTCTCCTCACACATTTTCGGCTAGGTATGCGAGTGCTTTTGACATTTCCGTCTGCTAATACTCTGGCTATTTGATCTTCATAAGTTAGCCTTGGTCTTCCTTGGCTTCTTTTCCCTCTCACTTTCGCTCTGTAGATTTTCTTCGTCAGTCTTTCATCACTCATTCTTTCAAAGTCTAATAAACGATCAGTTTGTATGTATATATTTTGACTATTTTTCATCCAAAGTTTCAACTCGAGACACCTACTCCTATTTCGCTTCTCAACGAAACAGCTTCAAAAAATTCTAGAGATCAGATTTTGTCCGCTACTCAGCACTAAAACTGCGGCTGCAGCTGAACCGATACGAGTTTGGCTTCTCAGCTAAGTATGTAATGAAAGCCCAAAGATCAGGCTCACCAAAATGGAGGCTGTGGCAAACGCTTCTTACTTTCAAAACTTTTGGTGGCGTTATTGCCCATCAAAAGTGTCACTTAGCTACGTTTAATAAGGCCGCATTCACGCGACTTTAATATTGATTTGAATTAATAAAAAGTTAAATTATTAAAACTTTCGTGAGACATTATTAACGCACTAATTATTAAATACGGCTTTACTCACGCATAATCGGTATAGGTACCGACTAGTTTCGGACCTATTGGAGGTCCATCATCATCAACACCAATATTGACGTAGACGCATCGGTCTCGCCGAGTTCGTCACCATCGCCGGCGCACCCCGCACCCGCCGCCCTGTCAAGCCGCGCGTTGCGAGCTCAGGCGCGCAGTGCGAGACGGGGCGTCCTACTCACCCTAATGATGGACCTCCAATAGGTCCGAAACTAGTCGGAACCTATACCGATTATACGTGAGTAAAGCCGTATTCAATAATTAGTGTGTTAATAGAAAGTTAATAACGTTTGAGTGCCAATTCAACATGCGTTGCACTAGATCACGTGATATGTGTTATTCTATTCTACTAGCTTTTCTTCTCAAAAATTTCTTGAAAATGCTTCGTTAATAAGCGCAACACGAGTCGGTAAACAAGTTCGCAATGGACGTAAGATATTGTTATGAATTTCATTCAAATTATATAAAATATAATTGCAGTTAAAAAAAACTTTAAAAAAAACGCGCGTATCCTGATGGTGCTGGCCGGAATGTCAGGTCAAAGTTATGAAATTATTATTTTGTCATCGGTTCTTCACAGGTACGTTAAATTTCAAATTATTTAGACGTGTAAAACTGAGTGAAAATTAATATGAATGATTTCACTACATAGATGCACACATACGCATTTATGCGCACATAGAAGAAAAATTAATAAAATAAATGTATCTTAAAGTAGCTCGGAAGAATAAGTTTTTTTACTTATGGAATGACAATAATAAAAAAGAGAAAAAAAGAGCAGAAAAAGTAACATTAAAACGTGTTACATATTTTTCAATTTGTAATTTAAAAATAGCTTTAATTGAAAATACCCAGAAATCATTTTTTAAATAAAGTCACCATACAAGTTTTTTAGGTCTCTATTTAGATCACTGCTTATTACAATTGTTTATGTCAGGTGTTTATAGGTGTTTATAAATAGGTAGGTGTTTATAAATAGCCTCACTGAAACACGTCTGTGACAGATAGACAGACATCGAAATTATTCCGTTAGTTTGTTCAACTTGGCACGAAAGAATAAAATTTGTAAATATTTCATGACTAATTTGAATATCTACATTACATCGTAAAAAACTGAGTAGAGTTCCCATTTCTCGGTTACAGAACCCTTAAAATAATTGAATATTTCCTCAAATACATAGTTTGCGTACTACGTGTACCTGAGATATTGGCTGCTGTCCAGATCCAGATACTACCATGTATTAATATCGACTGATCGAAATTTACTTCAGTTGACTCTGACCTAGTAGCCAGGCCGTGAATAACCTTTGATATCAACAGTTCCAGTATAGACAGATTGCATCTGCTTTACAATCTGAAGGTCTCGAATTCGATTGCCGAGCAAGTTTCTTTTCTTACCAAAGAGAAGACAAACGATTGCCAATTCAGGCTCATCGACATTTACAGTGTCAAACAAAGAAAGCAATTCAGATTGCAGATTGCAAACTGCAACAGAAACAAAATTTTACGTATTATCTTAGACTCTGGATGTTTCTGAATGCTTCTCCACTACGGTGTATTGTACCCATAGTAAAAGTACGGTTGCCGGATGGTCGGCACGCTTATTACCTAACATGGAGTCAGAATTTGACGACCTCGATAGCGCAGTGTTTTATACGTTGCACCAAGCGTGGAAGGTTCCGGGTTCGATTCCCAGTCGAATCAATTTAGGAAATGAACATTTCTAGATTGTCTCGGGTCTGGGTGTACTGGGAGACGCCCCCAGTAGTCGCCGTCTGGTTCTCATAGCACAAGGAATACCCTAGTTTGAGATCAGGTGATTGGTGTGTATCGTCTGGCGCATCATTATTATATTATTATAGAATGCGGCAGCCAAATATCGCGCGATATCTTCTGTCAAAATGAGAATTTGTATAATGTAATTTGTGCAGTGGCGCTAAATCAACCGCGAAAAGTGCATTTTACGGTCATAGTTCAATAGACACGCAATCGTCACACATGATACCAATTTTTAATACAATTAGGCATCGGTTGCGTAGTGATCGCGTGGCTGTCGCCGTCTGCAAATTTTTAGGTAATAAACCCGCGGGATCCGTCTGGATTGTCTCGACATTTCATATAATGTCCAGACTGTCGACTAAATAGAAAATGTCCCGACAAACGGCTTCTTCATATGAAAAAAAAATTAAATCGCCGCAGTTTCAAAATCTCATTTCATCGCTTCATTTAATGTGCCAAAAAAGTTTTATCGTTATTTTGATTTTAATAATTAAAAGCCAAATTTTGATTTGTAATATTTATTTGTCAAGACAGTAACCCCAAAATCAGGCCTTTTTGAAATTTTGCCTAGATATTTCATTCTTCTTAAAAGACTAGTGCTAATATATATAATAATAGTTTTGAGTCATAGTTCAAGTAAGTAATTCTGTGGAGAATTTCTTCGCATTATTTAAAAGAATGATCACTTGATTAGATGAACACATTTTTTTATTGTATACTTAGGTGTTACTCTGCGAAAAACCATCTCAATTAAATAATTTATACACTTTTTGCCAACTTCCAGCCAAAATTTCGTATTTGTTCATCGACATACGCTTCGCCTCACTACGAAGCATCTACAGAAAATTTCAGAGCTCAGTTTCAGTGAGTTTGATTAGCGCTCAGACTGGGTTTCAGTGCTGGGTAACTGACTAAATCTAAGCTCTGCAATTATCTGAAGATTCTTCGTTGAGAAGTGAAATATATGTTGGTCAAATATGAAACTTGGGATTGAAGGTAAAAAAAATATTTAAATTAATACCAATGTTTTTTGTTTGCCGAGCCGTTTCTTTATTTATCGCTAAAAACCACTGTACAGATATTAATGTGGATTCCATTATTTGAAATATCAGTTTCCTAGAGTGTGTATATGTATATATATATATATGTATATATACATATACACACACACATATATATATATATATATATATATATATATATATGTGTGTGTGTGTGTGTATATGTATATATATATATTATCACGCATCTTTATTACGAGAGAAAAAAATATTAAAGTACATAAAGGCGATATCAATATGATATTTAAACATTTTATATATATATAATCTACGCAGTCACGAACAAAAGCTAGTTTACAAATTTATGGGCATGAAGTAATCGATAAATAAATCGCTATGTTGGCAAAATTAGTGGAGATATGAATAAAAATGTCGTAAAGTTGGAACAACAATGACTGAAATCATAAAAAAATCATTCTCCATTATAAACGTTATAGCAGTTGGTTGTCACAGCCGAGGGTGGTGCCTGAAAGGTAAGCGTATCTAAAGTCGGACTAAAACATATGAAGGCTATTGAACGAGCTTAGAACGAGGAATTGCAGTTATAGGAGACGCAGCTGTTCGATATAGGCCGTGATGTAGTCAGCAAATAAACTGCTAATATTTAAAACATCAACAATTAGAGGTCGCCCAGTGGTCGAAATTCGACCATAAATATATATAAATACAAACTTATAGTATAAACTTTTTGGCAACAATCTTTGAGACTGTTTAATCTAAGGAGATTACTTAGATCACAAACTATTTTTGAGTATTTTTGACATTGGCAGTATGAACGTAAAACTATGCTAAATCTCACATTACTCTGTGCTCGCAATATTCTTAAAAAGGAATCCCGAGGTTTTTGCTTCACGTATAGATATAACTTTATTGATAACATTAAAGCTCGTCAATAACTACTAAACAAAAAGAGAAAATAAAATCGGTTAACAAACAGAGGACAAGAAGGTGCAGAACTCTTTTATCTTTACCTATACATTTAGATATGTATTATTTATTCCGCTCAACATGGTGAAGACAAATTAATATAATGCACTTGCACAAATAATTAAATATTAATGAAAAGGTAATCCAGCAAGCGTTATGGGCACATTGGCGTCAGGTACAATTCGGGGCAGTCTTTTTGGCTAAGGCTACGGCCAACTATTATTATTGTAAGACATATTATTATTATTTTATTATAATTAATGATTTATTAAATGAAATTTAACATTTGAATGATATCTAGTCTTAAATAATATTCTTGCTTAATCAGTAAGATTATTTCACTTTGACTAGGAAATTCCATTACAAGTTTTTGCTGACGGTACGTCGGTGCTTTGACTAAATTGTATCACTAACTCGTTTGTATTCCGCGCTTCGTCTAGCGACGGGTGTTCGCTACCACTATTGAAGCTTTCATTATATTAATATTATCAGCTCTCAGATCGATTCCCGATGAAGGTAGGACGAGGGATGACCCATAAACATTATAATAAACTGGCGAGATAGAACCAAGAATTTTTAACTTTTTTCCACTTTACGTTATAAAATATCTTAAATCACGGGAAATTAAGTGGATTACCTTTTGTTTTAGCTTGGCATTTGGGCCGCGTTTCATCGACCATAATCTCAAGCTTGCTGTTACAGTTTCCTTGAGATCACGGCCGATGTAACTCAGTCGAAACATCAAGTCAAAACAAATGCAGTCGGGTTTTTTGTTTTTTTAAGTTGTTCAAAAAACAAAAAACCCGACTGCATTTGACAATTTTTATTAGTAATTACGAGTATATATTTGGAATTGGCTATTTATTACCTTTCATTTGATACCCATATTGTTATACTTTTCCCCCTATACTTTCTTTTTCTCGAGTGCCATATTGAAATTTTGCCCTATGTCACTCCCACAATTAAGACGAATCTAATGACACCTCATATGTTAAATCTCGTCAAGCCGTTTAGGATACAGAGCGTGCCAAAGAAATAGACATACTTACGTACATATATACACACGAAAAACATAAACTCTCCTTCGCAGTCGGGTAATAAAAGGCAATGTGTTAATTTAGTGATTTAAGATATTAAAGTGTTACCTTACATTACAAGTTAAAATTAGTCAAAAATAAATTCGACTTGCACAGAGAGTTCCGTACGATATTCATAACAAAGTGATTTTTTAAAATTAACTAGGACTTTCGTTACGTCTTTCTGTAAGCTACATTTAAGGTTTCATATTATCTGAATTTTTGAAAATTTTCGGTCGAGTAGTTTCGAAAACAAGTGTGGGTGGAATGGTCAGGTCGAGACCCCATTTCTCCCCTTCTGTAACACCCCTATATTTTAAAATATTAACATATGTACGTGAGGTAACAAGATAAGATCCGTATCCTAAATTTCGACTTCATCCAACACGTAGTCTTTAAGCAAATCAGCTGTGACAGACAGACGGATATCCGTTTCTCTGTTCATTACAGTTATTTAATCATTATACAATGATCTTTGCGTAATAGTTTCGTTTTTCTTTTAAGTTATATACCTAACAAATGGGAGCCTTATAATTCATGTGAAAATTGAAGCATGTATGAATGAATGCATGTATAAAGATAATGTATGTATGTTATGTGTGTGCGTGTGTGTGTTCTCAAACTATATTCAATGCAGAAACACATAAATTTATCTTTTTATGACAGTACAGAGAGTGCATATGTAAATTAAAAAAAGACCTAGTTTATCTACGATCAGTCACTGGCAATACTGAAATCGCGATAACGATTCCGCATAAAATCTACTCATAAAATATTATATCCGGTAACCGACGTCCATGCGTACGTACATACGACAGGACGTGTCCAATTCATGCATATTTATTGAACAACGTGCGCGTCTGGACTACATTCATGTAAAAGATGAACTAGCATTAGTGCTGGGCATAATATTCTGCATATATTAATCGATAATATATTTACAGTAAGATAAAACTCACGACAATCCGGTAAATTATATATTTCTACAATCTGTTCGCTGATTTCAATACGGTGTTCGGTAAGATACTTATAAAACGGTAAATTAAGGCTTTTCCTGAAATTTTAAAAATTGTAAGTGGGTAACAGTAGTTACGGAGGTAAAAAAATAAATGTGCAACAACAGAAAGTCTATTAGTCTGATACGCTTGGCACCGACTTCACTAACTGACAAATTTCATAATGTAGGTATTTGTATCGTATTTATAAAGTTATTTTTGTAACTGAGTTTTGATTAGTAAAGGATAGTTATTTTATACTTTTCAGTGCTTTTTTTTAGAAGTCGGTTTTTTTTTTTTTTTTCTTTAACATTGTTTAACATTGCTACAGAACTCTCCATTAATATAACTATGTCCGACATATTCTCAACTGATTTTTTTCTAATTTGTGTCTGAGTTACCAACATAAATATTTGTACCAAATGGGATATGTAGACAGACGGACAAACAGAATTAATTATACGCGTAAGGGTACCGTTTCGTCATTTTGGTTACCATATTATAAAATACTTATCACACGAAAAATTTCATCGACATATCATATCCCTCGTATAACACTATTCCTCGTTCTTTTCGTACGGAGCTCAACGGGCGCTCCGATGTCCGGCGGCCGACGACAGACACATGTACAGTAATATTACCACAGAGATATAAAGGCTACCTCCGGACGACTTATGTCATAATGTTTCAAGATAATTTTTGCTGATGCCAAGATTTATTAGTTTTTGCTAATTCGAACTTATGACTTTTCTCGCGCAGTTGTGCTATTTTTCCGTTATGATGTTTAAAAACAACCAAAAAACCAGGAGATATTATATGTTTATACATTAACACTTTCACTGCTCCTTCATTTTCTTTTACAATATGCCCAAAGGCTACTATCATTTTTTGGGAAAAAAAAAAACTTTTAAATTGCTCATACAAAACAAATTGTTCACGAAAATTTAAAACCAACAATAGTATTTACGACTTTGATATATCATCTGATTTGCCGCGTTCACAACGTGCCTGTATAACTGAGGTCAATATTGAGAAGCTGCTTAGAAATAAACGACAAAACGCCACGGCACCGTGTGCTCGGCGTCTAGCGCCCGTACGGAGCCGTGTACGGAGCAATCAGTGTAATGGGCGACAGTACAAATAACTCAAACTACAACTTCTTATACTTAAAATTAATAAAGTAGTGAGCCCTGGATATGCCCGGAATCGAGTGAAAGCAAGATAAATGCAGTGGAAATGCGATCTCTTAGAAACATGTGCGATGTCACCCTTGCAGACAAATTAAGCAATGAAGAGATACGCAGTACGACAGAGTTGCACGATAGTGTTATTGTAAAAATGAAGAAAGGAATGCTAAGATGGTTCGGGCACATAGAAAGAATGATTAATGAAAAACTAACGAAGAAAATCTACAGAGGGACAATGAGTGGAAGCAGAAGTAAGGAAGACCAGGGCTAACTTACAAAGATCATTATAGCCACAGTATTAGCTGACTGAATATCAAAAGCACTCGATAACTAGACGAAAATGTGTGAGAAGAATGATGACATTTGAGAAAGCGATCTGTATGTAAGGACCGCGAAGCTTGGCGCTCCGTCCTCTCTAACTACCCCGTTGGGGATACAGCGTGAAGGTATGTTTGTATGTGTGTATACTTATTATTACCTGATAACCTGGGTGCCGTGCTTTGCGCGTTGATTGCATATAAAAAAAACTCTGGCCACATTGCAGGATTGGATTTTGGGTACATTAGATAGGGAAAACTTGACACAATTGGTTTTTTGTGCATTTGGTAGCAAATTATTAGTAGCGAACCAATTCGAGACATCCGCCGAGGTCCTATGAGGTCCGCTAATATCTATGCCTTTTCTATTTACTTTAAACAATAGTGGTGTGTCATCAGCAAATAATATGTCATCACATAGGACTTCTTTTCCGTTGGGCGTTAAAAAATGTATTAAGTTTTAGGCATTCAAAGGTATTTTCTTTGGAAGTCATTTTCAATTCCAAATTACAAATTTTCGCGAGGTCGTTGTGCTTCGTTATTAGATACAAATAGGGCTGTGAAAGCTTCGGCTTAAACCGGAGTATAAGGGCTTTAAAGAGGCGTCTCCAGGCTTCGGATAAGGCTGTTAACTTTCTGGTTCTTACCCGAGAGAATAATATAATAAGCATCAGTCTGTACCAAAGTGATTTCGGATTGGGATTTAGATAACAATTACTTGAGTTCAATTAGTAAAGTTGGATTCAAATCACTAGTCTTAAAAAAAATAAAGATAATGCGCGCCTATGGTTTTGCTACATTTTTATGCAAAGTATATGTTTAAATTCTAAAATATTTTAAGGTGACGTATATAATATTGAATCTAAATAAATTCCTTCATTTTCAAAGTTAGAGGTCGCCCGGAGGTCGAAATTCGACCGTAAATATAGATATAAACTTATAATTGTTTGATTCAAGGTTCCATATCATATATGATCACAAACTATTATGACTTTGACATTGACAATCTTTTTGACATTGGCAGTATGAATGTAAAACTACGCCAAATCTCTGACCCCTCCGTACGCGCAATATTCTTAAAAAGGGATCCGGAGTTTTCGGATCGAAAATCGATTGACAAACAGAGAAGAAAATGGTACTGAACTGCCATGCAATTCTGTAAGGACTCGAATCACCCAAGCGAGACTCGCTCGATAATTTACCTCACTTCGCATTCGAACTCACTTGACCTTCAAATGGAATTCTCTAAACCAAACATTCTAGGAGCGAAGTGAAGTGATCTTAGATGCGACTTTATCGGGGATTGCTATAAGAGTAAACATCTCAGTCGGTATTTCGTCTTAGTGTATTCTAACTTCTCTGAGATAATTACATTAAATAAAACTTATTTTTTTTTAGATTAGATTGTCATATTTAGCAAAACGTCAAAAAATTCATTAACGATGGTATGACTCCTGCCGCACTCATCGAGGAGGCGTTTGTATCTCTGTCGACTTTAGATAATACCAGTCCACAGTTGACAATCTCACCGCGGATTCAGAAGTGAATTTGACTAATTTGCGTTAGAGAATCGCACTACTGGTTCCAATTTACTCAAGAACAGTCGCAAGTCGCCACGTTTGGTAACATGCAAACGATTTCTCTTTTTAGTAAGCAGTGTTGCCACAGCACTAAATCCACGTTCACACGAATATGACGATGGGAAAGCTATCAAGAATCGCTGAACGATTGACCACAATCCAGGGTACAATTGCGGGATCGGTTTTTGTAGCCAAAATTCTTGGTAACCATTTTTGAACTTGATTTTTATTTCCTCGTTTGTTGTCAATTCTATAAGTTCTTCTTCCAGCTGAGGTAACATTGCTGTGTTGACATTTGAAAACGGATCCCACACCCAGTATGGTATGTCCAAGTTCAAAATGTCCTGGTATCGTTCGGTGAAGTCAATGTGGAGGTTTCCCAAATGTTGGCAGTAGGCAAACAATTCGTCGTTACTGCATGATACTGATAAATTCGGAAAATTGTGAAACTCACGTCTGCCCATATTCTTTTTGTGTAGAAGCAGTTTGGCTGCGAAAGCAGCAACGACGTTTTTTGTTTTAATTAAATTTAGTTCATCGCCTTGCAGTTGGAGATTCATGTCGTTGAACAATTTATACAGGTCTGTCATGTAAGCTATATCATTCTTTGATGTAATGAGCTTGTTGTGCAATTCTGTATCTTTTGTTTCCAAGAACTCTATAACAGAGTCAAACAGGTTGTAAAATCGAGTCAGACAATTGCTTCTTAATAGCCAACGAACTTCAGTATGAAACACTACGACTTCGACTAACTCGCTTTAGAGAATCGCACGGCTGTTTTGTTTTCACCTATTTATGATATATAGATCTTCCTTTTCTTCTTTAAATTACTGGCTTCATGTATATATGAATTCTGCTAATGTCAAGTTATTCATGAGAGATACAGATAGGTAAGTATTTAAAAGCAATTTTAAAAAGATATCGCGAATATGCCAAACTATTCCAGCAGTCTGTAAAAAAGGGACAAAACACAGATATTTACCATCACCATATACAGTATTGTTAATAATATGGATAGAAGAACACTAGGCGTTATCATCGTATTATTAATTGCTTATATTTTTATATTGTTAATAAAAATGAAATTAGCTAAATCTTTTATAAAAGGAGTAAAAACATACGACAACAAGGACTTAAAATCAATACGACCGCGGTATTGAAGGGGAGAATATTATAGAATGAAAATTTTAACTTTCATTCAAAAAATAAATGTTCGAGAGAGCCTTCGTCAAGACCACACTCACATAAAGAGCTATCCCCACGTCCTTTATATTCATTCCCTTGCGATATATGTCGCCCCGCCCTGCCGCATCCCGCACTCCGTCTGTTCGCATGACAGTGACAATGAATTTCGAAAATTCTGAGATAATTTGACATTATTAAAGTCAAAGTCAAAGTCAAATCAATTTATTCAAGTAAACCCAAATGAAAGGTATTTTTGAACGTCAAATCTACTTTAGTTCGGTTCGAAAAGAAAACCTGGCTACTGAGAAGAACCGACAAGAAACTCAGTCAGGTGTCATTTTTTCAACATCATTCTACAATAGTCATTTAAAAATACAATATCCATAAAGCTAGTAAATGCATGTGCAGAGAGGAGCATTTCCAGTCTATTGTTGTGTCTTCAATGAAATTGCTAATTTTGTAGTATGCTTTTCCAATCAGTGTGCGTTTATAGTCCGTGAGATTTAATAGGTCGGATTTGACATCTGTCACATGGCTGCGACTAGTTATGGGACCAAACAAATATGTCTCGATTATTTTTCGATTCTAACGAAAATCGATACCATTATTTGATGTTCATAATAACATAATAATATTTAACTTATGATTATTAATTTGTTAGCTACATAGTACGTTTGTTGAGATATGATATTTGTTACAGTAAAACATAAGTATATGAATAAACTTAATTCGATATATTTATTTTTTGGGACTAATGTATAAAAAACTTCCTTATTTAACTATAATAAAAAGACTACGTATTTGTAGTAAATAAAGGCAGACTGTAATATTGGTGAAAAATAAATATTTAATCAATTTCTGAGCTTGGATCCATGTCCGTAAAGCTATCTTCGTCTCTTACTGTTATGATTAATTCATTTTCAATTAAATTGTCTATTCTGACGTCTCTTTCAAAGTCTTCCTTTATTATGATTTTTGTTTTCTCCACCACCTTAGCCCAGTCATCCTTTGATATTTGATTATATGCTTCTGTCAGTAAACTCATCAAAAAAAGAATACAGAACTAAATTATTTAAAAAATATAATGATATCTTAATTTTAAATTATTCAATTATTACGACATTTCAATCGATTATCGATTTCGTTTGGTAACGAAACGATTGCAAATGGTAGCAGTACTAGAGCAATACGCCTCGTGATATAACATTGTAACAACGTCCATTTAGAAAATTCTTTTGAAGATATATAAGGAAATATCTGTGTTTTTAACTAAAAGAAATCAAAGTTAGTAGTTTTGTGTAATGATCAATAGTGGAAAAAATAAATAACGTTTATTTATTCAGCATTTACGTAACTGAATTTGTATTAGATATCAGGAACGTTGATACAAAGTTATAGCGGCATGAAAATTAAGAAACGTCAAATCCGACCTATTAAATCTCACGGACTATAATGACAAGTTTAAATCTCTTTTCCGTTAATTGAGTAATTTCTTGAGGAATTTTATTATAAAAACGAACACGTTACCCAAAAATGAACCACCTGACTTTTATAATATAAATTTAGGAATAACTAGCTGATCACGACCACAAGTTTCCACACCATTAATAACGCCTTTCTTTTGAAATATATCTAAATATTTCTAGTGTACATTATATTTTCATAGATGTATAACGAGGGTAAGGTGAGTACATCAATGTCTTTAAAATGACCTCTCAGCGACTCTCGTGCGTTCATACTGTAGATGGTACGTATTGCCCTCTTTTGTAAAATAAAGATAGATTTCATATGCGCCGCTGATCCCCACAGTAGCAGACCATAAGACATAAGGGTATGGAAATATGCGAAATACACCAGCCTAGCCGTAGCCACATCTGTCAACTGTCTAATGCGCCTAATACGAGTAGCATATATTGCCGAACTGAGCTTATTAGCTAAAGTCCCGATATGGTCCGCCCACTGTAACTTATCTACTACTGTCTACTGTTAAACCAAGAAAAGTAGCTGATTTCATTAATTCTAATTGTTTCCCATCCAGTTCTAGTCTATTATGGATTTTGGGTACATTGGATAGGGAAAACT
Source organism: Zeuzera pyrina (assembly GCA_907165235.1). Taxonomy (NCBI): domain Eukaryota; kingdom Metazoa; phylum Arthropoda; class Insecta; order Lepidoptera; family Cossidae; genus Zeuzera; species Zeuzera pyrina. Next base: position 19,925,216 of record OU015638.1, on the reverse strand, counting down.
TGACACAATTGGTTTTTTGTGTATTCAGTAGTAAATTACTGGCAGCAAACCATCTCGAGACATCTGCCAAGGTCCTATTCTGTCCGCTAATATCTATGTATTTTCTTATAAGATAGGTCTTATCGTATGAAAACTGATACGTCTGTTTTTTAATCCTGTAGTATTGGGTTCATTCCTCGGCATTACGAGTCTGGGTGTTATTATTAAATTGATAATGCATTTCGTGGCATACAGAGCTTAAATAGATTATATACAATTTGGATATGTTATGTACCAATCATAATGAAAATCTAAAACTGAGCTTGTAATTCGTACAAACTGCTGCAAAAAATAATATTGTTATTCCAAACTATTAGGTCTTTTGAGTATTTTACGGATCTCTACATTTTGTATGTTCTCAGTCCCACTCAAACATTCTTAGTTGTATCAATAACAAATAAACTCAATTTTTCTTGTAAAATAAAGTTTATTTATACACAAAATATAAGCGGGGAGAAGCACAAAGAAATAAAAACAAACACCCTTCACAAACTTACATATTTACTTATTCACTTCGGGAAAACTCCGAGATGCGGAAAGTTTCGAGATTCAATAAGAAAATTCTACAGAAATATCCTTTGACAACTCTTCAGATCTTCCCCATAAAGGGGGACAGACGCAGCTTAGAATACCATTATATAATTAGAACCACCTGCCTAAAAACAACCTTTTCTCAGTTCAATAACTTGACAGGTCGGCTTATCTATTTGGGATGTAGATAATTGCATTTTAATAATTATAAACGAGAATTTTGCTTTTTTCAGTGCTTAGAAAGACGCCATATTATTAATTTGAATCTATTTGGGATGTACACACACAAACGCATTTTCAAAATTACAAGCGAGAATTTTGCGTTTTTTGGTAGTTAGCATGACGCCATACAATTAATTTCATTACCTGAAGATACTTTGTTGCTCTTAGTGAGCGTTGAATACCCATTAGCAATATTAGCATGCTTATCAAACAGATCATCTCGTGTTGTGATTAGGTTATGAATATTGTAATACCATATTACTGTCATGTTACTTATATGAAATTCATAGATCATTTATATTAATGTGTATACTTATATGTCGGTCTGGAGGAGAGAAAGGAAATAGCTATATACGAGTCGGACTTGCGAACCGGGGTCCCGTACCCCCACACAATACATTTGTGTTATGTATTTACCGAAAAATACTCAAAGTCAAAATCAAATCAATTTATTAAACTTTTTTTTATTGTTTGTTGTTTTACCCAAGAGTTTGCACTGGAATTACACCAAATTTAATACCTGTATCTGTTATTGTTTTTACGATAAAATGATAACAAAAACATGTTTAAAAAACTCGTTTGCTTGTACAGGTACCTCCGTTATTTTAATTATTATTAATCGGCAATATAAATCGGAAATCCAACGACTGTGATCTGTATGGTTTTGCATTTAAATTAATAACAAAAGTTTGTTATTTTAATAAATATCATTTAGCTTAAAGAACAAAAAATTCATATAATAATAATAAAATTCGATGTGAACCGACATTGTGCTGTCGCATGGCGAATCTTACAAATAATTGTTACAAATAAATCTATAGAAAATCGATTTATGTAAGCTGTAAGTAAAGTGCATTATATATGTAAATACGTACATATTTTCACGCTGTATTCCTAACGGGGTAGTCATTGAGAACGGAGTGCCAAACTTAGCGGTCCTTACATACTTCTCTCGCTTCCTCAAATCTCATCATTCTGCTCCCTCATTTTCGCCTAGATACGCTAGTGTTTTTGACATTTCCGTCAGCTAACACTGGCCATTTGAGCTTCATTCTGTATATTATTACAAAACATAGTGTTATTAGGACCGGTAAGTATTTTTAGAGTTTGGTTACCAAAGATTGTTACTGTAATTATTTTTAGGAACCCTTAAGCAAAAATTGCACGTCATCTACAAATCTTTAGGTGGAAGGGTGGGGGCGAAGCAATAAGCACCCACGGACTTTCGTCAAAGTCGGCATCCTTTTCCCGCGCAGGTCATGAAAGTCGGACAAAGGATGGGGCTTATTAACAGGGAATATGCATAGGCGAAGTAGCGAGGTATAATCCTGTTGATACTTTTTTCGCTTCTTCAAATAGCAACATTTTTCTCACACGCTTTTGCCGAAGTAAGCGCATGCTTTTAAAGGTATCGTTAGTAAAACTCTGACTAGTTGATATTTATAAGTTCTATCGCTTACTTTCGCTTTGTAGATTTTGTTCCTTAGTCGTTTCCCATCCATATTATCTATACTAATATTATAAAGAGATAAACTTTGTTTGTTTGTATGTAATGGATAAGATCAAAAACTATTCAACCGATTTCAAAAATTCTTTCACTTTTAGAAAGCTATTTTATCAGGGAGTAACATGAGGTGTATTTTATTTTAAAAAAATCTACGCGGGTGAAGCAGGGGCGAATCGATAGTTCTTCCATGAAAGTATTAGAGTAATTAATTTTACAATTATCATACAAGTTTTTTAATAAACACATCGATTTTATGGCTTTAAACTACGTGAATGTATCTAATATCTAGTGGCGAAAGTCGTCTTTAAAAGTAAAATATACGCTTTTCCCATTGACACACGCTCCACAGACCCGAAACAGCTTACCGATCATAAATCACACAAAATTCACAGGTGGAAACTCATTCCGTCAATTTGTCAGTGATTATTTGTTAGCAACATTTTAAAATCCTTTGGCGACAATCTATATTGTGTGAAACCGTTTGGCCACAAGCTAGCAAGCACACAGTATACATGTGTTTGACATTGACAATATAACTTCATCCTATCTTTTTCATTTTTCACTTTAATGTAAACAGACGAGAAACTAACCAAAATGTCGCTAAATTTTCACCATTCGCTGGTCCGTCGTATTACACGTAGCACTCTTATAACACTGCTTTTCTGTTATAATTATACACGAATCTATGAAATATTAACAAAGAACAGTAAATATTATTCAACATACTATAGCATTGAAAGAATTGACACTTAAAGGTTGCCTGTGTTCCTAGATCATGGTAGTGAATTTTGTTCACTCAGGTTCACTCTAATATGTGAATGACACAATTCATTCTAAATGTAAGACACAATAATAACAGAAGAATATTATTGTTTGCGATGTGCAAGCAATAATAATCTCTTATTCTTTATTTTTAAGTGTATTTCAAAAATACAAATTTTTACACTTATCATAACGTTTCAAACACTCAAGCGGACAAAAATTTACCAATAACTAATAAGTATGGCAACTGAATCAATCATTTGCGAACTAGTCCATCTCTAGTTATGTTATAAATCTCAAGTCGTCCACTACAAGTATATTAATTCCATGTAGTCGCCACGTTTGTTCAAATTAAAAACAAAAACGAAAAAAATAGGATATACGAGTACGAGTTTGACTTTTAACATTGACAGTATGAATGTAAATAATGAATGTTGTATTTTAATTTGTGACACCTATTACGTATATATTTTAGCTTTCTGCATTTCTTCTTTATATAAATATATCTTTATAAATCTTCTTCTTCTCGTCCGTGCGCGCAATTGCTTATAAAGAGGTACAAAAATTCCCTTTCACGTGTTTGTATGTATATGGATATTCAGTAAACCATATACTATATATTGCTATATATTGTATAAAATGTTTCATACTAAGCTGCTACCATGTAACTTCATGTACAATATATGCATATCTTCAGGCTGTATCCCTAACGTAGTAGTCAGGCAGAATGAGCTGCTCATCGTTGCGGTCCTTACATACTTCTTTGGCCTCCTCGAATCTCATCATTCTCCTTAAACACTTTCACCGAGATATGTGAATGTTTTTGACATTTAAGTCAGCTAACACTCTGGATATTTGGTCTTCATAAGTCAGCCTTGGTCTACCTTGACATATGTTACCACTCATTTTCGCCTTGTAAATTTTCTTTGTCATTCGTTCATCAATCATCACTAATTTTTTTATTGGTTGAGACATCTAATTTAGCCAAGTAACTAACCGGGGCAATGTCTAGCGACCATCAAGTAACGAAATAGTTATTAAGTTTGTTTTACAATAAACTTACTTAAAGTTTATTTGCACATTTTAGTTAAATTTCGCCAAAATTTCAAACCCTTTATCGACACTTGTGTTTTCTCTCAGCGAAGCATATTAAAGATTAGAGTTTAAACTACTTGGCTAAGTAACTACTTGACTGAGTTTTTTACCTGACTGAATTTTTGCCTAACTGAGTTTTTTACCTGACTGAGTTTTTATCTGACTGAGTTTTTTACCTGACTGAGTTTCTACCTGAGTTTTTTACCTAACCACCAAACAAAACTAAAGTAGATTTGACGTTCAAAAATATATTGCACTTGGGTTTACTTGAATAAATTGATTTAACTATGACGTTGAAACTCGATCAACCATGTAAATAATACATGAGATACATGTCACAAAATTAATACCCGAGTCAATGCAATTCGTTGTTAAATAGACTTGACCGGAAACGCGAGACTTTTTGACAATAGAAGACTTAATGGCTTTCAAACAAGCTACATTAGCTATATCAGTAAGTGTTGCTGTGGCTATTGTCAGTAACTATTGTATTTGTGAGTTATGGTCTTGAGTTCATACAAAAATCTTATAGAAAAAAGCGCTTTCAGTTTTTCTCAAGTTTTCCAATTTTTTGGACAACTTTTCCAATTGTTCTTTGTATAAAAATCTTACTCATATTGTTACAAACACTAAGAAAATCGGTCTTGCTGTTTGTTCATTATACTATATGATAACTTGTGTTTTTACTGGTTTAAGTTTGTAACTGAATATTAATTAATGTGTGTAAGTGATTCAGTTGTGCCTTAATAACAAACAAAAAATGTTCCAATATTATTTCGAATCGTCACTAAAAAATTTGAGTTCCAAATTACTGGGGCTGTGACTACAGCTTCAAAACCCTACAATTGAGTGTTCATATTTACTGTTTAGTCTATATTTAGCAGTAGGCTCTACAGGTAATGACAAATATGTCCTGACAACGCCTAATCAGACGGAAAGCGCTCTAAATCAAACAACATGTGATCCATCATTGCTTCTTACAGAACGTGGAAAACCCCGTTGTACCGTTTACACTAACACTACACACGTTTAAACACTAAATTAGCACTAAAAACTGATATGTATTCATAGGCCTCAAAACAAGTCGCTGCGTTCACAACAGTATATCGTTTTCGCTCATTTTCGCTTATTTTGAGCGTGGCGCGTTCGCTAGGGCGGCGTCGTACGTCCGTGCGGCGCGTGGGCGGGCGGCGACTGGCAAGGCGGCCGCGGTGTTGCCAGACATACGACTCGCTTACAACTCGATAGCGCCATTAAGGTGTAATTACGTGACTCAAAGAAATTACAATATAATATATTCTACTGGCTTTTATAAATAATTGGAATGTATGCATAAATTATAAGGCTATGTAATATTTGGCATATTCCGAAATTTATTATGTAATATTAAAGGTACACGGTTTTCAGAGTTCATTTCCCGATTATATTACATAACTTCGTAAATATAACTAAACATATTACAAGCGAAACATATAGTTTAGTGTAATTTATGGGTTTTACAATAAGTATAAAAATAATTCTTTATGAACGGATGCAAACTATGCTGTGAAAAAATAGTAAGATTTTAATCAATATTTCAACGACATTTTAATTTTGATCTGTTACATCAAAATATTTCGATATATAATAATTTCCGCGACGCTTGGCGCTCCGTCCTCTCTCACTACCCCGTTAAAGATACAGCGTGAAGATATGTATGTTTTTCGAAATATAATTAAAATGTCGAAAGAAACAAATCTTCCATTTAAATGAATCAGATAGTTTAATTATTATTATCGCAAATTATAGCTTAAAAACATTGGTGCTGTAATTAAAATTAAAAGAGCCCCGCAACACTACACTAAGTCTGGATTATATTTTTGTAGTAATCAGTTTTATTTTTTGTTACTTTTGTTATTATATCTCTTAAGTCGATGTATTTTTTCGTCTTGTAACGTTTATGCAAAATAAATGTATTTATTTATTTAATTTATTCTTATTTTTCCATTACAAAAATATTGCAGTGATGAACTTATAACGTTTTTACCACAACCTGCAAACTATTGTAGTATAAAATCTTTTAATTAAATCCTTAGAGCGAGACTCGAAAACAGTTAAACACATATGTACTCGATAGAAGTTGGTTTGATTACGTACTTTGCCGACAGCGACAGTCACGTCACAGTCGCTCGACGTGTGTCTAAAATTGGTATCATGTATAGCAATTACGTGATCATGTGCCAAGACGGTAAAATATCTTTTTTTTTTGCAGAAACGGCATTAGCTTTCCATTAGTTTTCAGTTCGCTGATTGCTCGTCAGAGGCAGCACTAGTAGTTTTTGACACCACGTGATATTGTTTTTAGTTTAAGCAATAAATAATGAGGCATAAAATTCATCTATCCCATGCTGGCCACAGTTTTAGATAGTAAGCTGGCTGGACCGCTGATTCAATACGTATAATGTTTAACGCAATATAGAATATTTTTTCTTATTTCTTTGGAATTGAACTATTCTTCTTTAGTTTACTTTGTGTTACTCATAGTACAAACTCAATATTTAATCTTGAGCCATTTAATTAGTGCGACTATTCGCAGATAAAGAATAAACAGAATTTTATAGATTTCTTTCAAAGAGCTCAAAATATTCATATTTCTCTCAATGTTTACTACTTCGTTACACAACGTTTTGGTGTTATTAATTTTTTTTTATTGGTTAACAATTTTAAGGAGCATTCACGCGAATCCCCAGAAAATGGTAATATATCTGTTTCTGGCAACACTGGCTGTCGGGCACGAAATGGGTTAACGATCAAGTTTCCTCGCCGCCGCGATAATGCCGCCCTTGATTTGTGACAATCGTGCACTGATGGACGCACTCGTAATTGTTTATAGGGTCCAATAATTGGAATCGGACATGAAGGTGATACCCCACTTTTACAAGATTCATCATAGACAACAATAAATACTTCAGATAATATACCAATAAGTTGACCCCAAAGTAATAACCACATAGATAGTGCAATGGTTGTAAATAAAATTAGAAAAGTTCATGTCCAAAATTGACCTGACCAAAATTCGAACTTGAGGTCCTTAGCTTGAAAGGTAGAGGTTTTAATCATCGCACTATTACAAAGGGGTAATTAACAATATCGCATAAATAATTGTACACTAAGAGTAGTGCAACGCGAAATAAGTTAAGAACGCTGTATTTGTAATGGGACGGTCAGAGAGTATGGCGATCCAAGCATCACGGTCCTTACATATTTTTAGTAAGAATTAAGACCCCGTTGGCGATGCAGCGTGAAGATATGTATGTATGTATTAAGATCAATATTAAATATTTGTTTCCATTTTATTGAAAACAATTCAATTTTAAGTCGTAACTGTGCAATTAGTGTTGCATATCTCCTATTATCAACGACCAAGCATAAAACAAATTTTGTCATGGAGTTTTTTATCAAAAAAAAATATTATTTTTTATATTAGTAGGAAGACAGACGAACAAAAAGTCCACTGAATTTAAGTAGACTGAATCGCATTGATTTATACTATATCAAGGTTAGGAATGCATTTCAGATTGCAAACGCGTTAGCAACCCTGAGGAAGATGTGCCCCTTGTGCCAGAAATTGCAACGCTGCCTTACCCTGGAAGAAACCCTATGCTTGCACGGTTGTGTTCCAATGTGGACACCGGAACACAATAGCGGCGACAAGATTAGCAAGTAATATGCTTATAGTGATCCGGATCCGCACCCTTATTATCTAACTTACAGACAGTATGTATGTATGTAGGACACCCAATATCGCGCGATATTTGCCTGGTTTTCAATTCGCGATTTAAAGAGCTTTCACTTGATATCCCACACAATAACATAACATAGCATAAGATAATGTCTACTGCTAATTTCCTAATGGGGTAGTCAGAGAGGATGGAACGCCAAACATCGCGGTCATTACATGCTTTCGCCTCTTCAAATCTCATCATCCTCCTCACACACCTTTAGTTAAGCATGCTGGTGCTTTTAACATTTCCGACAGCTAACATTTTGGCTATTTAATCATCATAAGTCAGCCTACTTCGTCTTTAGCTTCCCACACAATAACACTTTTTTTTAATTTTCTTTTAAACCTCCAACACTTATTCCCAAAAAAGAATTAGAACAAAAATAATTAAAGTTCAGGTCTGTTTTTTTGTTCAGGCGAGCACTTACTATAACGATATAAAAATCCATACGGTAGGCCAACGGAGACATCTAGACCGCACAATCGTACGGGGCGTGAGGAGTGAGGCGCGAGTAGGGCCTGGCCGAGCTACCCACGCCGCTGTCTTAGTAGCTCGGGCTTTATCTAACAGGGTTAACACCCGTTTGTTGTACAAGCTTTAATTTTGTGCACAATTAATATGTGCACACAACATGTGCTGTGAGAGACTGAAACTCGGCATCTTACTTAAATCGTCTATTTATATTAGGTTTATTTGGTAATTCACAAATTATGCTTTATATCAGCCATTCCCAAAGTGGGCGATAACACTCCCTTGTGGTCGCTGCAGGCCTAAAGGGGGGCGGTAAGAGACCCAGAAAAAAAATGGGGGCGTTGTGTAGAGGCCTGGGGGGTGATTTGTAATTTCATTTAGCTAGGAGGCATCTTAGACAACGACTGCATGAGCTCTCGACTCAGTAGACAAAATAAGTTTGGGAAGTTTATATGATTATAGTTTTACATAAAACGTTGCAAAGTATTGCGCTTTGTATATCGTAGGTATGTGAAGCATTGTGAAAACTAAACAAATAAATGCGATTCAACACAAATATAATTGTATCTTATTTAAATTGTATCTTACAGTGTCTTGTGATGTCGGCTGTTGTACAAACATGAAAGGCGTTCGCTTAATGTTTGTTAAATTTTTCCTTACACTGTGCTATAACTGTACCAAATGTCGTTATCATTAGAAGTACTGAACCCTAAAAATGTTATGAACGTAAAATTTTGTAAACGTCTCTATGGTCATATTTGTTTGCAATAAATATATTGATAAGACTTTCAAGAAGTTTTCCAAATACATGACACTGTGTAAACTTCAATTGTAGTCGGCAACGAGTTATTACACACACAGCACACACGCAAGTAGAAAAAGAAACAGACAAACAGTAGTTAATGGGAAATGGCAGTTTTGACCGCCGCCGTCCACTGTCAATATTGACATGCGGCCGCGCCTTGTCGTTAGTGATGTGCTACTATATATCATTAAACTAACATTACAAAATTTTTTCGTTAAAATAAATTCTGGATATTCAACACGTTACTTCGTATTACATTTTTTAATACTTTGTCAAAAAAAAAACACATTTAAATTGCTGTCTTCCCACCGACTGCTATTTACCAAACATTGAATTTCAGAAAAATTTCAAAAATTCCTGAGATCTAATTTGGTATTCGGTATTCAGTATTTGGTGCTAATTAGGTAACCGAATCTGATCTATATAAATTTATGTAGATGCTTCGCTAAGAGACGAAGCACGTATTGATTAACAAGTATGAAACTTTGTGCTCGAAATAACTAAATGTCATAAATATGAAAATATTTCTAGTAGAGGAGGCTAATTGTGGCCTCGAACTCTATCATTCAGTCCCCCTCATCTCCAAAACTGCTGGATTCACAATTCTAATAGTTTTAGGGAATATATAGAATATAGCCTTACCTAAAGTGTATTGTGGTTTAATCCACGTCAGTTTAAAAAACAGTTTTTAAAAAATGATTTCGGATTAACTGTCTCTGTCCGAATCTATAATATAATACGACAATATCGAAATTAAATACTAGTTTACTTATTTAAATAATAAAAAAATATTTATTTATGTACGCAGTAATAATGCGCTTTTCGTTTTAACGAAAAAATGATTTTCATTACTTGGCCTAATTAATATTTAATATAATTCACAACTTGATTTTTTATCGACAACCAGACAACACTAAATGTAGCATCGTAGATGTCTACGCGCCTTCGTGATAGCTACGACCCTCGTAGCTCGTGCTCCGCCCACCACGCAGCGTAGCGGCCACTACGAGTTACGGGCCCGTACGTGATTCGGTTGAATGAGCTAGACATTTTGATATAACGTTAACTTAAAAGAAATATATTTATCTTTTTTTTTCCACATTTCTCAATGTTTGTATAATTCTGATTTTTTACAAACCAACAAACCATTTTTTATTGAAATTTTAAATACACCTTTCCTTAATATATTTATCTGTTTTTTCCACACATCTTAATATTTGTATAATTCTGATTTTTTACAAGCCAACAAACCATTTTTCAATTGTAATTTTACATACACCTTTCCTTTTCACGAACCTTATATATAAAGCACCTTATTAAAATATTAATAAGGTGACTCTGACTACCCCGTTAGGGAAACGGCGTGAAGATATGTATTTATGTAAGTATTAAAATATTATCGTCGTTGTCGCTCTTCCATTTGGACTGTTTATAAGCAGTAATATTTAGCAGATGAATTGGAGGTTAATTCTAGTTACAAAAATGTTTACAAAGAGATCCACGACTTCCGAAGGTTAAGGTCTTCATTAGAGATGTACATATCTGTAGTACATTCGTTACTATTAGAGCCTAATTACAGGTCGCATGGAGCAACACAATTACGCATTTCATTACATTATTAGCGTTACAGAACGATGTATGGACAACAGATGTGTCATTCTCGGAAAAAACACCCAAATTGGGAAAATGAATAAATAGGTACTATCCTGTAAATGTTCCTAAGTTACGACGACAACTTTTCTGATAAAATTCTTCACACTTGCTTTTCTAAAGCTCTCGCACACCTAGGCGAAAGTGTGTGATGAGAATGATGAGTTTTTAGACGCGAAAGAAGTACAAAGACCGCGATTTTCAGATATTTTCCTTAGCACGTACTGTGGGACTGTGCTTCTTGCAGTACCATATAGATTTTGATTTACTTGCGAGTGTCAAAATTTAAAGAATATTTTTTGTACTTTTTAATTGCATTGACTTAGAATGTCGATTTTTTTGTAGGTCCAAAGGACCGCCGACATAAATATTCGATATTCATTTCAACTCGATTCCTCCACGGGTTTCTAAGAAGAAGGGTCGCGACAGATAGACTGAGGGTTAACGAGTGATGCTGCAAGGGTTTCTTTTTTCTTTTTCAGGTAAGGAACCCCGAAATTTAAAAAATATCAGATTCAATATATGTACTCATTATTTCATTTTTGTTACACTTTTCTGATTTGTGTTTAATATTAATATATGTCTCAATAAATAATTTACATCTTTTTGCCTTTTAGCTCTATAGGTGCAAAAATGATGGAACAAATTGCCTACAATATATAGACAGTTTAAGTTACAATGAAACTACAAAGGTGCTATTAAGGTCTAAATGGTCAATTGGTACTCATATTTTCAGTTATCTTTCGCCCAAATCTATTAGTGTTAATTCTGGCCGTGAATTAATAATCGCTTCAGTTTTATTTGATATTAAATAACATTCAGTAACTTGACCATTACGTTTTAAATGAAATTAGAATGAAATGAAATAAATTTTGTGATTCATTCTAAATATATTTGAACGACCTAACAAAAGTTAAAAATAACTAAGCGAAATGTATTTAAAATAACAGAATATTTATAAGACCCCAATCTGTTGTTATTTGTTAATTTTTACTGATTTCCCACGGCTTCATTTTCCTTCAAGTGGAAAAGTACTTTTAATATCCATTTTAGGTATTCTGTAGACATGCGGTAGTCCCGCGCCAACTAGCGACTGCTCCAATGTTTAAGCATTTCAGCGCGAGTGGGCTTGTCCCAACGGTACCTAGTTTGAATCAATTTATGCAACGAAGCCCGTGAATCTCCTTCGGGAGCTCAGCTGAGATTACGTTACAGTTTCTAAGCGGTAGTGATTACTAGCTTGACGGAAATGAAAGTTATAAACTGAAGACTGAGAACGTAAGAGTTACGTAACTCTCAAACTTTAATGGAAACTGTAAATTGTATTATAATAGTTGATTTAACAGCAAAAGTCAAAGAAGACCAAAGCTTATGAAGATCAAATTTCTAGTCTTACACAAGTGTTACATAAGTGTTACTAGCATAAATCTCACATAACTAGGCTAGAGTGAGCGAAAATAATGATGAGTTTAAGGAGGCGAGGAAGTATGTAAAGACCACATCGCTTAGCGTTCCATTCTCTGACTACACCGTTAGGGATACAGCGCGGAGATATTTACGTTTATATGCATACATACAGTTAAGGATACAGTGTAAATACTGCTAAATTTGAAATAAAATACATTATTTATATTAACAAAAAGTACATACATATGTTAATATTTACAAACTTACAACTACACATTATCTTAAATAATAAACTTCCTCAAAGTTGCCGCTTAGAAAGCTGTCATTGCAAATACATTTAAAATGCAAATACAAAATGGAAAATATCTATTTCTATTTTGTATTTCGATACTTATTTAAGAAAATTATTTCGTATTTTATTTAAAACTAGCGACCCGCCCTAGCTTTGCTCGGGTAGAAATTTTTTGAAAATGAAATAATTTTCAAAATCGGATCAGTAGTACCGGAGATTACGCCGAACACACAAACTCACAAACTTCACCTCTTTATAATATTAGTATAGATACTTTTGTGGTTGTATTTTCTATGTGCAAAATGTAAAGTAATTTGCTGTTAGTTTTGAAAATACGTATGTTATTTTGTATTTAGTATCTAAAATACAAAAGGAAAAACTATGATGTGTTCTGCAATTGAAATAGCATATCCAAAAGTTATTAGCATTTTCAATTTAAATACTTATATTAAACCATTTTGTATACATGTTCTCTATTTGTATATATTCGCGTTACTCACGTGACGGTAATGATACAATAAGTTCAACGGCAGTATCTCGAGTGCTTCGTTACCGTAAGATTGTCGCGGCTTCAGTCTACGTGACTTACCACCACTTGTACGGGTCAGTCCTTGCGACGCAAAGAGCTAGGTGCGTGCTTCGGAGACGATCATTCTTATTTTATCTGGATTTGCCACGAGCACCCTCGAATAAGGAAGCTTGCGGAGTAACTTGGCCATATTTTTATGTAAAAAAAACCAGCCGTACGAGTCTTTTGTCAGCGAGTGTCGACGCCATTCACTCATGGTAAAGCTAGCTCCTAAGCTATTTGAACTGATGTAAATTACCGATTTAAAACCAAAAATAACAATAAAAAAATCAATTAACAAGTGCATGTTTCGAACCTTTTCGAGTTCCATTTATTTTATAATTCAACGTCAATTTAAACTACTAATTTGTTATTGAATTGTCACGAAACCCTAATGTTAATGCAGTAATTAAAATTTTGGAGCAAATGGAGACATTATTAAAGCGACGAATTGGGAATTTTGACGGCAGTCTCAATTTTTTTAAATTATTACAAAACGCATTAAAATTATATTTGGTAACCTGATTCTTCATTTCGTTAACTTCATTTTTCCAGTTGTGTTACACGATTGGTTAGCTTTTTAATATAAAAAAAATCTCAAAGAAACTTCCTTCATAACAGAGATTTACCTTTTTTCGACTAACGAGACCGATTTATGCCTCTAAATTTGCCGTGTAGATTAAGCTATTACACTCTTTCAAAATGCCAGTTGGATTTTGTAAAATTTATTATAGTTTTTAATATAAACGAAAATAACTGTTTTTTTTCGTATTTTTCGTAATCTATCGCACGCACGTTCGATAGATACGTATGGGCGCAGAAGCTTTATTTTAGATTAATTAGTGTTTATCACTGCATCGCTTCAAAGAGGCTTCTAGTTCAAGACGCTTATGTTTTTGCGAGACGTATTTTACGAATGGTCAGTTAATAAAAATAAAGCTCCGGTAACAGTACTGCCTCACGTAAAATCGATCCGAGCCAATTGCGACGCGCTGTCATTAATCTCGGCCGAAACCGATGAACTAATTAATCGAACGCCGCCAAACATTTACTACTGTTTGTTAGCGCTAATTGACTGTCATTTGTCTTGTTAAGAAGGTGAGCTTTAATTACTATGAAGTAACTATAGTATGTATCTGGCCGCAATCACGTTATGCCTCATACCTAAATAAATATGTGACAGCCAAATATCCCGTCATACATTATTATCAAAACGAGCATTGGTATCACATAGTATACCAAACCACTAGTGCTACATTTGTCGAGCGATCAGTGAACAAAAACTGCTACTAACCGTATTAATTTTAAAGTTTGTAATAATGGTTAAAAGTAGTAGATATATTGTTGAAAATATTAATTTTAAATTTTAAACAGAACGAGAATGTCTGTGCAGAAGATTTAAATGAAATTTAAATGTAGTAAGTTTCTTATAGATAATGTATATATCCCGTTGTTTATATGAAACAAGACCACGACGTCGATATTCTACAGTGACTACATTATTCCTAAGATTGTGCATACCTACATACATACATATCATCACGCTGTGTTCCTAATGGGGTATTCAGACAGGACGGAGCGTCAAGGATCGCGCTTTTAAGATTGTAATTTGAAATTTAATCGTAAAACGGAAAATACTTCCATTATTACATTGCACCAAGCGCGGAAGGTTCATGGTTCGATTCCCGGTCGGGTCATTTTAAGAAATGAACTTTTCTAGATCGTCCCGGGTCTGGGTGTACTGGGAAACGCCCCCAGTAATCGTCGTCTGGTTCTCATAGTACAGAGAATACCCTAGTTTGAGATCAGATGATTGGCGTGTATCGTCTGGCGCATTATCATTATTATTTACGAAGTAATTATTAAAGTGAAATACGCAAACAAATAAAATAACAAAATTATGTTCCAAGGACTATCAATTAATGAAATCAAATACAATTAACAGAAACAAATACAGAATGAAATATATTGAGAACACGATAACGACACAGCTCGATGTTATTACCGTTCATTGATTGCAAAATAAAGCAGCATACACACATGAATATTTGTATGTATAATAATAATACTCGTAATAATAATGTACTCAGACATTTCACACAGCGCCATCTAGTCCCAAAGTAAGCAGCACAGTGCTTGTATTATGGGTACTAGACAACTGATATACTACTTATATACTTTTCTTTCGTAAATAAATACATATTATACATAAACACCAAGACTCGGGGCGGGAAGCGAACCCGTAACCCCCGTTTACTTTCCAACATGCTTAGCCGTTGCGCCACGGAGGTCGTCATGTATATATGTTTATAATCGAGTTCTCGAAAACGGCTCTAACGGTTTCGATAAAATTTACAAGATAGGGGTCTACGGAGGTAAAAAATCGATTTAGCTAAGTCTCGATTCTGAGAAAATCGTTTTCTGTGTGTTTTCACACATTTAAAATTTCTAAACTCAATTCATTTCGTAGCAAAGTTTATCTTCTCAATAGCACAGTGGCTAGAACGTATATAGGTCTACCACGCTGAAGTGCACGGGTTCGAATCCTGTGATGTGGTCAGTTTTTTATTGTTTTTTGTTATATACCCGAGCTAAGCTCGATTGCCCAGGTACTATATACTATATACTATATACGAATTTTGCACTGGAAAAATTAGATACTCGCATGAACAATACAACTGTTATAGTATGTCAGTAACGGTATAACAGTTACAAAAAACTATAAAAGAGGCTATGAGAGAAAAATTCCAGATCTATTCGTATGTCGTATGATAATAATTGTAGATACGCTAGAAATTTAATTTTCATATTAAAAAACTTTATCTTATGTTCTGCATTCTGCATTCTGGCAATTTCGGAGATACTCGTAATACAGACAAACATACGAGAAATCGTTCGTTTTTATTTATACAGACAATATAGTTGAGTCAAACTCGCTTTGGCTGATAGTAGTAGTACGATTCTCCCTTATGAGGGAAGGTTAAGAGCATCTTAGCTCATACAACCATGTCTTCAGTAATAAATAGATAAATTATTCATGTCATTTCATTAAAATGTAGACATAATACATTTTAATGTCTCCTGGCGTTTCTGGTGACAAATATATCAAGCAGTCTTTCTAATAAGTTCCAGTGAGGCGGACTAGGCCAGTATAAAAGTCTCAACGTCACGCTACTAAATTAGCACTTATTTGAACAATTTCACATAATAGCACAACAGCGTAGA
Source organism: Zeuzera pyrina (assembly GCA_907165235.1). Classification (NCBI taxonomy): domain Eukaryota; kingdom Metazoa; phylum Arthropoda; class Insecta; order Lepidoptera; family Cossidae; genus Zeuzera; species Zeuzera pyrina. The sequence continues at coordinate 19,908,878 of OU015638.1, read as the reverse complement.
GACTTGGGACGCAAAAATAGCATATTTTACATCACGATATCCACTAGAAACCATTTGCAAATAAGTAAAATAAACCCCCAACCGCTCCCCATAAAATCCCGCCAAAACCGCGCTTTGCCTGATTATAAATACCAAGTTTTTTTTTTATAAAAGAGTGGTCCAACAAGCAAGCGGGTCACCTGATGAACCGTCACTCATGGACACCCTTAACGTTCGAGTAATCGTGATGCGTTGCCGGCCTTCAGGCAAACAAGGAAAGGAGGAATAGAAAGGGGATGACGGGCTACTCTCATTCACTGAACGAAACATAACAGTAATAGATACTGTTATTTCACGCCGATATTCTGTGAGGGGATGGTATTTCACCGGGCGATCCGGCCCAATTCGTTCTGCAGTGCAGCAAGGCTTTACCACTCTTAGAGTATGAACAGAACTATTATCAGATTCAATTTAGCGAAAGGTTTCTGGAACTGTCATTTCACTAGGAATACATAAATTACATCCCAAAAGATACACTCACCTTTTCCATGCAGCTGTTGTCTGTTCTCAGTGCCTTTGAGACTCTCAGCGGTGTGCAGCAACTCGTCTAACTGAGGCTTCTTTTGCTCTAACTCTCGAAGCACACCCTGTGTTAGAATAATTACATAATTAGAAAATGTTTTAATCGTGAGGAAATTATTTATTATTTAACTGGCTTAGTTTTGCTACAAACGAGCAAACAATTCACTTGATAAGTAAGTGTTAAATAGTTAACATGACATAGACTATACAGGATCATTCTTTTAAGTGGGATAGTATGGACGAATTTCGAATTATAAGACTAAGAGCTTTGCCGCTTTTAAAGACATTCCTTATTTTTCAATTCTAAGTGAAACTGCGAAAAAAAGTTTCATGTCTAGATCGAATCATTTTATGACGCACAGTTATATACACATAGTATTTGCTAACTTTTGCTTTGAAGCGAGTTTTGTTTTCTTTCTTCATGTCATGGCGCACAGATTAGCGCATTAGCCAATGTCGCGTATTGATAAATAGAATCGACATGAAGCACGTTCGAAGTAAATTCGTTTTTTCTTCTTATCGTAAAACATTTCCAGTAAAGTGATAATAGGCTCTACTGAAGTTATATAGGACTCCTAGGAAGAGCGCGAGAACTTCAGCTACAAATTAATACAAATTTATTTAGATCTGTTCCATTCTTTTCATTTATACAAAACTTTAAAACACGATATACTATCACTTTTGCACTTTAAAACAAAAATGTAAAAAATAGAAAATCTAAATAAAATGACAAGCTCACTTCTTCCGTTCCCGCCAAAATGTCCTCGAAGTGAGTTATGTTTGTTATTTAAGATGTTCCATTTTCACAAAACGAAACGATCATTAAGTGCTAGATACAAGGAAATAGAAACTTTTCCTTTTAATGTATTTTCTTTTTGAAAGCATTTTTTTTTCAAATTTCCACCAACTTCCACTTTCCACCATCTTCAACAAATGGTAAGATTGGACTTTTTGGCGGGAACGGGTGAAGTGAGGTTGTTGTTATAATTTGGTTTTATATCTTTTACATTTTTGGGAGTTTTAAAGTACAAAAGTTATAATAAGATAGGAGCAAATAAACATGCGTAGCTGAAGTTCTCGCGCTCTTCCAAAAAGTCCTTCCTAACTTCAGTAAAGCCTACTATCACTACTGGAGGAGTTTTACTATAAGAAAGAACTAATTTACACGAATTACAACAATAGTATGATATGTGCATTGCATTGCCTAACTGTTTAACTCGTCAAGTGATTCTACTTATTAATGCGTGACATTGGCGAATGCGCTAATCTGTGCGCCATGCCATGAAGAAAGAAAAAAAGTGGTATAATTTTTTTGATGTCATACGATAATTTGTTCTAGATAAACCTTGATCGATTTATGGTTAAAAAAATTTAAACATTTGCTATTTCTGCAAAAAGTTCCGCTTCGCAATTAAAATATTTTTACAGTTTTAATTAGAATTGAAAATAAGGAGTCTTTAAAAACGGCAATGGTCTCAGTCTTGTAGTTCAAAATTTGCCCATACTTTTCTATTTAAAAGAATTACATATTACATAGGATTATGTACTTAATCCAGGCCAAGTCGGGACGGGTCGCTGTTCCCAATATTTACATTTCTGTATGTGAAAGAAAGCAGATATTTTTAAACTCATATTACGGTTACATACATTTTACAGATTGAATGGAAAAGGATGCAAATATTTACAAGTCAGACAACCAATTTCAATAAAGTTTATACAAGGATCGTAAAACGAAACCGAGGATATACATAAAATACTCGATAAGTTGCCCAAATTCGAGGGTTATAATGTTCATAAAATAGATCTCACAGCGTAGTGGTTAGTATATCTAATTTTCAAGCCAAGTGCCTCGAGTTCGATTCCAGCCAGGTCGATTTACAACTTAAACTTTTCAGAATTTACTCCGAGTCTAGGTTTTACTAGGAGTTCCCCCAGTTCATTGTACAGGCCTATATCATTGTTATCGCAGTACAAGCCTTGTATTTAGAGGTCACACGACAGGTGGTTGAAATATTTTTTGTGTATTTCACAAACCTCTCATTCCGTAGATGTTCATGGAGCGATGAATCAAAATAGTTACTAAAGAAATTAGTCAATTAAAAGAAAAAAGAATAAAATTTATTATTAAAAATAAGCGTATTGGATAATCACATCATAGAAAAAACGATTTTATCAAAGACAAAACAACATAACATAACATAACATAACTTCACGCTGTATCCCTAACGGGGTAGCCAGAGAGGACGGAGCGCCAGGAGTCGCGGTCCTTACACACCTCTTTCGCTTCCTCAAATCTCATCATTCTCCTCACACATTTTCGCCTAGGTATGCGAGTGCTTTTGACATTTCCGTCTGCTAACACTCTGGCTATTTGATCTTCATAAGTCAGCCTTGGTCTTCCTTGGCTTCTTTTACCACTCACTTTCGCTCTGTATATTTTCTTCGTCAGTCTTTCATCACTCATTCTTTCCATGTGCCCGAACCATCTAAGCATTCCTTTCTTCATTTTTACAATAACACTGTTGTGCAACCCTGTCATACTGCGTATCTCGTCATTGCTTATCCTGTCCGCAAGCGTGACACCGCACATATTTCTGAGAGACCGCATCTCCACAGCATTTATCATACTTTCACTCGATTTCGGGCATATCCAGGCCTCACTGCCGTACAACAAAGTTGGCACCAACACCGCATTGTGGATGGCCATTTTAGCAGTGTGAGATATATTCACACTACCCACTAATGCGGACAGAGCACCGTTCACTTTATTGCCAGCTGCTACCCGTCTCTCCACATCCAACTCACATCTTCCATCCCTCGAAAACGCACTCCCCAGGTACACAATTTCATTCACCTGTTCTAGACATTTTCCATTTACACTAATCACACATTTCGTTTGTACCGCTTCTCTTTCAAACACCAGAACCTTAGTTTTGTTCACATTCATTTTCAATCCTTTTACTTCACAATCTTCTTTCATACACGTGACTAGTGTCTGCAACTTTGCTTCTGATGGTGCTATTAGCACAGCATCGTCAGCGTACAATAGGCAGTTTACCATTGTGTCACCACATCCCATACCACTCATATTACCTTTCAATCTCTGGAGGCAACTGTCCAAATACAGCACGAATAGCCAGGCAGACATCACGCAGCCCTGTCTGACACCAGAACAGACTTCAAACCAGGGCGACATGTCACCGTCTATCCTTACACAGGCTCTGTGGTCTCGATATAATGACCTCACAGCCTGCAGTAAGGAGCCCTCCACGCCATATTCAGGCAGAAGACTCCACAGTTTCTTCCAAAGACAAAACGATAGTGTGATTCTTTTCTTTACATACATTTACTGGCTTTCAGAAAATTGTATTTAATTTGTATTGTTACATAATATTTACTTAATGATAACTCAGTTTCTTGTCACTTACTGTCAATACAAATGTCACTGAAACCTCTGCAGTCTACACCTTTTTCAAGACCCATTTTGGAAGACCTAGATATATAAAGATACATACTTTTGTACGTTGGAATTTTTTAATCTATTGATTACGTACCTACTTACTATTATTTTCAAGACACGTTAAATACATACGACAATACAATTTTGACTGTCATTATTACAATGCCATTCTTATATTCATTATTACATTAAATTCGTTTGAATTTAACTTATATAGAATGTTGCAGTGAAACTTAAAAAAATAAAATTAGGGTTGGCACTCCATACATGTTGTAGGTATCCACAACTTGAATGGAATGCCACTCCATTTCACGTATGGAGTGCCAACCCTATTTTTTTTTTAATTTCACTGCACCCCTGTTTATAGAATACCTTCCAAATTCTACTTAAATCATGCACATGATCGGAACTCTAAAAATGGACGCTCGTCTTAAGAAATAGACATAGGAACTACGCTACGTATAATATAATAGATGAGAAATTTAAATTTATACGATAGATACATGAACTAAAAGATGTAACAATGGCCATCTGCGGGGAAGACATTCGTTATGAATTCCCATAGATTACCCATCGTATAGATAACTGCTCGCAAAATTGCTTAAGTAGGTAATAATTCTATCAAATACCGAAGTTAAAAGTATTTCAAACGTAAAAACTTAATAATACTTGCAAAATACTTTTTATTCTATCTTTTGTAAAAATACAACCGAAAAACACGACTAAATTCTCTTTGTATAATATAAGCCGTCTGAATTACCCATATCAAATACCCACAAGTGTTTAGTGATGTCCCAACTGCGGTCCCGTCGATAAACGACATCCTTACACTGATAGAATACGCCAAAATATCTGTAACCCACAAGCAGTAGTGATGTTTGACCACGTTCAATAAAATTTGTCGATATCAGTGTTCGCTGAACTACTATTTATTGTAATTTTGTACTATTTCCTGATCACAAAAGAAATATTGATTGTCTTAATAAGATCAGTTTGTTAGATAAATAAATACTTCAAATAACTACAACAATCGTGCGACCCCAGACAGGTTAGTAACCATGCTTAGGTCACACGATTGATGGAATTGTTACTGAGCTAAATTGGATGATGCCTCACTGTACATTAAGTGGTCAAATGAACAATGAGAGCACCCTACAGTAAAATTTAGACTCCAAGAATGTAGAATTGAATACGGGAGTCTCATTTTGATAGGTAAATATTTTTTTCATTTAATTCCATAGCTATAATGATAAAATCGAAATTCTCATAGTTCCGTGTTCTGTCCATATGTCTGTGTTTATTTCGTAGATCTTAACGCCTATTGAGCTAAAAGGAACAAAGCCGAAAATGGACCCAAATCTAAAATTGAGAATACAAAAATGAGTACTTATTCTAAACGCTACTTTCAATTAACTTTATTTCGAAATTACTACAGAACCCTAGGTTAATGCCACCACGCCCTTAGCAATTGTTGTAAGCATCGCATTTACTAATTTTATAATTGCTTTACTTGGAATTTATTTCAATTGTATTATTGTTTAAAAAATAAAAGAAAATCAGTATAATCTCTCAAAAAATTTTCAACCAACACAAAAGAATAAGTACCTGGGCGACCGAGCTTTACTCGGTGTCTCACAAAAAAAATTACAAAAAAATATCTGACCACATTGCAGGGTTCGAACCCGCGTATTTTAGCTTGGTTGATCTACGCTCTGCTCTAGCCACTGTACTACTAAGAAAGTAAACTCTTTTGTGAAATCTGAACAGTTTAGAGTTTAGAAGTTTTAAGTGTGTTAAAACAAAGAGAAAACTAATTTTCTCAGAATTGGATCCTAGCTAGATCGATTTTTGACCACCGTGAAGCTCTATATTTTAAATTTCATCGAAATCGTTAGAGCCGTTTTCGAGAACGCAATTATAAATATACAAATATTGATTGTATAATACTACCCTTTTAAATAACATAGTATCTTAAAATAAAGAAAGTCCATGAAATTTAACATTAAATTCATTGTTCAGGAAAATAGCCGTAGACTTCATAAATAACTCCAAAGCTAGACGCGGTGTCCGAGCAGCTACGGTGAGCTAAATTAGATAATCTGACTTATTATCAGATAAGCTATACCCATCCACCCACACATCTACATTTTGATTTTATTTGCCTCACTTTGTAGTACGGGACATGCTGTCCGAAGCAATGAAATTTATGCATTTATTATTACATTTCATTTTATTTCCTTATTATAAGTACATTGTGATACGTGCTATGTGTGTAAGTAATATGTGCTTTTCACAGGTATTTGTTGCAAACTGAACTTAGACAAGTTATTTCAAAATATTAAAAAAAAAGTCTGCCCACATTGCTGGATTCAAACCCGCGCACGCGTGGTAGACCTACACTCAGCTACTGTGCTATTGAGAAAGTAAACTCTACTGCAAAATTAAAAAAGTTTATAAGTTTAGATTTTAGAAGTTTTACGTGAGTGAAAGACGGAGGAAAGATTTTTCCCTGAATTGAGACCCCTCAAACCCTATATTGTTATAAATTTTATCGAAATCTCTAGAGCCGTTTTCGAGAAAGCATACATACATATTTACAAATATTGCTCATTTAATATAATACTGGATATTTGTAAGAGACTAGTCGAGGCTTCGGGAGACCGCCGGGCTGGCAGCTTCTTCCGCCAACGAATCAGTTTGGCTATTAAAAAGGCAATGCTGCCAGTCTGCTGGACACCTTAAGCAATGACAGCTTTCTAAGCGGCAACTTTGAGGAAGTCTATTATTTAAGATAATGTGTAGTTTTAAGTTTGTAAATATTAACGTATGTATGTATTTTTTTATTATTAATATATAGTGGATTTACAAATATTGCTCGTTTAATATAACAGTGGATATATATTATGAACGTTGTTTTGGAATAACAGATACATGTCGTTATTTCCCACGGCCATGGCCCCCCGCCGGGCCTAAAGTAAATAGGCCAAGTGACGTCACTGGGAGCCCCGGGCCGCGTGCTGCTCCACTCCGCTACCCCCGGGATTCGCACGGGAAAGGGATAAATTGCCACAACAGTCAATGGCCTCCGGACGTTATGGTTAATATACACATCGCTATTTTGTTTAGTAGCTAATGTAATAATTTTATCTTCACGTATACGTCAATATTTAACAGACTTTTGAACTACATTCTCAAACTGACTAAATAGGCTAAACACTAGTTACCCACCCCGAATTCGAACGGGGAGTTTTTGTCAAAAATAGATCTACGTTTGGCCACTAACTCGCTTGTCGATAAGCGAGGGTGTAACCAAAGATGAAGCACGTCAATTTAGAAAAACACGAGTATATTCACTTCTATAACTTAGAAAATGCAAATTTGATTATGAAATTGTAATATTTATTTCCTTCTATAGACTTAATTAACTTAAAGGTCCACAAGGCAAAAGAAAGAAAGGAAGACCTCATGCTAGATAGGAAGATGAGATCAAAAAGATCTGGTTTAAACTGGTTTCAAACAACCCAATCTATAGAGGATTAGCAATCTTTGGAGGAGGTCTTTACCCGTAGACGAGTTGTAGATGTGTAAATTGTAAAATATACTTATATAAGTAACTTAGATGTGTGTCACTGCCAGCGTTTCTTTCGTCAGCCTACAGCACGGAAAACCTTTTCCTATCTGTTATTCGCCCTTCCTTAGGATCGGTTGAGGTGCCGTGCTTGACTGATGCTCGAAATGCTTGGTTAAGTGTTTGTCCGAGTACTAACCTGCCTACCTCGACCTTTTCTCAAAAACACTGGGATGAGCCTCTATGCAAAAATGTTCATTTACAACTTTTAGATTCTTGTAGTACCGAAAAAGATCGGTCTCGCCTCCTAGCTGTTTCTTAGTAGGAGTCAGGACACTGGTTGAAGGTAATACCTTCAAAAAACTTAGGAACCTTAATCGACAATACCACGCTTTCTCTCATAGTATCCCTTCGTCTGGGGGCCAGGACTAACCTTCTTCACCGTTGCCGCTGTGGTGATCTCGTCGATGTACTAGGTCACCACAGTTTATCCTGTTTACGTAGTGCGGGCCGCATGTCACGACATGCTGCCTTGAATGACGTCATTCGGCGGGCTCTTGTCGCCGCTGGCGTTCCTGCAGTCTTAGAGCCTGTAGGTATTGTGCGCAGCGACGGCAGGAGACCGGATGGTTTGACGCTCATTCCTTGGAAACTTGGAAGATCGCTGGTGTGGGATGCCACTTGTGTCGATACACTTGCTGTTTCCCATGTGCCGGCGACTTCCAAGTCAGCAGGTGCCGCGGCCAGCACTGCCGAGAACTTGAAGCGGCGTAAGTATGCGACTCTCTCTGAGAGTTTCATATTTACGCCCTTTGCAGTCGAAACTTTGGGTCCCTGGGGCCCCGAAGCCCATCGACTGGTTTCTGATATTTGTAAGAGACTGGTCGAGGCTTCGGGAGACCGCCGGGCTGGCAGCTTCTTCCGCCAACGAATCAGTTTGGCTATTCAAAGAGGCAATGCTGCCAGTCTGCTAGGTACCTTGAGCAATGACAGCTTTCTAAGCGGCAACTTTGAGGAAGTTTATTATTTAAGATAATGTGTAGTTTTAAGTTTGTAAATATTAACATATGTATGTACTTTTTGTTAATAAAAAAAAAGTAACTTAGATTAATAAATTTAAAATGTATATTAACACTCAGAAAAAAATCACAATATACTATCATAGATTTGATTTGTAAACTAACATTTACTGCAAAAAAATAAAATGCTTTTTATTTTTTTTTTAATTTATACTTAGGGTGGCTTGCACCAGAATTATTAAAACTCGATTTAAGGAATCGACATCTCGCTTGCACAAACTATTTGGATCAACTATACAAGCCACCCTTAATGTGAATATGTTCGATCTAAAATATACTGAAAACGTTTGCAAATTATAAAAGATTCAAAATCAAACAAATATACACACCGGCACAATTAGCGGAACAGAAAAAAAAGTGAGACTATGAGATAATAAAGCATATATTTGACGAAAATGTAATTAGACACAAAATAACAAATTGATTAACATCTTTTAACAACGACTTTGAAAAGTCTTCGTTATTTTTTATTGAAAAATAAAGAAATTTGAAATAAGTGAAATTTTTAGATGATTATGAACCATCACAAAAAATAAAAAAAAGTAAGCATTAAATGATTTAACAATAAAATTAAAGCAAAATTAATAACGAGTGTTTCCCCCTCTTGCTCTGATTACGGTTTCCATTCGTCTGGGCATGCTACAGATTATGTTATCGATGATTTCTTGAGGCAACCGCTCCCACTCCTCAAGTAATGCGTTTCCAAGTTCATTCAGATTGTTGGGGGGTGGCATTCTGGATTTAACCCTTCTTTTTAGCAAGTCCCAGACATGCTCTATCGGATTCATATCGGGGGAATTTGCTGGCCACTGCATCACCGGTATACCTACGTGGCTCAGATATGCCTGTACCGATTGTGCACTATGAGCACGAGCATTATCTTGCATTAGAATAAAGTCTTCACCAATAAATGGGGCAAATGGTACAACATGTTCTTCTAAAATGTCTCTGATGTATCGATCTGCTGTCATGGTCCCTCCTGTGACTATCACTAACTCCGTGCGAGCTCCCAAACATATCCCTCCCCAAACCATAATCGAGCCGCCACCATAAGCCACTGTGTGTTCAAAATTAGACTGTATGTGGCGTTCTCCTTTGCGTCTCCATATTCGCTGTCTCCCATCGATCTGTTTTAAAAGAACTCTGCACTCATCAGTAAAGAGAACCTGCTGCCATTCGTTCAAATCCCAATGACGATGTTCTCGCGCATAGCTTAATCGGTTTACGCGGTGACGTCTCTCAAGTTTTGGGCCTTTGGCAGGTATATACGACCCTAAACCAACTTCTTCAAATCTCCTGCGAACTGTACGCTCACTTACTCGTACTCCTCGAACGTCTTCCAGTTCATTTCGAGCTTGTACAGCCGTTAATCGCGTATTCCTACGAACTCCAAGTTGTAAAAAACTGTCATCTCGCCTCGATGTACATCTTTTTCTACCTTGACCCCTCCTCCTCACAAGAGAATTAGACGATCTGTACCGCTGGATGCTGCGATGAATCGTTGATACTGGTCGACGAAGCCTTGAGGCAATCGATCTGTAGGTATGGCCATTTCTTCTCATTTCATCAGCCCTAATGATTTCCAGTGATGTTAAGTCAGGCATAATAAAGAGCTTTTAATAAACAAAATTGCCTATAGAATAACAAATTTATAAAAAACCATTAAGTGCAATTTTTCAAAAAAATTACAATTACGTAGTTATTACTCGAACAAGTTGACAAAACGTATTGTTCGGGAAAATAAAACAAATGAATGAAAAAAGTGTATGTCATCTAATTTTCTATTTTCAAATTTGACAATAAATTAAAAAAATATCATAACTGGCCAGTTCCTCAAGTAAAAGATTTTAAAATCCTGCTTTTTTTGTGTTCCGCTAATTGTGCCGGTGTGTATATTTATAGATTCACCGCAGGCTGTGATAGCTGACTTTTAAATTTCATTGAAAAAATTTAAGTTATTGGCTTTTAAACTCAAATAGTAATAAGCTGTCTCTATCACTACTAGCACTGAATACACACACTACAAATTTGTGAGGTCATAGCCCAAAAGCGTCTACCTCTAGTTCATTCTATCTAATGGAGTTTAAAAGACGACTTATTTTATTTTCAAAGAAGTTCAAACATTTTTCTAAAAACTTCCAGTAAAGTGATAGTAGACTTTACTGAAGTTTTATAGGAATTCTTGGAAGAGCGCGAGAACTTCAGCAACACATGTTTATTTAGACCTATTCAATTCTTTTCACTTACACAAAACTTTAAAACACAATATACTATCACTTTTGTACTTTAAAACTCCCAAAAATGTGAAAAATAGAAAATCTAAATAAAATGACAACCTCACTTCTCCCGTTCCCGCCAAAAAGTCTTTTATAACATTGTAAGGCCAAGAGTGGGTTTACCACAAACTTAGTATTGGCTACGTGCACGACAGTAGCGCGCCACCTAGCATACGCAACTATGCGGGATTATGTCAAATAATGACATACAAATGTTTTATTGTTTTCTAGTAAATAAAGTAATTAAAAGATATATAGAAAGACGACATATAGTATTATTAGGGGATTTGTTAAAAACTGAAAAATTGATACTTGTATAAAAACCTGTTTTGAAGTATTATATAGACTCAGGTGTTACTTTGCAGAAATCCATTTCATATGATGAGTTCCTAACATCTTTAGCTATTTTCCGCTCAAAGTCCAAAAACCTCCAATCGACACGTGTTTCACCTCCCAACGAAGCATTCTCAGAATATACCAGAGATCGGACTCGGTCACCTAACCAGCATAAATGTACTTCAATCCTTTTTCTAATACACACATTTCGTTATTCGGAAATTGTACATTTGAGATATTTGTAACTCTATTATTAAAGGAATGCTGTATATTTATATTTTGTGTATTATCTGCACTTTCTTTGCTTCTAACAAGTTGTCGTCATTTTTTACGACAAATTGAGGTGACCGAGTCCGATCTCTGGTATATCTTGAGGAAGCTTCGTTGAGAGGCGAAACACGTGTCGATTGGTGGTTTTTGGACTTTGAGCGGAAAATAGAAGTATATAAACACAATATAACTTTCCAACCTCAAACTGTGATGAAAGGAAATAAATTAGTTTGAACATAATATGTAAGAAATCTTGAAGAGTTACGAAATAATGGCAATCGTTATTTAATATGAAGCCACATCATTTGTCCAACACTGATGATATTGACACCCTATAAAAGAAGTTTAAACGTAAGTACTCTCGATAACTTTAAACGTAATGAAGCTCACTTAATTTAGTATTTTACGGTAGGTGAAGTACTTTAATTAATATTATAATTTATTTATTACAGATCAATGATTCTCGTGTTGTCATTGAAGTAAATATAAATAAATTGTCTCTCCCGAAATGTTGCAGATATTTGTCACGACATACGCTGCGATCGCTTCTCTATACCCCCACCATGCACTTTGCACGTAGCGAATATACTGGCGTATAGACCGATAGATGTACACAGAGAGCGAGTGGGCATGTAATCTTTTATGATAGTGGCACGAGTAGGTAAGGGACAGCAAACGAGACGCTATTGTAACCCGTTTTTAACGGCAAGTCGTCACAAGTTGTCACGCTGTGGATGACGCTGTTGACTTATTATTTTGTGTTATTTCTGTTTTACTTCAAAGAAGTACTGTATTTTTCAATAATGGTTACGTGTTCTGTATGCGATCGTGATATTATATATCGCAATAATAAAGGGAATAATTCATTTCCCAGGTAAATTTGATTAATTAAAAATCGTCACGCGTCAACGAGATCTATTTTTTGTCTATACGCCAATACATATTAAGTTTATGGGGTTTGCAATAGGTTGCCTACCGTATTGAATGAGCCTGTAAAGAATCTGACTCTAGTATTTGTAAAGCTGATGTGAAATAGTAACTAACCAAGAGATCGTGTACCTCAGACCAAGTATTGTAATACAATGTACGAAGCATTCGCTCTAAGACTGTATCCCTACGGTGTTCTTTTTTTGTTGACCGGGTTTCTAGATTTTACAAATGTACGTGACTAGGAAGATCACAGTACAACGAACACAAAACACTTAGATTTACGAGTATTTTGTAAATAATTATTCCATGACTGACTCATACGCTGACACAAATTACACTGACGGTGCGAGGTTGCCAGAACTATATCTAACTGTTTTACTTGTGGTTACACTAAATGAGATAGAAAGAGAAACGAAAATTCGTTTGATACACGGTGGTAAGAGCTGCAACCTATTATGGCTCCGTCCATTCGTTTTTTGGTCCGAGTCGTGTACAATGCTGTGGTACAGTTTAGTCGAATTGAGGTAGTCAGTGATAATTTATTGCACACGTTGTATGTGCACCTTGAATTCTTAATAAAGCAAGATATTATAATTAAATATCGTGGTTTAGTGAATCTTTGATTGTGGTATCGTAATCGTGAACTCGAAACGTGGTTTCAGTGTAGTTAAAAGTAGTGTTCAGTGAATTAGTCCAGTATCATGGTGTTCTAGAGAGCCTCATACATAGTGTTTTAGTAACTGTTTAGTTTATAAGTGTGCGTAACATACGTATTATTTAATGCGCTTATGCGTAGTTTCAAGAACAAACAACTGACCATTATACGAGTATGACCTTAAAATGAGCACTTACTGTGCAGAAGCTTATACTGAAAATGGCTCTTCTATAGGTCATGTACACTTTGGTAGCGCGATAATATACAGATATTTATAACTAGCTTGGCCCGTGGTTTCACACAATATGTAAAGTATATCGCAAAACTTGACAGAGTGCAGCATAGGTTTCTAAGATACTTAAATTATAAACGCCATGTAAAATTCGATAATTACGATGATGCTAGTATTTTTCATGAAATTACATCACTTACAAAACGAAGAGAAATTGCCGATCAATGCTTTCTTTTCAAAATTATAAGAAATTATCTTAATTGCTCTGATCTGGTAGATAAGGTTCGTTTTTCTGTTATTTCGATAAATGGAAGATCTAGGCCAATATTTGCTTTGAAAAATACTAGCACAAAATATGCGAGCAATGAGTACTTCAGGAGAACCACAACTATGTACAACAAACGTAACTTTCAACCGCATAGGTATAATTATTTTTTGTGTCATATGCGGATACCTATAATTGGTTTATTTTGTTACCATGTTAATTTTAAAATTACCATTTATGTAATTAACTGTTGGTGTCCCAAATAAAAATTATTTAAAAATTATTTATTATTTATTTATTTAGTTTGTATTTCCTTAAAATGCATTAAATTGATATTTAAAATTTATTTCTTCTGAAACGAGTTTTATTTGCTTTACCCTAAACATAATTCAATGCAAAACCTCACACGAGTTAGAAACGAGTAGGCGAAAGGTAATTAAATTAACAAAACTACTTATGGTAATATTGATGAGACCGAAATTAATGTCTTAAGCAACACAGGCTTTTGCTTATCCTTCTAACTTTTCCACCGATCTTTCTTATGACTTCATTTTGGTTCACCTGGGTAAATACTTCAAATACTGTTTAATTTTAGCTATTCTGTTGATAGGCGTGGTTCTAAAAGGGCGCAGGAGGTATACGCTACATAAAAAAACATCGTGTGCGAGGCAATTTCCGACAAAGAAATTTTTTTTGCGTAGTTATTTAATTCATATTTCTGAATATAGCCTTCCAAGCGGGGCCCCCGATTCAATCCCTGATCAGATCAATTAGGAAACGCACTTTCTAAAATGGCATAGAGTCTGGATGATACTGGAAGCTCATATAATAATAGTAATAAACGCGCCAGACTACAACAATCATCTGATCTCAAACTAGAGCATTCCTTGTGTTATGAGAACTAGACGACGATGACTAGGGATGTTTCTCAGTACACCCAAACCAGAGACAATCTAGGAAAGTTTGTATCCTAAATTGATCCGACCAAGAATCGAACTTAGAATATTCCGCGTCTAGATACAACACCTAAACCAATGGGCCATGGAAGTCGTCAATTGATTTACTTATACTTAGATCCGCTAACATACTACTGATTCTTCATTTAAAAAAAGTTCAAAATTACGAGCACTCGCATTGTATTTAATGACTATTAATGACTGACGTCCAATCACGTTCATCAGTGAATATGAAACGTCAAATTGATCTAATTTCTATCTATCGCAATAGAAGGCGGATATTCTCTACGGCTGACACGATAGCATACAACTGCACTTCATACAGTTTTGTTAAAAAAATCAAACATTGAAAAAGTATTCACAATCGGCTAAAAACTGAAAATTGTCAAGATAAATCTCATCAGTTACCAAGAACAATACTTATCTAGAATGCTATCAAAAATAAGTCACTTACATACACAGGCTAAAATGTGTCAGAACCAGATTTTAGGAAGTCGAAGAAGTATATAAGGGCGATTTTTGGCGCTCATCTCTTCTACCTCATGAAGCGTGAAAGTACTATGTCGAGGCATAGACGTTGCTCGTCTTGGTATAATTATCTCATGGATCATCTATTCCTAGATATAGAATAAGAGATTCTCTAATACAGTTTATCGTTCGAATGCCGGCCGGCGACGCTCCGCCACCCCCCGCCACACCTTTATTGATCCCCTCACCCTTACCCGTCTGCCTAGCGACTGGCCAGTATAACATGACCTTCACGTCCCTTCGTTATATGTAAAAATGCAGGCAAAATAGGACGCTTTAGCAGGAAGTCGAGAGGTTACTTTACGATGGTATTCCCCCCTCAGGTGCTTGCAATTTTTATGGTAACCATGTCTCGTTCTGTCTTAATAATTTGTTGAGGCGAAAATTCTTAATGTTTTTCGAAATTAAATCTTTGTTGTCGCTTATAAGAGTAATATATTAACGCGTTATATACTTTGGAATTTGTAGGAAGTTATCATTTGATACGATAAGCTACGACCATTTTCTTAATTTTTTTATTTAGGAACCCTAAAACCAAACTCTAAGTAAAAAGTCAACTTTCGAAGTCGATGTCAGTTTTTGAGCCACCCTTACACGGAGATATCGTTTGAGCTGACTGGCAGGTGGAGGTGGGCAAAAGGCAACCATTGTTACGATTTACGATGCAATAAGACTGTCACGCGAATCTTACTCAAAAACAAAGTATGCAAAAATACTATACGTATTTGCAAAAATACTTTATGTATACATTATATATAAAAGAAACCCGTTGATTGATTTTATCTGGATGACGTTTTACTGATCTGGGAAGATAGTAAGTGTTCGCAATTTCGACGATCTCGTTAGTCTTTGTATAAACTCATTTGCATTTTATTAATTGTAACCGTAATATTGTGACCGGCTTGAAATATCTGTTACAATTACGTGACTCGAGAAAAAATGAGATTAAATATAACCGTACTAATGTAATTTACTAACTCAAAGTAACTGTCCCAGATATACAGGTGTTTACATAAAATAGTATATCTATGGTAAAAGACCTGTGACGAACAGAGAAGTCAAGTTCAAGTAGTCAATTTGGTCCTCTGTAATTAATTCTCTTATTATTACTTTAAAGTTTCGACTTGTACAAAATTATGGGTTAACGAGATGTATCATTATACCAAGTTTAAAGTTTATAAGTCGCATTATTTTCCAGAAAATCGACTACGACTGACAGACACAGATATACGCATGAGTGGTTAATGGTCCCCGTTTTTCTTTTGAGGTGTGTAATCCTAAAAAAACTGCTCTCAGCAGTCAAACGTATGTTTTACTGTTACTGTACTGCCACAATGTCAATGGCTGCCGTTATATGATAGGTTAATGTCAGGTAAACAACGATCCAATATTACGATGCTTTAAATAAACGTGTATTGTAAGGACTGATGGTGAGTGACAAATACTTTCGAACTATAACGCAATTATCATTTATTTTCTTGACGTTTGTGTGAGCGCGTAACGACCGCCTGCGACCCAGCCCAGCTGTGGCGAGACTGACGTACGATGACAACAAGCGTGGCTTGCCGGCTGAGAACTGTTACCTAGCAACGGCACCCCTTCTAAACACGCCCCTTACGTACCCCTCACTCACACTATTGCCGATCATGATAGTGAAGGGAAGTGTATCGATATCAATGTTTACGCTAACAAATGTTATCGATGAATTAAATATTGGAAGTTAAATGGTTTGATGGTTAGCATATGGTCTTTCATTGAAAATATTAATACGTTATTTTTGTTAAGAACAAATTTAAATTTTGAGTTAAAAATAAAACTTTTGATAGCATTTGAGTCAAGACAGACAAGGCGAATTGTTAGATAAGTGACGATGAATTTTTAATAAAATAAATCGAACGGTTCTGTGTATAAGGGACAAAGTAACATATTGGTCATTTTAATTTTTGTGGTAAATGCTTCTATTCAGTACAATTTCCAGTAAAAACGTATTGTAGCATAGAGAACAGACATAGATACACAGTAAATATAGAAATTTACATAAAATTTGGCTTCACCATTTCAAGCTTCAACTTCAAGCTTTCAAGCTTTTAACTTTAGGGACCTCTCCTGTAAAGTTATGACCAATTGAGACGTACTTAAAATGGCAAAATTTAGCTTTGTGTAACTAATGTCTAAAAATAGTTGAATTCATTCCTAATTTTTTTCGCATCATACCAGCACGAGGCATTGACGTCGTTGCATTCAGATCTCATGCTATTATTCACAAGTAGCAGACATGATTTCAAATAACATCATTTTTATTCTAAATTTCTCGAACATTGTAGATATTAGGATTTGAATCTGTTATTAATAATATTACTACTATACTTTATTGTACGGTGGATATGCCCGAAATCAAGTGAAAATAAGTTAAATGCTGTAGAAACGCGGTCTCTTAGAAATAGGTGCGGCGTCACCCTTGCGGACAGATTAAGCAATGAACAGATATGCAGTATGGCAGAGCTGCACAACAGTGTTATTGTAAAAATTAGTAAGGGAATACTTTGATGGTTCGGGGACATAGAAAGAATGAGTGATAAAAGACTAACGAAGACAATCTACACAGCGAAAGCGAGTGGTAAAAGAAGCCAAGGAAAACCAAGGCTGACTTACGATGATCAAATAGCCAGAGTGTTAGCCGACAGAAATATCAAAACACACCACACACACCTAAGCGAAAATGTGTGAGGAGAATGATGAGATTTGAGGAAGCGAAAAAGTATGTACCGCGAAGTTTGGCGCTTCGTCCTCTTTAACAATCCTGTTAGGGATACAGCGTGAAGATATGAATGTAGGTATGTATGTACTACTAAACGAGAAATTCACAGCGGTGGTAATGATCACAAAAAATGGGCTCTAGTTACTGCGCGTCGTTGTTCTTGATCATGGTGTCGATTAGGACAACAGTAGAGCAGGGGCTACTAAAGATCTTTGGGTAACGAAGGCTACCAAAAATGACCGACTTACCGACTTACCGACACCGACACCAGTTACAATTGTTCCTTTCTATTTGAGGAATGTCCTTTTCCCTTTCGACTACATTTTAATAGTTTTCTAACTTTACATCTATAAATACTAGCTTATTTTAGCTTATTTTCATTAGCTTACTATTTCAAAGTCAAGGTTAAAGTCAAATCAATTTATTCAAGTAAACCCAATTACAAGGTGGTTTTGAACGTCAAATCTACTTTAGTTCAGTTCAAAGAGAAGAGCTGGACACTGAGAAAAACCGACAAGAAACTCAGTCACGTATCATTTTTTCAACTTCATTTTACAAAAGGTTTGTTAAAATACAATATTAGGGAGCGAGTAAATGCATGCGCAGAGAAGATCATTTCCACACTATTGTTTTATCTTAAACGAAATCGTTTATTTTATAGTATGATTGTCTAATCAATGTACGTTTTATAACAAATCTAAATTTATTTTCTGTTAATTGAGTGACTTCTTGAAAAACTTTACAATAAAAAAAATGCACCCAAAAACGAAACATTTGACTTATGTAGTTTAAATTTTCAAATAACCAATTTATCACGACCTCAGGTTCGTAAACCACCAATTCCCAGACAGGTCTATATTTTTCCTCGTATAGGTACATGATAATTTCAAAGATGTATAGGACGGCAAGGTGAGGCAGCTATTGATCATAAATAAATTTACAAAACATAATATCTGTAAAAACAAAATTTAATTTAGAGAGACGCATAGATAGATAGATAAACAGCTTATTCAAGAACACGACACAAATCACAGGAAATAATAAAATAAGCATAAAAAAGACATATTTAATAATACATAAATTTTAAAAGATTTAATATACACATAAATAGAAAGTATCGACATCGTCCCATCTCTAAAACTTGACGCACGCGCACTGAGCTTTTACAAAAGTTATAAAACACTGCGCAGTTGGGAGAAATGACTCAGTCGAAAGATGTACACAGTCGAGCAATTACCGAAACCATGTACGTAGTCTGATCATTCGATACTCGGTAATTGGAATGAGATTAATATACCTGACTGTTCGTGCCGGTTTTTAGCCAAGGGCTAGGACTGAAAGAGACAGAGGTTATACTGAGATTTACAGTTCGACACTTAATAATTCAATTTCACAGCTAATAACTTGTATATTTTTCGACGAATTTCAATCAATTTTTCACAATTGTGTTCACAAATAATAAACCTCTTTCAGTTACTTTAACGATACAATTTAAAAATGAGTCAATTAAAGTCTATGTATTTATTTTAAATTAGCGACCCGGCCCGGCTTCGCACGGGTAGAATTTTTTTTTAAATAAAATACAGCCCATGTTACTTGCTGATAATGTAGCTTTCTACAGGTGAAATAATTTTTGAAATCGGTTGAGTAGTTATTGAGTTTATCCATTACATACAAACAAAGTTTACTTCTTTATAATATTAGTATAGATTAGCTATACTTGCAACTTCATTCACATAAACTCCAATATTCAGTTAAATATAGTAACAAATAATGTCATTAAACAATTGTAGGAAAATCATATCCGCCCTAGTACATTGAACTTATGAGCCGCAGGTGACAATTGTTTTTCATTATAATACTAAAGGTTATCGGGGGCCGTACCACCATCTCTTATAGCATTATTATTTTAATGTTACTTGATCAAAAAAGCCTGAAATTCTAACAGTAGGTTAGTGATTAGTTTTATCATTCGACATTATCATCAGTAGGCAAAAGAAATCCGTAAGAACCGCGATGTTTGGCCGTTCAACTTACCTTAACTACCCGCAAGTCAAGTCGAGTAATATTAAAATAATAATGCTAAGAAATGTGGTAAGTCCGAGGTGTAATGATTTTCTGTTATTGGCAATGAATTGCTTTATTCTTGCGAGTGGTAGGAATCAGCAGGAATCCGGAACAGGGTCCGGATTGCTATCACCATCTTGCCCGCTAACGTTCTCGCCGAACAGCCGTGGTCGCACTGTTGAGTATCTATGTGGACGGTGAGACAGCTGGTGACAATACTGGCACGAGAGACACATCTCAATCCTCAGGATTGTTAATGTATTTGCAATCTAAAGTGCATTCTTAACCTTCATATCGTAAATGTAATAATTTGAATGAGAATATTGAATTAGCATGAAATTAAATATCTTATTAAACGCGTAACATAATATGTAAGAGTTACAATAATGATTATTATTATAACTAAAACGAAATTAATGAATTGAACTGAACTAAAAATATTTCAAGTTTTAAATATAATTATTCATTTTATTTTAGTTACTTTCGCTATAAACGCGAGTTTTCGGGAAAGATTCTCCTGCAAAAACCTAAGTATATATCCAATACCTATATAGTTTACTGCAGACTAAACGAAAAATTACCTTTAACTCAATATATTTCCAATTATGCAATGTAGATAATTACATTGCTTTGCAATGGAGTCGCTTAAAAGGAAATATTTAAACTGCAAAAGTTAACTGCGTCATTTTTAAGAAGTCACTCAACGGAAAAGACATTTGAAGTCGTTATTTTTATCAAATTTAAATCTCCCTACATTAATTGAAAAATCATTGAAGTAAATTATTTCGTCATATAGAAAACTGTAGTCTGGAAATAATCTCTGCACATGCGTTTTAAGGCATTATTATATTTTAATATATAGTGAAAGTGAGTGGTAGACTGGTAGCAAAAACCACAGAAGACCAAGCCTGACTTATGAAGATCAAATAGACTGTGAGCTGATAAAAATGTCAAAAGCACTTGCAAACCCAGACGAAAGTGTGTAAGAAGAATGAAGAGGATTGAGGAGGTGAAAGAAGAATGTAAAGACCGCGATTGGCGCTCTGTCCTCTCTAACTACACCGTTAGGGATATAGCGTGAAGGTGAGCGTATACGTGTACGTATGTATTATACTGTAATAATGGTAGATTCATTCGAAAACACTTGTAATTGGTTTACTTAAATAAATCGATTAGCCTTTGATTTTGAAATGTATTCATTTATGTAATTCATGGGCGGCAGATACACGTAGTTACAACGGCGGTCGAAGTTCAATTCCATTATACAGTAAAGCGATAACTTTTTCGTGTTTATAACATTCCAGCGGGGTACGCCTTGATTATTAATTGAACAGCAGAGCCGCCAGAAAGGTATCCGTACACGCGTTGAATACTCAATGTTAAGTTTATATTAAATTAGGCCAGGAGTTGACCGCAATAGTCGTGAAATAAACTGTTAAATAGTATTTATTAAGATCTATCATAATAAGTATATTATTAGCCACAATTTTGTTCTCGAAGGTGATCTTCCTAATCAAAGATCTTTGGAATAAACTGCCCGCAAATTTTAAAATGTTTTTGCGAATTACTCATAGCATGGAATTTAGGTATCACTGGGTATTCGCCCTATCAATGCAGCTTTCATATCTTACTGTTTAATTTGAAGCCACGTAACTAATGCGGTAGTACGCAAAACCCAGCGACCATATAAACAAAAAAAAAACTGTGCAGTATTCTAGGAAAATTCATTTTTATTCAGATTATATTCTTACAACGAATGATTATATGTCAAAAGCATTAGCATACCTAGACAAAAGTGTGGACCGCACAGCTTTGTTCTCTATCCTCTATTATTATCTACAATATATATGTATTATTTTCTTAAAAAATATTGCTTTTTTTATACGAAATATTTACAAATCATTGACATAAGAACAACATTTTTATACTATAAATGAGAATATATATACTGTATTTATGAGCATAATATGTAATTTACGTTTCATACATTTTTCTACATAAATTATATAACTTAGACTGAATTTTGAAAACTGAATTATTATGTCGGCTTTTTATTTATTTTCATTCAACAATTTATTGCGTACGCGAAAACATGTACACAGTTATAGCAGAAAGAAAAGCAAAAAAGTGTTGCTTATTTGTATTCTCCAAGCAGACCCGCGAGTGAACTATTTTTTAAGAGACATTTGAGAGGCATGTACCGTAAGTATTATTAAAATTAATAAATAATATTCATAATCACTGTACTAAATAAAAGAATGAATAATAAATGTAGTAGCTTATTTTTGTACTTATGGTAGCAATATAAATGATATTACTTACAGTTGGTAGTTTGTAACAAGACTAATTACAATTGACAGCTCCTGGTCTATAGGCTATTGTGAATGGATCTCTCACATGGGAGCGTCTCGTACACGTAGTTCAGCTTTCTCTCCCTTAATTCAATATCTTTGTTAAGGGAAACTTACAGCAGGGCATATACCTATTGCAGTATATTAAAAAGGGGCACCTATAGCCACGAAAAATGTACCTTAGGACCTACAGAACAAAATTGAATTTAGAAAGTGTAGTATTTAGTTTTATAGAAAAGAGTTCGACTATCATCTGTTCGTCGACTTCATAAAACCTTTTTTTTTTAACAACATCGATCGATAAATAATATAATATCACTTTTCAAAGTTTTCGATACATATGATAGCGTTTAGGTAATATTTAAAAAAACGAAAAATTTAATAGCTGGGGAAAATATGTAACAAGGGAAAATAAGTTTGTAGGATTCCTTACAAACTTATTTACAAAAAGACAACTCATATGTCTTTTTCCGTCTATAAGTCAATCGATTTTCTCAGCAACTATGTCACGGACTAATTTATTTAGTTAATATTTTAAATAATTAATTAATTAGATAATATTCCAAAATATTAATAAAAATAAATAAGTAAATAATATTCCAAAATATTAACAATAATAAAGTGTCAAACAATTTCCGAAAGGGAGTATTAGCTACTGGATAGCGAGTTAGCCATTATTTTCGTAACAAACATTTAGAATTTTAAAAATATGAGGTGTACTGTAAATTGTTCTAAAAAGATCTGATTTTTTATGGAGCTCTATAAAGATCTATAAATATTCAGAAAATAGGTAACATCATAAAAACTCTCTGAATCTACTGATTTCAATTTGTCGAATAAAGTTAATAAACCTAAAAAATGTAATTCAGTAAAAGCAAGAATGTTCGCTTTAACAATGAATTATGCTAGCCTATAGCCTCGAAGGTCAGCATTCCAGGACGCCAATGCAAATAACAAAGAGATCTTTTTAAGATTTTCCTTTACATCCTCCCTTTCATTGTCGGCGCTCGCCTTTAAGGCTCTATCCTCATGTTTAAATAGCTGTGCGTAAATTCGTCCGATGTCTTATTATTTACAGATGATTTATGTAACACAACTGTCTATTCTTTTGGTCACGGCTCTTGAAGTTGTTGTTCCCTGTTGAAGTTGAATGAAGTTGTTGTTCCCTCCTAGTACTTGGATATGAAAACTCGTACCAAAATAAAAGTTAAAATCAAAACCCAACAACGTAATTCAATAAACTTATAAACGAGATTAAATAATTGTATCTACCTAATTTATTCAATTCAATGCCAAGTCAAAGGTGATTCTGCTTTCCTTTGCTTATGGCCTTCAAATCTGGCAATGAATTAAAAAAAATAGTTTTTTTGTCATTTAAATTATTTACCTTTTTTTTTGTTATATACGTTGGGGAAGTTTAGTTTTATAATTTTTATAAAATTTTTTTTTAGTTTGAAAAATATTGCTCATTGCATTTTTGTTTTGAGTGTTGTATATTTTAGAAACGTCGTTTTCAAAAAAATACGTAGTCTATGTCACGTGCGTAATTGAGACGAGTTCATAACTGTTAGTTACAGGTCCGTGAGACCCACAAGGCATGTTTCGTGATTTTTATTCAGCAGGCACCCCAAGGGTTAATACTTTCATTTAGCGGAGAGCAAGTGTTAAGCTTCACGAATAAGAGAGTATTTGTGAATACAAATATACGTCCAAGTCTAATACTTCTACCAATTATTTCAACATACCTTCTGCTTATCCAGTTGGCTGAGTATGTCGTCAACGTCGCCAACGGTAACCGTAGCTGCGCGCATCATGTCCGTCTCCACCGACAACCAGTCACGAATCTGGGGACAACATATTATTGTTTTATTTTTAATTTTTTTATTACTTTTATTTCATAGGCAAATCGAGTTACATCCAAGTTTACACCTATATGTCATCACAGACAAATATATGAACAAAATTAATTTATGATATAAATGTGTATGATAAAAAATGTTATCTGTATAATGTCATTAATACAATTCAATTTTTTGTTCTTAATTCAAATTATATTTATATCGCAGCTGAGTAGGTCAATCCCATAGGTTTTTGTCACATAGGTACTCAGATAATTTATAGTAGCCTTCCGTGTATATTTTTTCTTTAAAACTGATTTATATTTATCTAAAGGCAAATTTTGTATGACGACTAGAACTCTATTGTAAGAACTCGGACGTAACTCGGACATCTTCATTGAAAGACTAGCCATGGCCCGCAACTTCGTCTGCGTAGATGTACAATATACAGCCTACGTCCACCCTGAAGATACATTCTAAATATTGGTGAAAGAATTTTTGAAATCAGATGAGTAGCTTCGGAGGTTACCCCCTACACCCAAACTTACAAACTTATTTAAATCTTTACAATATTTAAGAGCGATAGTGTGTGGTAACAATTGACGATCGAATGTGACAATAGCCGGAGTAGCCAACTGGGAGAAATATAAAACTTATTAAAGACCATCGCGCATATACAATCCAGTATCCAATGTAGACACCTTCTCTTCATCCGTTACAAAGTTTATAAGCGTCTCGCGACAGTTCGAACTTAGTTTCCGCTGTTAGAATTAGTTTTGTGATAGATTACCGAATAGTTATAAAAATCTAACAACTAACTCTAAGGCGATCGTCTCCGACTTTTAAGTTAATTAAAAGAAGTCGTTTATATAGGTGAAACATTTTCCTTATACAATTGCAGCAACGAAGTTCGAATTGTCGCGAGATTAAAAATGTTAAAGTTCAACTTAAACTTCAAAAAAAATAATTAAACCGACTTCAGACCTTTACTAATCGAAACATGAGTACAAAAATAACTTAACAAATATTTACAGTGCAAACTATTACTTTGAAACATGATGTTGTAGTCCGAATTAATAAATCTGTAACTCGTTTATAATAATAATGTTCTTAATAGTTTTTATGATTTACAAGTCCGCTAAGATTTCACTTATACTATTGTTTTCGCAGCGGTCACCGGTGCTCGATGCTTATTATATTGATTTGCTGGTTAGTTAAAAAGTTAATCCCATTAAATTACACTTTTTCAAAGCCTTTTCTTATCTACTGCCGTCAACAGAATCCAGTATTCAGTAAATTTATTTTTATAAAACCCATCGCTATGTACTCGCGTGCTCCATTCGTTCTGAGGCCACCTAAAGAAAGGCACGTAGTATTTTTTTCAATAGAGAAAAGGTCTTTGTAGCGGCAACGACGGTCATCTGCGACCGCAATCCCGTCCTGTGCTATAACGTCGCCATTCGAATACTGATTTACACAGCCTTGTGGTGACCCTGAACTGTGACACACGGGAGCTTATTCCGTGCGTTTCCGTGGCATTCAATTTCTTAAAATACATAACGACGCTTCGTTGTTATGATTTTTTTTTAAATATCTCGGCAAATTAATAATAACTTCAAGTGACATCTAGTAACTAACAGAAAACGGATATCTTTCATAATTTTATTTTCAGTTTTGGATCAAGCGGCATCCGAGTGAGGTCGTCGGCAGCGCCCGTGCATTTTAGTCAGTTTTTAGTTTAAGGTGGCCGTGTGCACGCATGCAAACTCATTTGTAAAGTTATCTTATATTAATAAAAAAAACAGCCAAGTGTAAATCGGACTTCTGCAGCGAGGGTTCTGTGTCACACTATATACACGTATTTGTGTTATATAGGTATTTACTAAAAAATTGTATTTTCTTTCATTCAGTTCGGAATTGTTAGCGCGATCTCAAAACACGAGCTCTTTTTATTGTTTGTTATTTTAACTTTAGTTTTGTTTGTTCGTTAGTTGTAGAGTTTTTGTTATAATCACACTTTATTTTACACATATTATCGTTTTGACGATAGAGCAAAAACAAAAAAACTTTTGTTTACGTGATAAAACTATAAATTAATGACATTCAGTATTTTTCCTGAAGAAACATGATTCTAAGTCAACGAGAAATACCTTAAAGGTTTTAATGAGTTCGCAAATATCAGAATATATAACTTAAATCGCTGTATATCAATTGCATACATAACTAAAATATCTAAAACGGGAGATTTAAAGCGATTACCTTTTTATTTTGGCTTGACTTTTCGACCGACTTGCATTGGCTGTGGCCTCAAGAAAACTTGAGTTTTGCTTCGCCTCAAATTTCCCGTTTTAGATATTTTATAATGCAACGCGAAAGTTTAAAAGTTTATGTTATATATACATAATTTTTAAACGTATTCTACCGAAAATACTGTCCATGTGTTTACAGTAACAGCAAGAATTTCGTCGAAGAAATATAGCCAGGGAGCTGGCTTGGGAGAAATCGTTTCACTGAATGTCATAAGGGTTTGGCTTGGATGAATTATGGGGTACCGTACAACAGATTATAAACATATTATCGTTCAGATTATGCATTAACTTTTTTGCTCATATTTACATTAAAAAATGTAAAGAAAGTACAGGCAATAAGCCGAAATCTCTGGCTGCTTGTCTTGTGATAATTCCTCTTCATAAAAGTATGTTGCTCAGTACGGAACTAAATATGCAAATTATTTTCTATCCTATTCAATTATTAAGACAATAAATAAAAAAAGCATGTGTGTACTCGTACTAATGTACGCACTTAAGAACTTTTATGAAGTGAATATAAATATAAAAAAGAAAACTGTACACATTAAATGACAACAATTCTTTGCCTGTTCTTCTTTCCTCCTTCTTCACGGCATGGCGCACAGATTAGCGCATTTGCCAATGTCACGTATTGTATTAGTATGTAAAATCGTTATCATAAAACTCCTCCAGTAA
This sequence comes from Zeuzera pyrina, assembly GCA_907165235.1. NCBI lineage: Eukaryota > Metazoa > Arthropoda > Insecta > Lepidoptera > Cossidae > Zeuzera > Zeuzera pyrina. The sequence continues at coordinate 19,881,764 of OU015638.1, read as the reverse complement.
AGTGATAGTAGACTTTACTGAAGTTTTATAGCACTTCTTGGAAGAGCGCGAGAACTTCAGCTATACATTTTTATCTATTTTATTTTATTTAATTATTTATGTACATACACATGTTTAAGAAATACATGAAATGAAATTAATATACAAAGGTACCGCTTATTTCATCATGAAATTTCTTCCAGCAGACCTGTGATAGAAAAGCCGTTACGAAAGCCAAATCTAATGTGTATGAATCCCAAAAAAGTATACAAAATAGAATACACACTATATGAGTCATACATACATATTATATACATATATATTATGATCATACAACATATTATAACTAAATTATACATACACTATAAATAAATACATTATAAATAAATTTATTTAGACCTACTCCATTCTTTTCACTTATACAGAACTTTAAAACACAATATACTACCACTTTTGTACTTTAAAACTCCCAAAAATGCAAAAAATAGAAAATCTATATAAAAGGACAATCTTACTTGTCCCGTTCCCGCCAAAAGTCCTTGCCTGTTCTTTGATCACGCCCTTGCAGTAACACATGAATAGTTGACCATAAATGTTACACAGTTCTCGCTTTGAATCGTATATATGTTATTTTTTTTCATTAGGTCTATAGTATGTATATTGTTTATTATTTCTTTTATTTTTCTTCGCATAAGCAATATGAATCACTTGTCAATCGCTTATCGGTTTCTAGACTATGGCAGAATATCAAAGTTTTGCTCCTATGGGCAAAGCTGTACTCTGAGTGACCTTTTCGTACAGCTGCAACGCACACATGTGCGATTTTACTGTATACAGTTTTATGTTTCTTTTTAATTTTATTTAATACTTTATTTATTTACGGTATTAACTAATTAATCTGTGCTATAACTACATGCATGATTATTATGGCATGTGTGTGTCTGTATGAATAAACGTTTCATCTATCTATCTAAAACTGACCACATATAAAATAATAAAACTGGCCGTTTGAAATGAATGAAATAAAAAATAATAAATTATGTGTTACATCACCGCGCGTAACTTTGTTGCACGCTGAGAAATATACTCTGTTTTTCCAAACGCGCTAAAAGGAGTATAACTTAAAAAAAACTATAAATGGGATTCAAAAACAAAAATTTCATTTAGGTATGCAAGTGTTTTTCACATTTCTGTCAGCTAATACCTGGCTATTTGATCTTCGTAAATCAACCTTGGTCTTCCTTGGCTTCTTATACACTCACTTTCGCTCTATATATTTTCTTCGTCAGTCTTTCATCACAAATTCTTTCTATGTCTCCGGACCATCTTAGCATTCCTTTCTTCATTGTTACGAATTTGTATGTAATATTTCGTTTCAATTTCAAACTAGTTGATTAACACGTTTTCATTTGTGAAGCATCCTCAGAATTTTTTTTTGACCGAATCTGTTCTTTGGAATACCAAAGAACAGATTCGGTCAAACTAAAACCGTGAGTTCACTTTCCGAACTTGGAAACTTTTGGCAAAAAATAATTTAAAAATGTATACGAAATCATCATTTATTAACAACTAAACAAACTTCCTTGTGGAGTTTTGTTTTGAGTAAAAAAGTATCTAATGTAATCCAACAAGGCTCGGAACCGGTTTGAAAAATACCGTTAATGAAGATTTATAACGGTTTCATTCAAATTTTCGTACGCAACGTAACCTATAATCATTTAGCTCTATAACCAAAATACACCGGTTAACTCAAACGGGGCGAGTGGTTTTTAACCAGTGGCATTCTGAATGGCAGAATCCTGAAGAAACAGAACTAATATCGGTTAATAATGGTCAATGAACACTAACCTTAAGGCGACGCATTGGAAATTTTGACGCCGGGGATCTCAATTTTTCTAAGTGACTACTAAACGTATGACAGTGATATTTGGTATCCTGATTCTATTTCATTGACTTTATTTTGACAATTCCGATACACGGTTGGTCAACTTTTGTAACACAAAAAAAGTATCGAAGAAACCTCTTATAAAACAGAGATTTACATTTTACGAAGCAACAAAACCGATTTATATTTTTAAATTTTCTATATACTTTACTTTAAACATATTCCTCAAAATAACAGTTGGATTTTTAAAAATTAATTATGGTTTTTAAAATAAACGAAAATAACTGTTATTTCGTATTTTTCGTAAGCTAGCGCGCGCACGTTTGCATAGAACAGAGGATCTATTTTAGATTAAATTATTGTATATCAATGCGTCGCCTTAATGAGAAATTTATTTTAAGTTCCGTATAACGGAATACAAGGAACGAAACCCAAATATCAAGCCCAGATGCGATGAATTTTTATAATTTTTAGCTATTTCGCCTAAACTTACAAAGTCACTAATCAACACGTGTTTTGTTTCTTAACCAAGCAACCTCAGAATATTCCAGAGAGACTCGGTCAGATAACTAGCACCGAATTAGCTGACCGAGTCCGAACTCAACAGATATAAACATACACACATACATACCACCTAATATCACTACACATATTATAAAACAAAGTCCCCCCCGCAGCGTCTGTCTGTCTATCTGTCTGAACGCGATAAACTAAAAACTATCGAATGGATTTTCATACGGTTTTCACCAACGAACGGAGTGATTCAAGAGGAAGGTTTATGTATATAATTCATTAATATTTTGTGTCAATTAGTTGAAATATTAGGAAAAAATCGGGCCGACTGGGAGCTTTCATCGAAAACGCTGCCTGATCCCTTTGAGATACAACAAAACAATTAATGGTGTTCCTCTTTTATAGGTCTACAGAAAAGTCCGCGATGGCATATGTCTATCTTTTAAGGATAGCTTTTAAAGAAAACAGATGCAATAAACCACATACATACAATACATAATATCACCCAAAATAAAAGATTTAAAGTCCACAAACATATCTTGTTAGCTAAGAAACTGACAATGTAGGTATTTGTATGGTATTTATAAAGTTATTTTTGTGCTTGAGTTTTGTTTACTATAGTTATTTATTACTTTTCAGTGTTTTTTTTTATTTTGCTTTTGTAAGTAACACATTTTAAAAAATTGTGGCGTATGCGCTGGCTGTCATACATACACAGTCACATATGGCGAATTTAAAAGTGTTCCATTTTTTATATTATAGCTAGAAACCCCTAAAAAGTAAAGTAAAGTCAATATACACACACAGCTAGAACCTCAACGTTCAATTGAGCGCTTAATCAGAAGCTTTTCGTGGGAAAACCGGTGAAATTAATTCAATGGCGCTGCCCGCCGCGGTCGGGGCGCGTCCCACCATGTTCAATTAAGTGTGTTAGCTTTACATTTCACGGGGGTATTTCATTAAAAAGTAGGCAGGCGGATTAATAGTCTGTCATTTTAATTGTGCAACCACACTGAACATAATGGCTGAAGTAACGGCTGAAGCTAATAAACTAATAACAGTCACATTCCGTCTGTCCCATTACGGTGGCAGAACATGTCTTCCAAGCTAGTCCCGGGTTTGATCCCCGGTCAGGTTAATTTAGAAAACTAACTTCTCTAAATCAATAAATAATAAATACGCCAGTCAATGGACACTGATCGCCTGCACACGTGTGTGTTACTGGGAGTTCTCCAATTCGTTGAGTGGTATTACAGTACAAGCCTAATAAGCCTTAATGTACGCCAGACAATACACACCAATGATCTGATTTCAAACTAGGACATTCCCTGTGCTATGAGAACCAGATGACGTTTACTAGGGGCGTCTCCCAGTACACCCAGATCCGAGACATCTAGAAAAGTTCGTTTGTAAATTGACCCGACCGAGAATCGAACTCAGAAACTTCCGCGGCCGGATGCGACGCATAAACCACTGCACCATCGAGGTCGCCGTATTTTTGTTTTATTATTGTGATATTATTATTGTTATTATTATTTATCACAGCGTCTATTGCTGTTGTGTCTCGTTCGGTGAGTGAGAGTGGCCCATCGCCCCCTCCTCCTACTTTCCCTCCTTTCCCTGTTTTTCTAAAGGCCGGCAACGCACCCGTAATTCTCCCGGACATTACGGGTGTCCATAGGCGACAGTTGGTCACTCTTCATCAGGTGACCCGCTTGCTCGTTTAGGGGCAAACGTACCGTCACCGTATTCAACTTTAACTTGATTTGAATATATCTCGGCCTCACTACTATACCGTAAGTTTGACATCAAAACCATACTATAATCTACTTACATTGCCAATTAACGCATACAAAAACTATTGTATCATCAGCGGTTAGACGCCCCTTTGCATCCAACTCCTTTATCCAACCTAAAGCTATACCTATCTGACTAATACGTACCGTTATATTTTAATACCTATACCTCTATTCACACTTCACAGGGTAAATGGAAAGAATAAATGATGAAAGACTGGTGAAGAAAAGCTACAGAGAGAAAATGAGTGGTAGCAGAAGCCAAAGAAGACGAAGGCTGACTTACGAAGATCAAATAGCCAGAGTGTTAGATGATAGATATGTCAAAAGCACTTGCACACCTAGGCGATCATGAGAACATGTGTGAGGAGAACGACTAGATTTGAGAAGCCAAAGAAGTAGATAAGTACCGCGATGACTATCGCGTTAGGCATATAGCGTGAAGATAAGTATGTATATATGTACTCATACCTAACTATTTCTATTTCAATCTCCATAGATATAATCGTGATCATCTGTTCTAGACATTCTCCATTTACTCATCATTCACTCGTCTTCACATCATACTTTTCGAACACCAGAACCTTAGTTTTGTGCGTTTTTCGCTTCGAACCATTTTTTTCATACCGTCTTTCACCAGTTTTGATAAGAATCACTAAAATTAAAAAATGTAAACAAACATAATCCCATATTGTTATAAATAGGGCCTTTCAAGAATTTGGTCCGTTATAATAACAGCTCTGAATATTTTCTTATGAAAAGCAGAGTTATTTTTGTCGGAAAATATCATAATTCGAAGAATTCTTTTCATCAAATTGCGCAGAAGAGATAAACGGTTTGAAGTTAAAACGGTAAGGAAAAACGTAGCAGGACATTATAAAGTAACTATTCACTTAGAAGGTAAAATTACAACAATTTTAAATAAAACTGTTAAATAAATAGCTATTAAGTTGTGATTTTACACTTTCTAGAGCTAAAGATAGCAATCCCACAAAATAGGATCCCCACCAGCTATTCGGATACTCATACATACCATCACATAAATTAATGTATTTATAATTCGCTACATGGTTTTTATTTGATAACGAGTAGTATTTATTACCTCAAGCATACAAATAAATATACAATAAAGAAGTTCATATTACATATGTTACTTTAATTAATAAGAATGGAGATGTTTCAAAAATAATATGAGGTTCTAGCCATGACATTAACACTAATAATAATGCGCCAGACGACACATAATGATCAGTCTCAAATTAGAGCACTCCCTAAGCTATAAGAACCAGACGACGGCAATTGGGAGTGTCTTGTGCGGTACAGCTCCAGGAACGAGCACTACGCGTGCTGAGCCCTTCCTAATTTCGGCAAGGTAGCAATCGTACCGAGAACTGCGCTGACATCGACCGCGATACGCGGCGCTAATAAACAAAATTGTACAAATAATAGAGGCGAAATACCTTTAATGTCCGTTAGTCTTTAATGTGGTGGAGACCGGCGTGGCTTCCGGCGCCGTAAAGCCACAAAACGGAAAATACATCCACTTAACACCTTCCTAACCGCTTTGCCTACCACTTCTAGAATTATATAGTAACAGAGTAATGTAAAACAATCAAATACCAATTCCAGTCGGCGAACACAACATAACATGTAAACACTACAAGTCAGAATTTCTTTTAGCTTCAAAACAAATAAGATAACTGAGATTTACAACCAATACTCCAAATACTTTCCCTTTTTCCAATCACAAAACGACCGACCCTTTTTTAGACTTCTCTATTACAACTCCAATTCACACACTAAATTACCCATATACCAAAAAAATAAACTAAATCGGCGCTGACGGGACAACTAGCACCATCTCTTGGTATTAAGAGACAATAGAAACAATAATATGTGTTATTCCTAACACGTCTCCTAATACACCCAGACCCGAGACAATTTAGAAAATTTCGTTTCCTAAATTGACCCGGACGGAATCGAACCCGGATCCTTTTACGTTTAGACACAACACCTAAACCAATGCGCCATCGAGGTTGTCATACATTGGGGCCTTCGGGATTGCGACCGATCAAAGTGGGATCGGCGGGGTTGTTATCTAAAAATTTGCAGACAGCGACTAAATATAATAAAAAATCGACATCATGTAAGACGATTGCGTGTCTATTACGCCATGACCGTAAAATGCACTTTTCGTGGTGAATATATCGCCACCACGGCGCCACTGTACAAATAACATTATACAAATTCTCGTTTTGGCAACAGATACTGCGCGATATTTTGTTGTCGCATGCTGACTGCAAGTTAGGTAATAAGCGCATCGACCTTCCACGCGACCCCGAGGAGAAGGACAGCACGTGTTGTCCACTCTATCGTATATAGCACTGCGAGGATGCAGATGGGAGCTCTGTAGCTGTCTCTCCCGAGAAGTATGTTTCGGAGAGGGTCTCCGGCTGCGTTCCGTAGGAGGTTGGTTCTGAAGCCCCTCGGCAACGCGCCGAGACGTTTTAGTAGGTATACTCAGTCTAGGGGAGTCTCACATAGCCTCTCCGCCGCTGACGTAATAAAAGGTAAGGTAAAGGTAAACTAAACACTGTCTGCCTATTAGTTTTGGTCTACCCAGTCGTCCGCGATAACTTTCAGTTGACAGATGAAACGTCAATACAGTGAGGTTACTGATGTTTTGATATTAATTTTTTTTAACCCTGTTCTTCATTATTTGGACCACATTGGACGCACTGTTGCAATTGCGAATTTTTCCAATGTCACGCAGTAATAAGTAAAACCACAGAAAAGCCTGACTAGTTTTAACATAAAAAGCATTTACATATATGAAATTCAATACAATTTTTACAAAACTAAATGACACGTATCGATAACTTTCTCGTGTCGGTGTGAAAGAAAATTGACACGAAGTGAGCGCCGGTCTGAAATTTATGTCGGAAGGCGGGGTTTAGGGGGGAGTTGCTCATCAGCCATATCCTACTAAACACTTCTTATAAGATTCCAACTACAACTGAAATATGAAAATACACGATGGGAACACATAAAACCTTCCCTTCTTTGTGAATTTCAACAATTGAACGAATATATACACTGGACTGGAGAAAGATAAAATTTTTATGCAATATGTGTTACAAATAAGTACATTAGGATGGAGTAATAAGCATCGCGGTCTTTACATATATATTGTACATTCATATATCGTAAATATTTGATCGGTGACGCTGTAAAAGCCACTAATAATAATAATAATAATTTATTTCAGGCTTATACCCAGAGATACTTATATTATAATACAATATGCTATATAACAATACAATACAGTAATAGTTGCAGTATGTAAATATACTAAAGCTTACAGCAAAGAGGAAGGTTTTTTTAGTTGATTCGTCTCCGACACTACTCAGTCAACGTAGTCCGGCCGAGTGTCCGTTAGATATTGTCCGTGAGAAGTATTCTCAGAAACAAACAAAAATTCACGAAATGAGTAAAGTTGATTTCAGCAAGAAAGCAAATAAGTTAAGTATTTAATTCTAAAATTTTGAATTTAATATTCGCATGTTTTTCCATATACTGATTGATGTCAAGAATATAACTGTCAGTGATCGTACCCAACAAATCATCACCACGCTGCAAAAACCTCTAGAAAGTGTTCAGCAAATACTTTGATCTGAAACCTCCCCATCCCTGGCCCAGTAACGGGGTGGTCATTCCGCTGATAGCGCCACCCAGCTTAAACCCGCGACGAAATGAATACCTTTATTGTTTTTCGCCTGAGCCTATTACCCTAACTTGATGTGACGCCATTTATTTGAATTCGAATGTATTTGGAGACGAAACCGAAGACAAGACAAGAAGAAAAGATCGATTTCATTGTTTAATATCTACTTTTGTGACCGCCATTTGAATAACATTTCGTTTATTTATTAATATTTAATATATATATTTTTGTAAGTAAATTTATTTTTATGATTGTAAGTATGATAAATGCAGTAGAAATGTGATCTCTTAGAAAGATGTGCGGTGTCACTCTTGCGGACAGGATAAGCAATGAAGAGATACGCAGTATGACAGAGTTGCACGACAGTGTTATTGTAAAAATGAAGAAAGGAATGCTGAGATAGTTCGGGCACATAAAAAGAATGAGTGATGAAAGACTGACGAAGAAAATATACAGAGCGAAAGTGGTAAAAGAAGCCAAGGAAGACCAAGGCTGACTTATAAACATCAAATAGCCAGAGTGTTAGCGGATGGAAATGTCAGAAGCTCTCGCATACCTAGGTGAAAATGTGTGAGGAGAATGATGAGATTTGAGGAAGCGAAAGAAGTATGTAAGAACCGCGATGCTTGGCGCTCCGTCATCTGTGACTACCCCGTTAGGGATACAGCGTGAGGATATGTATGTATATTTTTTATTTTTCATTTACTCTAAAGACAATTCAACATAAGTACAAATCTTCCTAAGTATTCACGGCTGTACTACTTAACGAATTTTAATTAAATTTTGTATTAAACATGATCCCTCAGGAGGTCCTAAGTTTTTTTTAAATTTCACGTGGACGAAATCGCAAGTAAAGATATAAAAAATAAATTAAATACAGAAGTGATATATTCGGGTCAAGCAAACATACTCTCATCGGATGAAATATTCATGAACGAATCGATTTAATAGTCTTAATAAGTATCGATCTGCAAACAATGAATTATTTGGTGAATTATGTCATAAATCATCCAGTGTTTCATCTAAGGAATCGTCCAGTATTTCTTCCGATGTATCATCCAGTGTTTCATCGACGAATCAGGCAATGTTACATCAGTATGTTTGCATGTATATATGCACGTGTTTGTGGATGAGTTTAGTCAGTTTACCTGTTGTACGGTAGTGTCGAAGGTGGCGAGCGTCGCTGCCGGCGACTGCTGCGCCGAGCGACGCCGCACCGACAGCCGCCCGCTCCAGTCTGCAACAAATATAATGTATTCTTGAATTTCACTGCTATATTGCTTAAATAATATTAATCAAAATATATGTGACTCAACACGTCAAAATGTCAAATTGTTTTTATTTAATTAGAGAGAAGATATGTTGTAATTTATAATCGAGTGAATACAATATCTATTTCAATTAAAACAAATTCGTGAAAATAGTAGGTAATAGCAATTTGATTCTGCTGTAAAAAAATTTGGAACAATCTCAAAGTGAATTTCCTCTAAAAATGTGTTCCAAAGTGTACGTATACATTACAGCCATACAGTAATCACAGGAGTCGAATGGAGTGATTTCCGCACACGTCTGCACCGGCGACAGAACGCAAATAACAAGTATGCAAACAGACGTTATTAAATGCAGTTCATTTCTGTACACAATTCTGTACAGGAGATGGAAACTGTATGGAAACTGCCAATCGCAATAAAAAGCAACAATATACATTCGCAATAACCATGTGGTCTCAAGCTAAGCTCCAAGCTCTAACTTCTCATATATTATTTATAATTTATTTATATATTTGTAATAAAATTCCGTCTTTTAAATTAAGGCTTCTTAGCGAAGCATCCTCGAGAAAATCTAGGATAAAAGAATGATTTTTGTTTCGTTTCTAAAGAGAAGAAATCTATATGACTCGCTCCTCACGTTTCAAGAACTAAAAAACCCTGTTTTCACTATCCTACCATTTAACCCAAGTTGCCATCAACGCGAACCGTACACGATTTGGGAAAGCAACGGAAGGCGTTATACCTAGACTGATCTACAAAGCGTGAGAACTCCCGTCCTGGGAGTACTGAGGACAGAAGACGAGACCTCGATTTAAGGTTGTCGCCAAGAAAATTGCACCTGTTTACTGGTAAGAAATCAATACGAGAAAAGTACATACATAGTTAATCGAATAAAATAGAGGCCCAGTATCGCGATCTCAAATCTTTTATGTATTACTGCTTTTAACATCGCTGTCAACTTGCTCTCTCTCTCTAGCTAGCGACCCTATATTTTTATGCTAAATAAAGTCATTTTAACACATGGCAGCGTAATTACCAATTTAAAACAATCGTCGCGCGACTGCGGCGCAGCTATCGTTCCTTACGTGATAACCCCGCCAAAATTATTACTTAAAAATTTGCAGACAGCGACAGCCACGCGATCACTGCGTGACCGGTGACGCAGTGACTAATTGAAATAAAAAATGGGATATATATAATGGAGCTATAGATTTAGTAATTTTATCTACAAATCTCAATATTTAAAATTGATGGTTTTCTCTATATATTTGCTACTTTTGACATAAAACACATCTCTAAAATTAACGGTCTTTGATATAAAAAAAAATGGTGTACTTCAAAATTAACAATTTTCACAATTAAATTTTGGTTACAACTGCAATCACTGAAACTTTAATATGATGTAATGGTGATAACAAATGCTTGGGAGGCAATCATGAGAACAAATGCAGCCTAAGGTTCAGATTGTTTCACATTGGGTAACATTTTGCAATTTTTTTGTAACTTTATACAAACACGACGATATACTTATAACATTTTTTTTGGTAAGGGTAGATCGAGTCTTTTTACCACAATGCGTGAGCCGAGCGAGCAAAGCGAGCATGCCGCGGTAGTGGCCGGCGAAGCGCCAGATCGAAATCCACTTTATACATGGAGTAGTATTGAAACAGGAGTCCGCACTCTGAAGAGATAGTTGAAGTCGAGAAATTCAAATTGGAAACATCTCTATAATCCTCCATCTCTTTTCATCTTTTGCTGTTGGTATATCTATATATAACAATCTTATATAAACTAGTAGGTGTATTTCCGAGTTTTGTCCAGAAGCAGTATTGAAATAGGAGTCCGTACTCTAAGAAGATAGTTGAAGTCGCAAAATTCAATCGTGAATCATCTCTATATCCTTCCATCCCTTTTCATCTTTTATTTATTATTTTTTATTTATATTCCATATTCCATTTATATTTTATTATTTCCAGGAGTTAGGAAGAGACGTCGCGCAATGCACCAACTCCATTCACTGAGCTGGATATGTCGGCATTTTCAGGATGACAGTTTTTATATAGTTTAAAAAATAATGTTATATTTCATAGCAAAATTTATTATTTTAAATGATTGCTTATTTCCTTTATTGGCAATAATTATTCTATAGCGTCTTAAAATTTTTAATGACGGAGTAACTTTTAATTATATACATTATATTTCTAATAACAATTCATAGCATTTTGCCATTAAATCCATCCCATAAAGAATTGGCATTAATTATGACGATTACGTGTCTATTTGCGCCATGATCATAATATGCACTTTTTGCGTTAGATTTAGCGCCACCAAACAAATTACATTATACAAATTCTCGTTTTGACAGCAGATATCACGCGATATTTGGCTGTCGCATGCTGACTCCAAGTTATGTAGTAATTGTGCGGTTTAGTTTTTGTCATTTTGGGTACAGTATTCTGAAAATATTGAGGGCTATTACCCTACAAGTGCTGCTTCAATGTGCGCAGTTAAATATCTAACTATAATAATCCATTTACTTTGTTTGCCTCTTGCGTCGTGATGTGAGTGAACCATAATGGGATATCAGCAATGAAGTACGGACAGAAGGAAATACCTTCGCTTTAGGGATACTGTTTCATAATCTATTTAAATGAAAATGGAATGTAGTTCGTTGTTAAACGCGAAACTTGACAACGGCTGGACCGATTTGGTAATTTTTTTTGGAAAAGTTGCCTGTAAAAATAAATAACTAAATACCATAACAGAATATAAATATCTACTAAGCCATAGCAACGCGTGGCCAGGCGTAGCCAGTATACATTATAAAACAATGTTAATAAAAAAAAACAAAATAATGAAGGACTGCTTGGCATATTTTTTTCTTCTAATTTTACAAACTAGCTTAGACACCATAAAATGATGCAATTGGGTGTAAAAGATTCACCATTATAAGTTAAAGATATCTATGGTGTTGTACAATGTATAGTCCTATTAAACTGGGAACAATGATTCTAAATACATATTTAGAACTAAACACAGATATCATCACAGATATGAATAATCCGACCCTTCACATAATACACTCAGAAATCCCTACTAACAACAGTTATTATCTCAAATCGTTCATACAATACAGCGCGAGGATCAAACAATTCGAATTGAAACAAGCGAAATTGTATCTTGTTCTATTTACAATGTGGTTTAAATTGCAGAGCAATGCTATTAATATAAAACTTATAAAATTACAGTTGGAAATACAAAAAAGTTTTACACCAATTAAAGTTGTTAAAAACAACACGCAACGTCCCTAAAGGGGCAACGACGATGTCGCAATGGGAAATGTAGAGGTTATCGATAAATCTGAATTCAAGAATAATTTTGGGAATTTACATAAATTTCCCAATTTTTGGGAATGACACAAGTGTAAACTTTTAACTGTCGCGTTCCGTTATAGAATATATCTGAAACGGGAAATTGACGCGATTACCTTTCATTTTGGCTTGAGGTTTCGACCGAGTTGCAACGGCCGTGGTCTCAAGCAAACTCTTACACTTGACCCTTACGTTACACGTTACGTTACGTAAACATTACGTTAAAACGTACGTTAAAACTTACTTAATACTGATGTAGCTTAGAAAAATCATCACATTTATCTTCGAACCATAGCTTAGCTTTCTTCTTTTCAAATGCTTACATCGAATAGTCTGTGATAAAAACGACTGTAACAGACAAACAGAGGGACAGACAGACACCGAGTTGATTTCATAAGTATTCCGGATTTCAATTTTGGAACGGAATATTGAAAAAGTCGTTCATTAAAACCTTATATTTCTTCGAAATTCTTATCCCCTTATCTTTTTCGCGACATTTATTTGGTATTTTAAAAAAACTTACTAATAACAAGTACCAATCGATGTTATCTATCGATTGGTACTTGTTTCGTTCATGAACAAAAGGATTCCAAACTTTTGACAATACTATAGTATTGTTTGGCGGAAACTGGTCCGCTAGATGGCGCAGCACTTGTCAAATACTTGACGTGTCTGGATAGGTTTTGTAACCACTTAGAAAAATTGAGATCCCTGCCGATAAAATTTACAATTCGTCGCCTTAAGAAAGTCGCGATATACTTAAACTGTTCGTAAATAAAAGTCCCAGCTGCGGATAATATAAGGGTAGATGATGAATGTACAAAGTTGGTCAGTCACGTCTCCCCTCTTCTCCTACATGGTCGACGTGTGTAAGTCACCGCGGCCGCGACTATTTCACACGAATAAGCTGTCGCCACACGTAACTGCCTTCGCACATTGCTCTCGCGAGCAGCGATAATTTGTATCATCGATATAAAATACTCATTGGATTTTAATTACGTCATATCTCTTTTCTGTTCTCATCAATAACACAATGGATATGAACAAGTCTTATAATATAAGCATAACAGACAAGAGAAATTAGAAATTGACGCATTATTTGACAGATGCTTATGTGCTCAGTTGCTTGAAGTGTTCAGTTCAAATATGTTCCTGAACTAATAAATTCAAATTTAGAATACGTGCATTTAAGTAAAATTAAGGAGTTGCACGACAATGTTATGGTTAAAATGAAGAAAGGAATGCTTAGATGGTTCGGGCACATAGAAAGATTGAGTGATGAAAGACTGACGAAGAAAATCCACAGAGCGAAAGCGAGTGGTAAAAAAAGCCAAAAACGACCAAGGCTGACTTATGAAGATGAAATAGCCAGTGTTAGCCGACGGAAATGTCAAAAAGACTCGGATACCAAAGCGAAAATGTGTGAGGATAATGATGAGATTTGAGGAAGCGAAGGAAGTATAAAAGGACCACGAAGCTTGCTTGACGCTTAATCCTCTCTGACTACCCCATTAGCGATATAACATGAAGATATGTAAGTATGTATTTATGCGACAAAAGCACTGGTTCGAAAAGTCCGCACTGAAAATAATTACGAGTAGGTAAGAAACCAAAGTATTATTTAATAGTTTATTGACACTGTAGTAAATATCTTCATGCTATTTTCCATTAAAACGACCAAAAGATCGAATCGGTTGATCCAATTTTGCGAAGTAAAGGTCGTCTACCTAGACGACCCTTACTTCTATCTAGGTAGGAGCAGAGCGATCACATCGCCAAATAGCATTTAATCTCTTTAAGAAACAAAACAAGTCCTACAAAGTATCGCTCGAGTCAATACAATGTGCGTTGCGTTCTAATGCTTATATCGCTGTTGCGGTGCGAATCAAAAAAGTTTCGGGTCCAACTTGGTCCAACAAAGTTGCACACCTGCTTCATTTATCTTATCTACTGAGCTGTATATAAAACCCTTTTGTACCTTCCAACTTCGTGAAAATTCAGTTTAGAACTTTCTTTCACTTGCCGGCGACAATGGGAGTGATGTATTGTAATTATAGAACAAATGGAACAACCACGCATTCTTGTGAAAAACAAACTTCGTTGGAGCGATAATCCGATTTTTCTCGATAGTAACTAATTATCCAATTACTTCAAGATCTTTCGTAACGTCGCGGTTGCCCGTGGCCACAGTCGGTGCAATCTGAACAAAACGTCAGGATAAAAAACTATTAGCCTTATGTGTCAACGTCATTGACCCAGCGGATTATTACCTAAAAATTTACAGATAGCGACAGCTACGCGATCACGTGACCGGTGGTTAATTGTAATAAAAAATTAATATCATGTATGACGATTGTGTATCTATTATTCTATGACCATAAAATGCACTTTATGCGGTAGATTTAGCGCCACTATACAAATTACATTACACAAATTCTCGTTTTGACAGCAGATATCGCGCGATATTGGCTGTCTCATGCTGTGTGCAAGTTACGCAATAAGCGTGCCGGTTAGTTAGGATTGTAAGATACATTTTAAGCTGTTAAAATGCGAATTAACAAAATATATCACCATACCGTATTTCGAGTGTAGAATACTTAGTTTCCGTTTGAAAACATTCTAGAAAAACTAGACTATATTTCTTAGATGCTCAGTCACTTTCAAAAGCTATTTTTATCTAAGTAAAATATTATATCTTAACTTTATAAAAAGTTTCATATTTCTGAGAGCCTCCGGTTATTCATTTCCGATAAACAAACATCCTTTAAACGAAATTTTAATCAAAGCTATTTTTACGATAAAGAGAAACGATTTCAAAGAAAATTTAATATTGTAACACTGTCAATACTATTCTCGCGTATTCTTGTAAGTGAAAATCATGAATATATTTTCCAAACTACAAACGAAATTCATATTAGTCGCAACAAAGAAAGCTTCTATTCATAAATTGCAGAGCTACTCTACAGTCCAACTTTTAATTTGATAAGAGTGATTTGACGTTTCCGGGGTAACCACATCTTGCAATTATTTAAAAAGTGATATCCCTCTATGTCGATGTCATCATTGTTAAGTCGGTAGCGGTTGCCCCGCGGCGTTATCTGAATGGAATCTCCTTTTTTGATCATTCCTTTCGTGAGATAGCGGTAGCGTCCAAAATTATATGAATATTTGTAGCAATAAGGAAAGCAGGAATAATAATAAAAAAGGAAGAACAAAATACGATATTTATTTACTCAAATTATTTAATACATTATCATATCAGCAGCAATGGTGAATGGTTAGACTAGCCGATCGATTTAGTTAAACTGATGTCGACTCAGTTCTAGCACTAGACAACACTATTTTAGCTGGTTATATCCCATTTTTTTTCATTTTTGTCCATGTAAACAAATGTGGCGACTATGACATTTATTTTATAGCATAACTAGAGATGAGCTAGTTCGCAAATGATTCATTCTGATGGTATACTTATTATTCTGTCTTACATTTCGAATGAATCGTGTCACTAACATATTAGAGTGAACCATGCATGAGTGAACTGATTCATGATACTAATTTGATCTAGGAACATAGGTAACTTTTAGGTAACACTACAAATGAAAAACAAAATCCTGGACAAATTACCTCAATTTTTTTTAATGCTGTACTGTATATATTTAAAATCGAGTTTATCCATTACATACAAAAAAGATTACCTCCTTATAATCTACGCGCGGCTTCGCGCAGGTAGACATTTTTTTGAAAATAACTTTACTATTTAGTTTTCTACAGATGAAAGAATTTTTGAAATCAATTTAATAGTTTTTGAGTTTATCCATTACATACAAACAAACAAAGTTTACTTATTTATAATGTTAGTATAGATGTCCGTAATAGTCCCCAGTAAGATTTTTATGGAAAGAAAAACTGGAAAAGTTGTTAAGAAAATTAGAAAATTGAGAAAAAACTGACTTACTTTTTTTAATGAGATTTTCTGATGAACTCAAGACCATAACTCACAAATAATAATACAATAACTATATACTGAGCAACAGCAACGCGTGGCCGAACAAAGCTGTCTTATAATAAAGACGAAAGCTTGACATGAATTGCTGTCAGATCACCTATCTACTAAGTGGCCGGTCACAATACTGCTTATCTTCTGTCTTATTGAAAACCGAAACTAATACACTTCAAATGTCTGAATTAATTATTATTCAACCGAAGTCGCCTGTGATATCGTTGATGATACATAAGTAAGTATGTACTCAGTAATATACAGGTGGCTCTAGTCACAGCTCTAGTCCAACGGGCAACAAGTAGGACGCTTCCAAATTTTATTTATGTGTAAATAGCAGAAAGAAAAAAAATGGCACATAGAAAGAATGAGTGATGAAAGTTTGCCGAAGAAAGTCTACAAAGCCAAAATGAATGGTAGCAGAAGAAAAGGAAGACCAAGGCTGACTTATGAAGATCAAAAAGCTAGAATGTTAGCTGACGGAAATATCAAAAACATTCGCATATTGCGTAGGTGAAAGTGTGATAGGAGAATGATGAAATTTGAGGAGGTGATAGAAGTATGTAAGGACCGCGATACTTGGCGCTCCGTCCTCTGTGACTGCCCTGCTAAGGACACAGCGTGAGGATATGTATGTATGTTTGTAAATGCTGATTCTATCTTTAAACCTTCTAAAGATATGTCCAATGTTTGAGGTTTCGTATCTTTCCGGTCCGTAATTACAACTATTTGACAAAGATATTCAATCTAGATCATATTTAATACAAGTGTTTTCTCAGCAAGAACAATACTCGGTAATGACTTTTTTAATTATATGTAAGTGTTATTAATTTTTATTTACTTTCAATAGTTAATTTTTTTTCACAAAGGCTATTAAAAAAAGTTATGAAATCTATTACAAGTTCGTCCGGCTCTTCTATCCAACCAATGTGCTTAATTTTCTTTTAAATTAAAGGTAGAAGCCAAGGAAGACCAAGGCTGACTTACGAAGATCAAATAGAGTGTTAGCAGACGGAAATGTCATAAGCACTCGCACACCTAGGCGAAAATGTGTGAGGAGAATTATGAGATTTGAGGAAGCGAAAGAGGTATGTAAGGACCGCGACGCTTGGCGCTCCGTCCTCTCTGAATACCCCGTTAGGGATACAGAGTGAAGATATGTATGTATGTAAATTAAAGGTATTGATCCACAGATTTGTTATCAAGCATTGGAATACACCTAACTTTCACCCTTCTCAAGTTATACTCAAACACGACTTCCTTCTGAACATTTCTTATATTTTCATAGCTTTTTTCTCTATATTTCCGGTTCCCATTGACATACCTACGCGGTTTGTTTTGGTCTAACAACGCTCTCTGGAACAAGTTCTTTCATTTGAGATTTTGCCCACTTAAATTGGTTGAGTTGGAGGGAAAGTAGGTGTGACCATTCAACTTGATTTTCAGTTTTTTATTCAATTTAGGTTAGATTGCAATTATTCATCATATAAGAGCGTTATTTTTTAATTATGGTATCAATACAATGCTGCGGAGCAGCTCGGGTCCTCTCGTCATCCCTACCTTTGTTTTTATACAGCTTATTTAAACTTTGGCATAGCATGCTATCATTTTACATTCTATTTTTTATTAGTGAAGACAATTTCAACGTCTTACAATTTTTTATTTAATTTTTATTACTTTTGTTAATAATATTGTATAGCAATCGGTCTTCCGTAAAGACAAATAAATAAAATTGAATAGAAACATCTTAAAAGAAATAGATTAGAAGATGATTTATACGTCCATCGTCTGGCAAACCGTTTGACACGATGTTTCTTGGAAACTATATAACAAATAAACTTTATATTTAGCATGGTGATACATACAATATAATGTAATGCAATGCAATACAATACAAATACTTTATTGTACCTTAAATACGCAAAAACAAAAGAACAACGGTACAAATTTGCAGTAAAAATAAACAGCTTTATTGCTGAAGAGCAGATTACTGTGATACATGCCGATACGTGTTATTAACCCTACGTTAATCCAGATATTTTACACTACTTAATATTTTAAAATATTTATAGCAGTATTAAAGTACGCA
Source organism: Zeuzera pyrina (assembly GCA_907165235.1). Taxonomy (NCBI): domain Eukaryota; kingdom Metazoa; phylum Arthropoda; class Insecta; order Lepidoptera; family Cossidae; genus Zeuzera; species Zeuzera pyrina. Next base: position 19,863,139 of record OU015638.1, on the reverse strand, counting down.
CAAATTGTATTTTCTGTCTTGACTCAGTCTACAGAATATAAAGCCTCATAAAGTTTACAGGAAGACTAACCAAAGTCCTAGATCTTATAGATCTACAGAAATTTTGATACTGTTTTATAAATAAACCTATAAACCCAGGAAAAATATAAGCAAAGTCCTAGGTCTCATAGATCTATAGAAATTTAGATATTGTTTTATAACTTAACCTTTTGTAAAGTGATGTTGAAAAAATGATACCTAGCTGAGTTTCTTGTCGGTTCTTCTCAGTGTCCAGGTCTTCTCTTTGAACCGAAGATTTCAGGAATTTATCACGTACATTGACTAGACAATCATACTATATGGTAGAATAAACGACTTCGTTGAAGACAAAACAATAGTATGGACATGATCTTCCCTTCACATGCATTTACTGGCTTTCTGAATATTGTATATTAATAAACCTTTTGCAAAATGATGTTGAAAAAATTATACTTGACTGAGTTTCTTGCCGGTTGTTCTCAGTATCCAGGTCTTCTCTTTGAACCGAACTAAAGTAGATTTGACGTTCTAAAATACCTTGTAATTGGGTTTACTTGAATAAATTTATTTGACTTTGACTTTGGCTTAAATATCGTACGAAATTTTATTCCATAAATTCGCATAGCCCTTTAATTGCTCATAATGTTATGATAAAAATTCTGCCCCTGTTCAATATGATATGATTTTGGAACACCCTTTATTATCATATTACGAAAGGTATATTTATGTTCACGCTCTATTTACACCGTTCGTCCGTGTCACTGATTCGTTGCTAATAACTCAACTGCTCTCACCCTGTTTTCCGAATATTAATATGTATATCCATAAACCTATATATTAATACGTGAAGCGAAAACTTGGTTCCCTTTTTAAGAAAATTGCGTGGACGGAGAAGTGTGAAATTTGGTACACTTAAACTTTATATGGAGAAGGACAGGAGAAAGCTAATATTTTTATATGCATTAGAAATACATGAAATTAAATAAATCACTCATTATTTACGTACATTATTGCCAATTTCAAAAAGACTGTCAATGTCAAACTCACAATAGTTTGTGATTGTATGGAATGTAACCTCCTTGGAAACAGTTGCACAGAGTAGATTGTTGCCAAAGAGTTCATAATATAAGTTTATATTCACGGTTGAATTTCGACCATAGGGCAAATATATTCATGAATTATATGTGTGGGCTATGTATGAATTACCGCATAGAATTATTTATTTTGTAGACATAACGGCGAAATATGCTTCGGTGTGCCCACTATGTTGTTTAATGAATGAAGCTTCAAGCTTACTGTTACAGATTTCTTGATGGCCGATGTGTCGGCTGAACGTCTAGCTAAAATGAAAGATAATCATGTTAATTTCCTGCATTATAAGACATTTTGTAATGCAGCTTGAAAGTTTAAAGGTTTATACAAAATATGTAAGCAAAAAATAATTCATATCAATTTATACATAGTGTCCGTGTAATTAAAGTCGCTATCGGTAACATGATAACGTCCCATTCTCGGGTAGCAGCCAATACAACACGCCCCATAACTTCTCTATGATAACAATAGTTATACACTCCATCAGACCCTCGCTTTTACTTTGAACTAAATAATACTAAAAACAGGTTCGTTGAAGTTGAAAGCGACCCAATAAATGGGGTTCTGTATAACGAATGTTATTTTCGCAACTTTTTTGTTTTCGTTCCGAGTACATTAAACATTATATACCTAAAGGTATTAAAGAGAATGTTAAAACTAATTTATTCAGTATCATGATAAACTAATGTCAATTATTGTCAATAGTTTTTTACCCACTTCAAAAAGAAGAGAAGGTTTTCAATTCGGTTGTATGTTTTTTTATGTTTGTTCATTCAGAACTCTGTCCATTATAAATCAATTTGGAAAATTCTTTTATTATTTGAAAGGATTTACTTCCAGATCGGTTTCATTTAAATTTCACTGGCATTGGAGCTTGAACTTAGAAGATACACCAAATAACACCGAATAACGCAAACTGATTAAAAGCTTTATTTATATTAATGATTCTCTTGTACCTCATTGCGCTACAGAATTAGAGAAGGTCATTGTAGACCTGCTCTAGATATTTATACTCTAAGCCAAGGTCACTCAAAAGGTAGAAATAGAAAATAATAATAAAAAAAATAATAAAAAAAATAACTTGAAAGCACTGCAAAGTAAGAAATAATTATTGTTTACTAATCAAAACTCAAGTACAAAAATAACTTTACAAATATGATACAAATACCTATATAGATATATTAAATTTGTCAGTTATTGAAGTCTGTGCTAATTCAATGTGCAATGGGTTCCTCAAAAAAGACGTTTAATGGTTTTTACAGGGACGGCAATACGCAGGTGATGCTCCTGGTGTCGCAGGCTTCCATAGACTACGGTAACCGTTCAACATCTGGCAGGCCGTATGCTTGTTTCCCACCTTCGCGATTTAAAAAAAAAAAACAACAGAAACTCTATTCGTTTAGTAGGCTTGGCATCAACACCAATAACTGTCAAATTTAATATTCCTATGTAGGTATATGTATCGTATTTATAAAGTTAGTTATTTATAAAGTTTCGTACTTTTCAGGGTTCTTTTTGAAGTCGGTTCAACTTTTTATTTTTTTCTAATAACCTTTTAACCCAATACGCCCGTGGTTAAATTCGACCAATCGCATCTATAAAATTAGCGAAATTCAACTAAATTTTCACATAATTATTAGGAATGTATTAACTAAAAAAGGTAAAATGAAGTAAATATGTGCATCTCTTTATTTTATCCATCGACCTACAAGACAAGCAATTGTTGAAAACTTGGTTAGACATCAGACAATACAAGTTAATTATCATACTTGAAATAAAACACACAAATATTGCACGATATAACTTCAATAAGCAATTGAACAATAAACGCGTTTCTAATGAACCGTTCAAATATTTGGCTCACAAATCAGAGACACCTGTTCCCACAATTGCATGTGTTCGACTTAATGAGTTGCAACCAATTAACTACTCTTTAGGTGACAAATTTTTAATTCTACATTGCCAGTCTTGTAGGTCGATGATTTTATGTTAATGGTTTCGCAGGAGAAAGCACGCAAATGAAGATGGTGAAAAGACGTATGCGATGGTATGGACATGTGATGAAACGAAGCGAGGATAACGTTGTAAAGAGGGCCCTAGCTATCCCAAACAAAAGGAAGGGCAGAGAACGACCACAGGCCACGTGGTGGACGACAGTCGCTAGGGATTTGAAGCGGGCTCAGGCGGCCGGAACGACAACCCAAACCGACTGTCTTAGCGCCGCAGAACGAGGAGGACCGACCCCATATAAAAGAATAAAGGCATGGAAGAAGAAGAAGATAGTTTAGATATATGTGATAATTTCCTAAAATATTTAGCTATTTTTCGCTCAAACCAGCACCGAATCAGTGCTGGTAAGCTGGCCGAGTCCGATCTTTGGTATATCCTGAGGATGCTTCGTTGAGAGACACGTGTCGATTGGTGGTTTTTGGAGTTTGAGCGGAAAATAGCTAATTATTTTAGGAATTCATCATGAAATAGATTTCCGCAAAGTAACACCTGAGTCTATACAATATCTAGTATAGATATAGATGTACATGTCGTATGTTTTCACGCAATGTTGTATTTGTGTTGCTTTTGGTTCTTCTGACCATTCTGACCATAGTACCAGTTCAAGCTCATTTTCGACCTACATTAGTGTGCCTTCAAATTGTTCAACGGAACCCCAAGACACCCGCAGCGAGCACTCACTGTGCAGGGGGGTGAATAATTGTTCGCCGCGTCATCGCGCGACGTGTTGACGCTGACGCCATTATAAACGAACAGCAGGTTGCTACGGTACACAGTATACGGCGCTAATAACGGGAATTATGTTTTATAGAAGGTGGATCAACTTAAATGAATTTTTTTACACTTACATTCAATTTCTGCTTTCACAATAGATTGAATTTGTTAGTCGTTTAATAATATATCGGGTGAGTGCAAAGTATACTAAAATGTAAAAATAATAAAGTATGCCTGGTTTTAAATTTAGTTTATTTTCTTGATAGAATTACAAAAAATGTCCGTTAAAACATGGACAAGTACATTCTACATGTAAGAATTCGTTCAGTTAAAATAGATATGATCTAAGTAATGTAAAAATAAATAAAAAACATAACACTTATCCACTTTCACTTAGTGAGTGTCAGGATAAGATCCGTAACTGGCTTTTATCTCTTACATATATTGAAACAGAAGAGCTATATCCCTATTAATCTCAAGCATAAATACTTATACATCACACAGTATCTATATGTACACCATACATTACACACATTCACAATTTTCATTCACAACACACATTAACATACACCCACATATACACACACTCATCCCGTGTTTATTTTTATTTTTCAAGTTTTACTTAAGTTTAACCATAAGTTTTATATTATTTTATATTTATTTACTGCATGTTACTTTACTTATATTGACATATTGTAATAACTTTGGAGAAGAAGTTAGCTACTAAGATACAGACCATACACCTAGTTAAGTAGTTAGAGATTTCATTAATATTGTGAAATTTGTCAATAAAGAATTATTTATTTATTTATATAAAATAGATCTGTGGTTACATGTTATAGTGTTAGACACAGAGTAACATTGCATCACAGACCAGAAAATTTTATAATTTATGGGCTGGGGCTTGCGTTCTAAAACAATCATCCTTTACTTCTATAACATAAAACATAATTTATAATTAATAAATACTTTTCAGTATTCGGTTTAGTAAAAAGTCGAAGCGCCAGATTTTAAATTTTTATTAGCTTAAATCGCACGTGTTCCCCGTGGTTTAAAGAATAACATAATACGAAATACGGCATTTTCTGTGCTATGAGAACCAGACGTCGACTACTGGGGCATCTTCAAGTACACCTACACTAGAAACGATATAGAAAATTTTGTTTCCTAATGAAAGCTAAATGAAAGGAAACTTATGATATCGAAGTATAATTAAAAGATATTTTTTTCGTTTTTTTTTGGCTAGGCAAACTTTGGCTAGTTCGTGTATTTTTCGACTGACTTATTTTTTGACATTCAAAAATACCATGTTATTATTAAAGTAGCAACATCCTCAAATAACAGTGTTGCCCTTTGTTAACGATTATGATTAAAACGATTAACCGCGAATATTGACAATAGCTAACACTAAATTGACCCGACCGGGAATCGAACCCAGAATCTTCCGTGCTTAGATACAACGCCTAAACCTCTGCGTCATCGAGGTCTGTATATTCTACTTTTACACCCATGTAGATATCCTGGAAGAACGAAAAACTTTGAAATGCATACATAGCTCTCTTGTCTTTTCTACAGATGAGTACGAGTCGCGTATAAACCAACTAAATGCAAAAGTCCAAACGTTCATATCTACATGAATAAAAATATAAGATCTTCCGCCCAAAATAAATGACTTTTGACATTAAGGCCGTAAACCTGATTGCATCAGCCTCTAAACGTTCGCAGCGCAAACAGCGTGACACGGCTGTAAAGAGATTTCTCGTGACGTCACACCCCCTCCTTAACAGCGTCTGCCGACGTCTATTACACCGTGGCCAAATTGCATTGAAAATGCAAACATAATTGTGCAGTTAAGACGAGCAAAATTTAACTTTAAATTGTATACAGCAGGGTTCTAAAGATTGACAAGTCGCGATGAATCCGAGGTGTAATTCCATAATAAGGATTTCAGCGAAGAAATTGAGGGACAAAAGAAGTTAGGAAGTGCCTCTTTTAAGTATTTTTGGGTGAAGTAATGTTCGCTTCAACTCACCTCTTAAGTAGATATACATAGACTATATAAATAACTTCAGAAGCTGTGTTCGAGCAACAATGGGGAGGTAAATCAGATAAGCTGCCTCACCTGTATAAACCACACACATTTATTACTAAAGTCAAATTAATTTATTTAAGTAAACCCAATTACAAGGTATTTTTGAACGTCAAATATACTTTAGTTCGATTCAAACAGAAAACCTGGATACTAAAAGAACCGACAAGAAACTCAGTCAGGTATCATTTTTTCAAGCTCTTTTACAAAAGGTTTATTAATATACAATATTCATGTGAAGAGAAGATCATTTCCAGACTGTTGTTTTGTCTTCAACGAAATCGTTTACTTTACCATATAATATGATTGTCTAATCAATGTACGTGATAAATTCCTGAAATCTATAGCTATTTTTCGCTGAAACTCCAAAATCCACCAATCGACACGTCCGACCGATCTCTGGAATATCCTGAGGATGCTTCGTTGAGATCCGAAACACGTGTTGATTGGTGGTTTTTGAAGTTTGAGCGGAAAATAGCCAAGGATTTCAGGAATTAATCACGTAAAATGGATTTCCGCAAAGTAACACCGAGTCTATACAATAATCAATGTACTTTTTAGAACAAATCTAAATTTATTTTCTGATAATTAATATATAAGATAAGTAACTTCCTGAGGAAGTTTATTATAAAAACGAATCCAGTTACCCAAAAATGAAACATATGACTTATGTAATTTCAATTTTTGAATAACCAATTTATCACGACCTGGGGTTTTCCTACCATTAATATCGACTTTCTTTTTAAACAGATCTATATTTTTCCTCGTATATATAATAATTTCAAAGATGTATAAGGACGGCAAGGTGTTCATCAATGTCTTTAAAACGATCTCTAAGTGATTCTCCTGCATTCATACTGTAGATGGCACGTATTGCTCATTTTTGTAAAATAAAATGGAGTTATTATCTACTGTTAAACCAAGAAAACTGGCTGACCTAACTAATTCTAATTGTTTCCTACCCAATTCTATTTTATCATGGATTCTTACATAGAAAAAGAAAATTTAATACATTTGGTTTTTCGTACATTCAGTAGTAAATTAACAGCAAACCACCTCGAGATGTCTGTTAGGATCTATTCCCCCAGGTAATATCTAGGTCTTTTCTGTCTAGTTTAATCAGATCAGATCTGTCTACTTTAATTAAATCAGACAAGCTGATAAGCTGCTATTTCGTTAAAAATAGCACTCACACAACATGCATTTGCATTTTATTTATTTTGCTGATGCATTTTATTTCCCTCACTTCGTAGTACGGGGCAAGTTGTATAGAGTTACGAAGCCTATATTTACCTATATTAGGCCTCTACCACATAACTGCAATGTAGCGGTTGATAATATCGCATGCGTTATTGCGATAATAGGTCCCGAGTTCTTGCCGCACAGGCGTGTTCTTATCATTTGATATTCCCAACGTGTTATATCTTTTCAGCTAAGACACTCCAAGAAAAATAATATAATATAATAATAATACTCCACACAATTACACAGATTGTGTGACCCCAAACTAAGCAGTAAGCTTGTATTATGGGTTCCACACAACGAACTCTGGGGGAGTTCCCAGTAACGCCCAGACTCCAAGCCAATTTAGAAAAGTTCGTTTCCTAAATTGGCATGACCGGGGATCGAACCCGGGACCCTAGTTTGAAAAGCTGATGCATATGCCATTGCGCCAACGGGCCAGTCAACCGCACTACTATTTAGTAGAATACTAAATAACATTCTGTGAACACTGATAATTGTTTGCAAAACTCTACTTGCGCATTAACAAGCGTTATAAACGCAGGTGTGTGTATGATTCATTTGCCTCCTAATACAAAATCTACTAAAAATAGATATCGGATTATCGCATGATGCCAGAACGCAAGCGTCCTATTTCAATTGCGTCGTTATCATCGCTGCAATGCGTATGGTTGCACGCGTCTTCATTCAAAATGTACTAAGAATAAAAATTGCAATATCGCATTTGCATATTATCGACTGTTATATCGCAGCTGTCTGGTAGAGACCTTATTTTTTTTTAAATGCTTTTAATGCATCCTTTCAAAACAAATTCGAAGGACTTTTTGGCGAGAAGTGAGGTTATCATTTTATTTAGATTTCCTATTTTTTACATTTTTAGGATTTTTTTAGGTACAAAAGTGATAGTATATTGTGTTTTAAAGTTCTGTATAACTGAAAAGAACGGAGTAGATCTAAATAAATATGTGTAGCTAAAGTTCTCGTACTTTTTCAAGAAGTCTTTTATAACTTCAGTAGAGCCTGTTATCACTTTACTGCAGGAGTTTTACGATAAGAAGAAAAAACGAATTTAAAACATGCTTCATGTGTTCGCCATGAGTTATAACAATACATGACGTGTGCATTGCATTGCCCAACTGTTTAACACATCAGCGATTCTACTTATCAATACGTGACGTGGCACGCCATGAAGAAAGAAAAAAATAAGCAAATTCGAAATTCCCTATCGTTCCCCTGAAGCTGAACGACAAATCCTGAGTCCGCACCAGACCCCACAGATTCAATAACGTTAAAACCTTCCTATTGTGCGTAACGCAATCAGTGCGGAACTTTTACAAGCAATTAGGTGACGTCATCGATAACGACACCGCGGGGCGCATGGCGACGCTGCTGTTGTCATGTGAGTGAACACGCTGTATGCGTACCGGAAATAAGGTTGTCTTTATGAGGAAAGTCAGGTTAAACGTGATATACTTCCATAATTAGCGTTACGTACTATTATTTTTTAACGAAACGCTAACTACAAATCTTTGGCAGTGGGTCTTTTCTTCATTTTTAAAATGTTTCTCAAAGTTAAGACGAGGAACAACAGAGTTCGATATACTCTACTTAGTATGCGTACGGGGAGAGTTCAATCAAGAAAAGTGACTCTTGGTCACCAGTACATCTCGAGAAGTAATAGCTCAACTATGGCAAAACAAATAGAAAGGTTAGAATGTCAGCAACATACGAATTTCATCTGTTCCCTTGTGAAATCAAAACCACTTAAGACGCCGCCTACGTAGGTAGACTTTAGTGTGAGTGGTGAAAAAAAATCTCGACAAAAAAAATTCGAGAAACAACCAGTTGCATCCTCGAAATTCTACAGATTTTAGAATAATTTTTACCGAAACGGATAGGTAATTATAATATTCCAAATCTCTAAACCCAATTTTTTAATGTTTAATGTAGTTTTCTTGCAAATTACAGTTATGTGCAAAAACAAATGTAGAGATTTCTCTGCGCTAAAATATGATTAAACCGCAACTGTGAAAACCACCTTTATTGTTATTGCCATAGGGCGCGGGGGTAATGATCGAATTCGATTGCACTGGGCTGCATGTACTAACTCTTAACAAACAACGTGTGGTATTATTGGATTTTTTTCAGTTTGGGCGAGTCATAGACTAGGTTGTTTTTTTATAAAATTTAATATGTAGGCTAATGTAAATCCAACCAATTATCGCCCGGTGTCAATATTGCCAGCGTTGAGTAAAATATTCGGAAAAATAATACTCAAACAAATGCCGGCACATTTTAACATTCGCGGGGTATTTCATGGCCAACAATACGGGTTCACGAGAGGACGGTCAACAACTCATGCGGGAGCAAGCTTGATCGGGACTATGCTTCAGGCTTGGGAGGGGTCCCAGTATGCTATTGGTGTTTTTTGTTATCTTTCCGAAGCTTTTGATTGTGTTAGTCATGAAACTTTAATTTGCAAGCTTAAATACTATGGAATACGTGGTAACGCTCTTGATCTCGTGATCTCGTATTTGTCTGACCGGGAGCTAAAAGTGAGTGTTAATAGGGTTTTGTTGGTTCAAAGTTAAAGGTGGGCGTTCCCCAAGGATCAATTTTGGAACCTTTCCTGTTTTTGGTTTATATTAACGATTTCCCATATATGCTTATGGACTTATGCGAAACAGTATTATTTGCTGATGATACCTCATTGTTATTTAAACTAGACAGAGACGATCTAGATATTACTTGGATAAACAAGATCCTAACAGACGTCTCGAAATGGTTCGCTGCCAATAATTTACTACTGAATGTACAAAAAACCAAATTTATTAAATTTTCCCTTTCTAATGTACTCAGAATCCACGATAAAATAGAACTCAGAGGGAAACAATTGGAATTAGTTAAGTCAGCCAGTTTTCTTGGTTTAACAGTACATAACAAGTTACAGTGGGCGGACCATATCGGGGCGTTGGCTAGTAAGCTCAGTTCCGCGGTATATGCAATTAGACGCATTAGGCAAATGACGCGGATGTGGATACGGCAAGGCTGTGTACTTTGCATATTTTCACAGTCTAATGTCCTACGGCCTTCTGCTGTGGGGATCAGCGGCGCATATTAACTTCATTTTTATTTTACAAAAAAGAGCAATACGTGCCATCTACAGTATGAATGCACAAGAATCACTTAAAGATCGTTTTAAAGGCATTGATGTCCTCACCTTGCCGTCCTTATACATCTTTGAAATTATTATGTATACGAGGAAAAGTATAGATCCGTTTAAAAAGAAAGGCGATATTAATGGTATGGAAACCCGAGGTCGTTATAAATTGGTTATTCCAAAATTTAAATTACATAAGTCAAATGTTTCATTTTTGAGTAACTGGATTCGATTTTATAACAAAATTCCTCAGGAAATTACTCAATTAACAGAGAATAAATTTAGATTGGTTATAAAACGTACATTGATTAGACAATCATACTATAAAATAAACGATTTCGTTGAAGATAAAACAATAGTATGGAAATGATCTTCTCTGGACATGCATTTACTGTCTTAGTGAAAATATTGTATTTTAATAAAGCTTTTGTAAAATGAAGTTGAACAAATGATACCTGACTGAGTTTCTTGTCGGTTCTTCTCAGTGTCCAGGTTTTCTATTTGAACCGAACTAAAGTAGATTTGACGTTCAAAAATACCTTGTAATTGGGTTTGCTTGAATAAATTGATTTGACATTGACTTTGAATGAAATTAGCCGATAGCCATCCCTATGGGTAGGAAGTTTTTGGCGGGATTTTAATGGGAGCGGCTGGGCGTTTATTTTAATTATTTGCAAATGGTTTCTAGTGGCTATTGTGATGTAAAATTGGCATAGTGTTGCGTCCCAAGTATCTAAGTTGTTGTGCTGTTATGTGAAATTGTTGATATATGTGCTTATTTAGTAGAATGATGTTGAGATTTTTTTAGTGGCTTACGGCCGAATACTCAAACGTTTCTTAAATAAAATTTTAGTTACGTTATCCTTAGTTTAAGGACGGTCTCAAATTTAATTGGTATTTTCAAACGTAACTCATACATTGTAAGCATCCGCTTATCTAAGGAGACCTTAAACGCTTACTGTATGGCAACACCAGTACAAACAAGTCCGTTATCGTTTCCTTTTCGATAGTACTACAACAACGTTTCTATCCAAGCAAGTAACTTATATTTTAGCATATTTTACAAAATCTAATTAATTACTAAAAGCTGCTATTTAGTTATTAGTGTATATAATATATCTTTCTTATGTGTTTCTGTCAAAAGTTAATTACCGTTTGAATTTGCGCTTTTTGGTGTTTTTTCCAATTAAGATGGCCTTAAAATTAAGGATGTATCAAAAGTTAAGCAACTCTCAATTTTTCTTTTGAGTATGAGTTAAGGTTGCCTTATGTGTTTGAGAAGCTCTTAATAATTTAAGAAGCGTTTGAGTATTCGGCCGTTAGTCAGCCTCAGCGGATCCTATTAGAAAGACTACCTCGATATATTTGTCGCCAAAAACTCCAAAAAACATCTAAAATGCATTACGTCGACATTTAGATGAAATAATACATACATACATAAATATCTTCACGCTGTATCCCTAGCAGGGTAGTCAAAGAGGAGGGCGCCAAGCGTCGCAGTCCTTACTTACTTCTTTCGCTTCCTCAAATCTCATTATTCTCCTTACACATTTTCGCCTAGGTATGCGAGTGCTTTTGACATTTCGGTCGGCTAACATTCAGCATTCGTAAGTCAGTCTTGGTCTTCCTTCCACTCTTTTAGCACTTACTTTCGCTCTGTAGATTTTCGTCGTCGATCTTTCATCACTCATTCTTTCCATGTGCCCGAACCATCTAACCATTCCTTACTTCATTTTTACAATAACGCTGTCGAGTAACCCTGTCATACTGCGTATCTCTTCATTGCTCATTTTGTCCGCAAGGGTGACACCGCACATATTTCTAAGAGGTCGCATTTCTACTGCATTTATCTTACTTTCACTATGTTTCGGGCATATCCAGGCCTCACTACCGTACAATAAAGTTGAAACCAACACCGCCTTGTGTATGGCCATTTTGGCTGAGTTAGATATATTCACACTGCCTACTAATGCGGACAGAGCTCCGTTCACTTTATTGCCGGCTGCTATCCGTCTCTCCACATCTGACTCACATCTTTCGTCCCTCGAAAACGCACTCCCCAGACATACAATTTCGTTAACTTATTCTAGACATTTTCCATTTACTCATATTTCACACTTTGTCTATACATCTTCCCTTTCAAACTTCAGAACCTTAGGTTGGTCACATTCATATTCAATCCTTTCACTTCACAGTCTTCTTTTGTGGACGTAACTAGGGTCTGCAAACCCACTTCTGATGGTGCTGTAAGTACCATCAGAAACGGAGATAACCAAGCGAATGATAACTAGGATGAAATAATATAAAAAGTTTATCTATTTATTGCTGAAGACGTCGGTTGTATGGCTGAGATCCTTTACCCTCTCTCATACTACTACTTACTAGATATTTCCTAGATCGACGTGCTCCATCATTAGCCACATCGTCGCTTAACAGCAAGTGAGTTAGTGGCTAAACGTAGATCTATTACATTATAAAAAAAAACTTATCGCTATGGGTAGGTATCAAATTCAAGAGTTCAAGAAAGGTATATCAAATATACTTACATATTATAAATGGGTAAAATAAGACGTAACGTTGTTTAGCATATTTAATTTACTATTGAAAATCTATTACATAAAAATTAAAGCTGTTCGTTGGTAAGCACATTACTTGAGAAAGACTGAACCGATTTGGCTATTTTTTTTAAATGTGACCAGAAAATTTGGAAAATTCGAGAAAAACAGAGGTTTTATCGATGATTAGATTTTTATTTATTTAAATTCTGACAGGACAATGTCTGTCGGATCAGATAAATGAAAATAAAAACAAGAGATGTAAAATTAAAACCCAACTGAGCATAATGCTTCATAGGCTCGAACTGGCAACAAATTCTAGGAATTACAGTTACTTTCTCGTTTGTAATTTTTTCTCCAACACGTAGTCTGGTTTACTTTTCAAATTTTTCGTTGTATTTTTCAACAAGGTTCTATTTATTTCAATGATAATTATTTTGAATATAAATAAGAATAAACGAAGCACCATACTTTATATCTTTTATACATAGAGGACATTCATGGGCCGTAGTACCCTGATACAATTACCTCGCATATCATTAGAGCAACCTTTGCATAATAATAAAGACTAAAAAAACGCGCGGCAACCCTAACCGTAACAATAATCAAAATGTCATGTTCACGCGGTAACGGTAAATGTCACCTGTTATTTTGTAAATGCGAAATTTTGACCTATTTCTGGGGTTCCGTATCTTAAGCCTTTATAAGATGACTCATGCTTCTATCCGTCTGTCAAAGACAAATCAGAGACGATCTCAAAAAATATCTAACATACTTGAAATTTAGCACGGTAAGTAATTATGCTACATATTTTGTACTTGTACTACATATCTTGTACTAAGATTTCAACACATTCATAGAACAATTAAAGAGGGCGAAAGGTTGGATAGTACTCGACTTGAGTAATAATTTAGTTTGCAATAGTTAGTGGTTAAAATTAATGAATAGTAAATAACTAGATATGTGTGTAGTAAATTCTCGAAATAGAATGAAAGAACGATAGATGCAGTAGAAATATACGATCTCTTAGAGATATGTGCGGTGTCACCCTTGCGGACAGGATAAGCAATGAATAAATACGCAGTATGGCATGGTTGCAAGACAGTGTTATTGTGCAAAGGAAGAAAGGAATGCTTAGATGGTTCGGGCACATATATGAAGACCAAGAAATTCTCCAGAGCAAAAGTGCAGTAGCAGAAGCCAAGAAAGACCAAGGCCGACTTACGAGGATTTAAAAGCTAAAGTGTTAACTGACGAAAATGACAAAAGCGCTAGCATACTTCGGTTAAATTGTGTGAGGATAAGGTGGCGAAAGAATTACGTAAGGATTGCGATGTTTAGTACTCCGTCCTCTCTGACTATGTAGACTTGACTATGTTATAGACATCATTTCATATAAAAATATTGTACTTATCATAAAGCTAATATGTATCCCGTCAATATATTAAATTATCTTTTATCGATATTCCGATATGTTTATCTAGTTTAGTGATCGTTCAGGAGGCAAAGCACTTTTAGTTGTCCAAGGGACAATTTTGCGTTTGAGGTTTGAGGAGGCGAAAGATGTACACATGTATGAACCGTGATGCTTGGCGCTCTGTGCTCTCTAATTACTCAATCAGTGATACAGCATGAAGAGAACTTATATTATGTTACTCATATGAAGTATAGACATTTTTCATTTACATCACATAAAATCATCTAAGATTAAAATTATACAAAATATTATACAATACGAAGTAAGGACATTTCCCATTTACGTTACACAAACAACTTTTTAATACGCATCAAGCCATTCGGATGGTTATTACAATAAATTACGTTGCCGGAAACATTTAATTAAATTTATTAACAAAATTATATCTGTACCATAAGGGCGTGCTCACCACAAGGCGTGCAAACGGCGCAATAATGCTGACGTTTCTTTATGGAGATTTTTTCCACGTTACACTGTTTTTCGTTTTGGACGTTCTGTCGATTTTCTCAGAAACTTATACAAATTTGAAATTTGACATAATGATAAATCTTGATAACGTAGAAGGTTAAAAATTCCGATAAAAAACGTTAATCAACGTTAATTAGTACTTACAACGTTATTATGACGTTTTCAAACTGATAAGCCGCAGCGGCGCGTGGCGCTCAACTGTGTCAAGAATAATTTCAATGCTATCGATGTTATGAGTTGCAGTATAAATCGTGTTTCGTGGCCATTATGCAAAATGAACGAGTTCTTACCGTGATATTGTATTCGCGGTCCCGACGTGTCGATGCTATTGCAAGTATCATAATCACGGGTTAACTGGCGAAACTGCGGGTGGATAAGTTTTAAAATAAAATTCATCTGCCAAAATATACAACTTCAGTTTATCTAAAAACTCACCTAAAGTTTATAGAAAAAATTAAACAAAAGTTCTAGATTCTTCCAGGTTTTTAGATATTATTTCTATTTATTACTATCGCGTTCTATATTTTTCTTTCTCTCTCGAATTAGACAATTTATAAAATGGTTTTGAATAGCGTATAAAATTTAGAGCTATTTCAAACGAAAGGCGTTATTAATGGTATGGAAACTCGTGGTCGTGATCAGCTAGTTATTCCTAAATTTAAATTACAAAAGTCAAGTGGTTCATTTTTGGGTAACTGTGTTCGTTTTTATAATAAAATTCCTCGAGAAATTACTCAATTAACGGAAAAGAGATTTAAACTTGTTATTAAACGCACACTAATTGGAAAAGCATACTACACAATTAGCGATTTCATTGAAGACACAACAATAGACTGGAAGTAATCCTCTCTGCACATGCATTTACTGGCTTTATGGATATTCTATTTTAAATAACTATTGTAGAATGATATTGAAAAAATGATACCTGACTGAGTTTCTTGTCGATTTTTCTCAGTTCCAGGCTTTGTTTTCGAACCAAATTAAAGTAGATTTGACGTTCAAAAATACCTTGCATTTGGGTTTACTTGAATAAATTGATTTGATTTTGACTTTGAATTAGGTCTTGTTATTATTTGACGACGAAATGCTCACAGTGAGACATGTGTGTATATACAGCCTAATCTGAACACACGTAAGTGAGGGATGCTCGTCGTATATCGAGAGCATCACACCCCCTCTCCGCTTACACCCTTTCTCAGTAATCCTCAAATAAGTCGCGATATTAAAAAATTCTCTTCTAAGCTATTAAATAAAACTCTACAATTCTTTCCAAAAGAGAAATTTTTAGGATTCCGTGACCAAAATGGCGAGAATGAAACCCTACGGAGTCCCCATGTCTGTCCGTCTGTCAGTACATCGCATGTGATTTATTCCATCATCCTTACATCTATTGTCTATATACAACTGGAAGGCACAGACACTTTAACTGGTTACCCGCAACTAGAAATAAGAAACAAAACAAATTGAAAGTATTGTAACAGCAAGTCGATTGCCGCTGATATCGATATTTTGGATGATACGATACCAAAAATGACGAAAAAACTCAGTTCCTCATTCTTTAATTAATTTATATTCTTTTATATTATGTATTACACCTCCTGGATTCCATTAGTGTTTATTTTAATGATTATTGTCTATTTATATTTGTGTTTATTTGAATGTAAGTACTTCCAACTTTTTCATAAACTTTGTATGGACCTATATCCTATTTTTTTCATTTTTAACCGACTTCAAAAATAGAAGGAGGTTCTCAATTCATATGTATGTTTTTTTTGTATGTTTGTTACCTCATAACTCCGTCATTTATGAACCGATTTCAAAAATTCTTTTTTCGTTTGACAGGTAATACTTTAGAGGTGATCCCATTTAAATTTCACCGATATTGGAGCTTGGACATAGAAGATACACTAGATAACACGACCTGGTTATAACCTTTATCTATATTGACGATTCTCTTGTATATCGTTGCGCTCCGAAATTAGAATGAAGTTAATTGCAGACCTCCTCTAGATATTTATTTAGGTCAAGACCACTCAAAACGGAGAAATAAAAATTTTTTATTAAAAAAAGTTATTTTATATTTTTCAGTGTTTTTTTCGAAGGCGGTTTAATTTCTTTTAATAAAAATGTTTTATTGACTTTAATGTAAACAAACAAGAAACTAACCAAAATTTCGCAAAATTTCCACCGTTCGCTGGTCCGTCGTATTACACGTAGCACTCTAATAACACTGCTTTTCTCACATTTAATACTAATATTATCCAATACAGTAAAGCGTTGAAAAAATTGAGGTTATTTGTCAAGCATTTTGTTTTTATTTGAAGTGTTACCTAAAGCTTATGTTACCTAACCCGGGCCGTGTACCTAAGCTGGGCCGAGAATCGAACTAGGGTTCGATTTTCGGCCCAGTCAATTTGGGAAACGTATTTTTCTAGATTGTCTCGCGTCTGGATGTACTGGAAAACGCCCCCAGTTATTGTTGTCGTCTGATTCTCATATCATAGGGAATACCCTAGTTAGGGACCAGATGTGATGTAAGTTTATTTCTTTTTTTTTTATAAAAGAGGGGCAAACAAGCACCCGATGAAAAGAAAGTGATCACCGCCGCCTATGGACACCCGCGACGTCCGGGTAATCACGGGTGCGTTGCCGGCGTTTAAGGAAAGGAGGAGGAGGGGAGAGATGGGCCACCGGCACTCTCAATCACCGAACGAAACACAACAGCAATAGATGTTGTTATTTCTGTTATGTCACCGGGCGAGCCGGCCCAATTCGTGCTGCAATACAGCATGGCTCTAGCACACTCTTAAACATTATTTTTTTTGCCTTAGTCGTCCAAAACCAACTGTCTTACGTATGTAATCTCTAATAAAGTTAGCACATACCTAATTTGAGAAGACCCTACAATACAAACTAAACACAAACCATTACGCATCCCTTCACACCATACCGCCTAGCAAGGGCGTCCCATCGATCATTAGCATTGCACATTCAACATAGCTGCAATCACTAAAATTACACTAACCCTAACAGAATTCCTGGACAGAGGTAATTTATAATTTGGGGTGTTGGGGTAACTACGAATGTCCACTTTCAACCGACCAGTTTTAGAAAGTAATAAAACTGTCTATGATTTAAGACACGTCTACATTCAACCAAATTTTGAGTGATAAATCGACGTAACACTTGCGTGCCTCTTGAATAGAAATCACACAATATATCTGGGTTGGTTTGACAGACCCGTAACTAACTGTATTTTATGTTGTGTTATGTATAACATTATGCAGTAGTAATAATAATTCATACATCCATATTTTCCAGTGTTTTAAGTTATACATACACATATTTAGCTCACGCTGTATCCCTAACGGGGTAGTAAGAGGTGATGGAGTGCCTAGCACCGCTGTCCTTGCATACTTTTTTCGCATTGTCAAATGTCATAATACTACACACACATTTCCGCCTAGGTATACAAGTGCTTTTAAGTGATATATTAGCTGTACATCAAACTAGTTTTTGCGATTTTGTTCGCAAGAAGTTCAAAAACACACAATATCTTTATAAATTATAGCCTATGTGTTATTCTGATGTATGAGCTATATTATTGTAAAGTTTTATTAAAATCCATTGAGCAATTTTTGTGTGAAGGAGTAACAAACATCCATACATCAATCCTCACAAACTTTCACATTTATAATTGTAGGATTAATAGGATTGGTAGGATAAAGTAGGATTAGTTGCAGTAGTATACATTTTACATGGCTTACCAATGTACTTTCGCACCAGACACAATTTTAAATGCGCAGGAAATGTATGGACCAATCAGTTAGCTACATTCAAAGGCGACGAGTGTTAAAATCTATGCTGTCATTGGTTGATTGATTTGGCGCCTTGTCCGCTGACGACGTCTCTTTCACTCGGCCGTCAGACGTCATTGTAATTGCACGTGGTTTTTCGAGGTTACACTTAGTTGCAAATTAAGCGTACTATTACGTAATAATAATTATGTCTTCATTAAAATGAAGATGTCTTTTTAAAGACAAACGAAGGAACTTAAATGATTTACATTTACATAATGTCTTGTATTTATCTTCACGTAAGCGTCGTATATTAAAATAAAGATTTGTTTTAATTTGAACTTTTGAATTTATAATCTTTGACAGTCCGTCACTGACTAGACAGCTATAACTTCAAGTCATTCTTTTGATTCAAAACCGTCGTTGCGTCTTTTGCGATGAAAATTATTATCAATTATTAATAAAGTAAACTTTAATAAAAATGACCCATTTCAATGGCACGAAGTGTTTAATGTCAATGCAACAATATTGCATTCATATTAAACACTGCAATAATTTTTCCACCTTATTGCTTGCTTAAGATTGATTATAAAATAGATTTAGCGTTTCGGGTATATTCGTCGACCGTCTTTTCGTGTCTGCGCGAACGAAGATTAACGACGCGCCATATCTTTTGTGTCTTACTGTATACCCCAGATAGCATAGGTTCCTGCATGCTTCATTTATCATTGATTGTAAATTGCCAAGTCGAAATATGACGCAAGCTTTAGACAGTTAAAGATTAAAAGCTGCTAGGTCAAATACAGCATCAAAGTTTTCGACAACTGCCATCTTACAATTTTCAGTACTACCTACATTTTTGTTTATATTGAGGTACCAACTTTTATTATATTTTGTTTATATTTGGGTACCTACTACACAATTGCTGTCTGGTACGAAGATGGAGTGTCATACCTGAATAACGCCAGCACAAACATTACGACTGTTACATTAACATTATATCTTTGTCGCGTGGCATCTAGAAAGTCTAATTCAAACTTGCCTGAAGTGTATACTGTTGCATTGCAAAGTTCATGCACGTCTGGTTCAAGTTTAATATTTAGGATATTAAGTTATGTTAGTATACTGGCTGTTACTCGCGACTGCGTCCTTGTGGATTTCATGCATGCGTCAATTTCGTCTACTTTCACATGTCTGCCCGTTCAGGGCAGTTTAGTACCCCCGCCCGCCGCACCAAGACCGCACATAAAAAGTTATAAAAGCTGCATAAAAACTTCAACCGGCGCCCTTTGGCGAGCGGAGTTTGAACGGTAACGCACTTCGTTGCGTGAGCGATGAAAAGATTACTTGGAGACTCCACGGGAAAAACAATGAATGTCAAGTTAAGTAAGAGAAACACAACTTTTTATAGTTTAAACCGTCGCGGTCCTTACATACTTCTTTCGCTTCCTCAAATTTCATCATTTTGTGCGAGTGCTTTTGACATTTCCGACGGCTAACACTCTGGCTATTGATCTTCATAAGTCGGCCTTGGTCTTCCTTGGCTTTTTTTATCACTCGCTTTCGCACTGTAGATTTTCTTCGTCAGTCTTTCATCACTCATTTTTTCAATGTGTCCGAACCATCTAAGCATTCCTTTCTTCATTTTACAGTAAAAAGGACCCGCATATTAGCAATTTATTTTATTTTACTTGCCTCACTTCATATTACGCGACAGGCCATCTCAAGTTATAACTTCAGTTATATCTAAGAGTTCGATACTTATCCTTACTCACTCAATTATTAATATTATTATTATTATGTATGTATGTATGACCGAAATCTTATAGTAACTCTTGTACATCACTTTTTGTGTCATTAACTCACAGCTGTTTCATTCCACCACCTTTAGACCTACCTACTGATCTGAAATTTGATTAGTACATAATTCAAATCCAAAAATGTAATGGGGATACAGTATTTTTATTTGACTTCTATCTAAAATTGCTTAACGTATCCCGTACGCACTTGACCGTTTTTCTTATTTTGAATGCTACGAAAAATACTGTAATAGTTCAGTTAACCTGCCATTAAAGCCAATAAAGCAAATACGATACAGATCCATATCTACGCAAACAACTGAATCAGACTACTGCTTTTAGGGATATTTTAAAAACGCCCCATATCAGTCGAGGAGAGAATCCAGACGTCAAATACATACGTGTGGGGAGCTCACACGGCCGTTGACACGATTTTTATTTAATCCGGAATCGGACTGTGGCCTAAAACCTAACGTTGAGCGATTTTATGGACAAGACAATGACATAGAAAGAAGAATATTTAACTTTGGGTGAAGACGTAATGGATACGGGTTAGTGGTAAAGGTGAATAAGTGATTGTGGAACAGATAGATAAATAAATAATTTATAGCAGATTATATGCTGTTTGTAAGATACTACCAATTGATTTAAAAAATAAGTATGCAATGACCCTTAATAACTACTATAGTGACGTACATAAAACATCTGTATATAATAGGTATAACCACAGAAGAGTCAGGGAGGGTTGGCTTAGGTAACCAACAGCCGGGGCCGAGTGGTGTGGGTGACCCGCCACAGGGGGTGGACCAACAGGCGCTTATAGCTCCCATTAAGTGGAGCCTTAGCCTGCCATCCCAAGACCGCAGTGCGTAGACTTCATGTCTACATCCTTCTCGAGGTGACCCTGTTTCTACTTAACACTGCGGATCTAGACTGGAGAGTCGATAAACACTCCTGAGGGTGGTGCTTCGGCGGCGCCCTCAGTACCGGGTCGGGGCCGATGAAAACCCGTGAGGATACACGTAAAAATCTGAGGTGGAGAGAAGGAAAACTCGAAATGAAACCCGTGAGAAAACACGTTAAAACCAGAGGTGGAGAGAAGGAAAACTCGAAATGAAACCCGTGAGACAACACGTTAAAATCAAAGGTGGGAAGAAGGAAAACTTGTAAAAACCCGTGAGTAAACACGTAAAAATCAGGTGGGCGTGCTGACGCCTCTGCCGTGGTGTAGGCGGGGTGCGGAAGCCGCCACTTCGGAGGCCTGGGGTGTCCTTCGGGGGAAGGCGCCTCACCAATGGCCTCGGGATGGTGCGCGCGGTTGTTCCCGCGCGCCTCCCAGGAGAGCGGGCAGGTAAAACTGCCCGCAAACGGAGGAGGGCCCGGCTCAGGCTGGGCATAGCCGCCGGGGTCGCGGCAGAATGCCAACGCGCTCCCGTTGCCCCGGCATCAAGGCTCTCGAGGAACACCGTCAGGTTTTAGTGGGTAGACTCGGCCTAGCACCCTAATGTCGAGGAGTCCCACATACCCCCCTGCCACCCCCCTACGGCAGGACGGGATGCATAAAGCATTTCCTGACGCAAAAAAAAAAAAAAAAAAAAAAAAGGTAACCAACAGCCACCAATTATATTATTATGGGGAAAGGTTAAATTAATATGTAGTACCAAGATTGTTCAATGAAATAGCTTGGTTAAAAGACAAACCGAAAATAGATGTTCATATGCTAAAAGAAAAGTTAAAAATATTTTTATTAGAAAATCTGTAGCTGGTGTAAGTTTTCATTTCTTTGTATAGATAGATATCCATATAACTATTTGTTTTATAGATGATATAGGTATTAATGTTGGTATTTGCTTATGTATATTGATATTAATGTTATTATATTAGTAGGATATATTTAGTGTAATTAGGTAGGTATCAAATGAAAAATGTAAATGTCCGCCAACAAACTGTTAAGTTTGGCGATTGGAAATTTAAAAAAAAAAATTCGTTACTTACTGTGTAAATAAATAAAAAAAAAAAAGACGTGGAAGAAGGCAACGGATATATGTATGACGTAATATAAAACGACGGACTGATGTAGTAAGAGAAAAGGATAAAGGGATGTACTGATGCGAGCGAGAAAGACAGATAGACGTGCGCGAGAGAGATATGGTTCGATGGTGATTAGATTCGTATTAGTTAATTAATTTAATTATACATCACATTTACAATATAACAATTATTGTTGTATAATGTTATAACGTTCACCATTAGTGCTATTACGTTACACAAAGTAAATATTACAGTTCTGATATAGGCTGTAGGTTTACACGATCGTATCACACACAGAACCGATGAAATCTAGAACTACATATTTCTTTATGAACCTTAAAACGCTTGCAACTCATTACTTACACCGTAGCTAATTCGGGCTCGATGTCGTGTCTCAAACAAACGAAAGTTGGTAAGATTATGTGGGACTTTTTGGCGGAAACGAGAGAAGTGAGCCTGTTGGCGCAGTGGCATATGCATCTGCTTTCCAAGCTAGGGTCCCGGGTTCGATCCCCGATCTCTGTTAGTGAAGTGTCAATGAGAAAATTTCCAATGGGATGAAAAAGTGAAATTGAGAATCTATCGTTAATTCCCAATATTTAATAATACTTCCACGAAGTTCTGTAACTTTTTTCGATTTTTGGGTACTTCCCGGGAATGTCATATCTCTAGTGCAAACCAAGTTAATATTGTATAACTTTAGTAGACTTTTTGACGGGAACGGGAGAAATGAGGTTGTTATTTTACTTACATTTTCTATTTTTACACTTTTGGAAGTTTTAAAGTAAAAGAGTGATAGTATATTGTGTTTTAAAGTTCTGTATAAGTGAAAAGAATGGAGTAGGTCTAAATGAACATGTGTAGCTGAAGTTCTCGCGCTCTTCCAAGAAGTGTTTTATAACTTCAATAAAGGCTGCTATCACTTTACTAGAGGAATTTTACGATAAGAAAAAACTAATTTACTTGTGATTCTACTTATTAATACGTGACATTGGCAAATGCGCTAATCTGTGCGCCGTGCCATAAAAAAAAAGACAATGTGGACACAGAGGGTCAATCCTAATTTGAAAAACCGTATTTTCACTGAATGTATAAAAGGAAATATTTTAAAGTTTATTTGAAAAGAAAGTCGACCGTGACAAAACATACGAATTATAGTGATCTTAAAAGGCTTACCGTTTTCCATTCGTACGGAACGGAATTTAATTACAAACAGTATGTGCGTTATTGTATTACACAATCCGAATGATTTTGTTATTTGATTTTAGGAATAAGACATTACATTGTTTTTACTTCTTAATGTTGTCTACATTTTGATTTATTTCAAATACAATTTTATTTATATCTTTTATCTTTGAATAATAACGCTTAAAGACTGATTAAACGCACCATGGAAGTAAAGCAATTTAATAATTAGAGCCATAATTGACTCCTTTAGATAAGCACTTGTTATCAAAAAAAAAATGAAAAATTAAACCAACTTAAAAAAATCACTGAAAAGTTCAAAATAACTATCCTTTACTATTTAAAAGTCAAGTACAAAAGTAACTTTATAAATACGATACAAATGTCTACATAATTAAATTTAACAGTTTCTGAAGTCGATTACAAGCTTACTAAACTATTAAGGTTTCTGTTGTTGTGCAATGATTTGGTACCGACTTTAATATTTCGACCATTTTTGTACTTGAGTTTTGATTAGTAAAGGATAGATATTTCGTACTTTACACTGATTTTTTTTAAGTCGGTTTAATTTTTTATTATTTTTTTTTATTTCTCCCTTTTGAGTGACCTTGGCCTAAATAAATATCTAGGGTAGGTCTACAATTAACTTATTTTTTCTAATTCTGAAGCGCATTGACATACAAGAGAATCATCAATATAAATAAATATAACTTACAAGCAGTTCGTATTATTTGGTGTTACGTGGTGTATCTTCAAAGTTCAAGCTCAAATATCACTCAAACTTAAATGGGACCAATCTGGAAGTATATTATCCTTTTAATTAAAAAAAGACATTTCCAAATCGGTTTGTAAATAACGGAGTTCTGAGATAATAAACATAAGAAAAAAAACAAAAAAACAAAAGAATTGATACAACCCAATTGAGAACCTCGTCCTTTTTTTGAAGTCGGTTAAAAACAAAAATAATTTCAAAATTAGACAGTTACTAAAGTCAGTGCCACCTGTCAAGCCTACCAAACTGGTAGACTTTCTGTTGTTTTTTATTAGTTTAGCACCGAGTTCAATAATGTCAAATTTAATTAAATATATATTTGCATTGTATTCATGAAGCTATGTTTTTACTTGAGTTTTGATTAGTTAAGGATAATTATTTAAGTGAAGTCGGTTTGTTTGCATTTAAATGTTATTTATACTTCACATTTGAATAGCTTTGACCTAAATAGATATCTAGGGAAAATCTACAACTAAACTGTTTTTCATATCTGGAACGAAAGATTGAATAAAAGGATCATCGAATTATATGAACCGTTGAGTTCTTTTATTTAAGTACATAGTATTCCAACATAAGATCTTATCTATATGTTTATAGGAGCACCCTGGATAGGACCCTTTCAAATGAAAAAGTGTCGTCGCGTAGGTGTCGCATGTGGTCGTTTACATTATAGTCGAACAAAGGTACTCAGAGATTAAATACTATTGAACTAAATAAATAATCGGTTATATTATTTACATAATTTAATTTGTCTTTTCTCTAAATTAACAAAAATGTTTAAATGAAACAAATCTTTCGTCGTCCAAATGTTGAAGGCTACATTTGGCCTCACAAATCTCAACCCTATTTTTTCACTTCTACTTCACTCTCTTAACTCGTTCATTGTTTCGTCTTAAACGGCAAACGAACTAATCTTCAACTCTATAAATCATAAAAATTACACCAATAAAAAAAATATACAAACTAGTTAGATACAGAAACTATTTCCAATTTCGCATGGATTATTGTACATAATGCGACCATTTCTTACTTTCCTTCTTCTTTTTTGAGATGGTACTGCCGTAAAAAATTTCCTCAAATCGGTACATATCTTATCCTAATTAGGGCAAGATACAATTATAGTGGCCACAATCCAAAAACATATTATTTATTTAAAAGATTTTATATATCAAAACATAATTACATAACCTAACCTACCTATCTAATTAAATGACGTAATAAATTGTTGTTTAGTTTTTCTGATCAATATGGGTATTCGTTTAATATATGGTAAGCTAAGATTTCACAGAGGAATGAAATTTTTTCAGGATTTTTTTATTATGCACCTTCGAACACCCTATAACCGAGATTTTTCATCTCAAAACGGGACAATATTGTGTCCCGAAACATTCTTCAGGATCTCCGGAACGGAGTACCTACCGGAAAAAGGGACTGTCCCATCCAAAGCAGAACGTATGATCACGTTACGCATACATAACGTGACCAAACGTCCTGCTTTGGACGGGACAGTCCCGCTTTCAGGCAGTTTGTCCCGGTGTCCCCAACCAGAGCAAAAACATCCCGCTTTTGCAAACAGACTAAACGGTACTTAATATGTATCGTACGGGTACACCTACCTACCTATATTCTTTTCATTTGAAATGAGTGGGTAACGAGCGTCGGCAGCGCGGACGACGCGGCGTGGAAAAGAGACAGCGAGTGACATTTTGAAACTGATTTGCTGCGCCGACAAATACAAAACGAATGCGTCTGTAACTGAATCTAATGTTGATTAATTTAAATTACATATTGTGGGACGCACACATGTAAACACATGTAATACAATACAATACAAAACGTGAAAATATCCCTTCAAATTACTCATTGAGACCAACACGGAAAAAACAATTAATACAGCCTAAGTCAAATTTAAAAAGGCATTCATCGGGAACTCTATCCACGTCAATAAAAATATATAACCATTTGCCAGAAACCTTAAAAAATGAAAGTAAAGATAGAATATTCATAAAATTACTAAAAGAACTACTAAACAAAAAATGCTACTATACCATAAATGAATACATAACTGATAGATTATAATATAATATTAAAACAACATTAAATATTAACATCAAATATATAATAATAATAAAAAAATAAAAAAAGCAAAAATTTTTCCTTTACATAACAAACATTTATAAATAAATAAATAAATAAATACTAATAAATTTATAAATAAATAAATATAAATACAAGACGCTCTCTGAGAGTTTCATATTTACGCCCTTTGCAGTCGAAACTTTGGGTCCCTGGGGCCCCGAAGCCCATCGACTGGTTTCTGATATTTGTAAGAGACTGGTCGAAGCTTCGGGAGACCGCCGGGCTGGCAGCTTCTTCCGCCAACGAATCAGTTTGGCTATTCAAAGAGGCAATGCTGCCAGTCTGCTAGGTACCTTGAGCAATGACAGCTTTCTAAGCGGCAACTTTGAGGAAGTTTATTATTTAAGATAATGTGTAGTTTTAAGTTTGTAAATATTAACATATGTATGTACTTTTTATTAATAAATCTTATAACTACAATAGAAAAAAAAATACAAGATAGTTAATAATATACATTTACAAATAAATAAATATAAATAATAATACTGACATAATAAATATAATTAATTACAT
Source organism: Zeuzera pyrina (assembly GCA_907165235.1). Taxonomy (NCBI): domain Eukaryota; kingdom Metazoa; phylum Arthropoda; class Insecta; order Lepidoptera; family Cossidae; genus Zeuzera; species Zeuzera pyrina. Next base: position 19,836,078 of record OU015638.1, on the reverse strand, counting down.
AAGTATATTCCTCTCTCTTGGATTGCAATACCTATTTCAAGGTCCATTCAATTATTGTAATATAATTATGGAATGCAATAAAGATATTATTATTATTATATCGTTGACCCAGCGGCATGTATGTATGTGTACATAGTACGAGTGTCATCAGGTAATTAGCGTAATAGCGTAAGATACACGACACTAGTTACTAACAGACCACGAACTCCCGATCACATAGTTGTTTTCTCATTTAGTAACTCACGAAGCGATACCTCCAACACATTAATACGTTATTCTCATTTTCTTGTTTTTGAATAAATAATGAAATAAGCCTTTTTTTACTAAATTTCGCAAGCGTCCCGCTCTGACAAAAAAAATAAACAGTATCGTTACGCATACATATACTTACATAAAAATAGCTGTGTGCATAAGTTTATAACACAAACAAGCATATTAATCACACAATTAAATCCGACAGCGCTCCGGGCCCCAGGTGTGTTTTGCGCATGAATATTTCACTGAGTTTAATACCAAGACGTTTCCAATAATTTGATTTATGTCTTAAGCAGCAACTTAAAATCCTCCAAGAAAAATATTGATAAAAAATATTACGTTCATTTGAGCGGAAACAATTCACAAAAGCGAAAAAGTTAGGTTAAGAGAAAAAATTCTTAATAAACTTCGATTGTTTTGTTTTTCATTCGAATGAACGGTGAAGATCCAATCGATTTGAATGTATAAGGTATCGATGGAATTGTAATATCACAGGGAAACACAATACAAATTTATTCTAAATTTATGGAAAGGGAAAGCGGGTTACGTAAATTTGTATATATCTTTAGGATCTGTACGAAGGTAACCTACGGAACCACTGCACCTATTTGAATATTTATTATTATTATTATTTCTGCATTCTAAAGGCACATTATTCCAGATGGACATAGGCTATACATTATGTACGTTATGTATATTCCAGATGACATAGGCTATACATTATGTATATTATGTATATTCCAGATGGACATAGGCTATACATTATGTACATTATGTATATTCCAGATGGACATAGGCTATACATTATGTGCATTATTGATATTCCAGATGGACATAGGCTATACATTATGTATGAAACCCGGGCGAAGTCGGTACGGACCGCTAGTATACAATACAACAATAGAAATGACCCAAATCAGTGAACCAATTTGAATAATAACCAGCTAATATGTGGAGAAAGCCACGCACGGTAAAGGGTTCCGTAGTCGAAATGCACGAATTCATTTAATTGTCAGCACAAATAAATTTCAATAAGTTTCACGGTGTTTCTCAAAGACACTACCATAAAAAAATGTTTCTGCGGCTTCGATCACAATTAAAAAACTAGATACATAATCAACACTCCAAAAACGTCCGATCCAAATGTGCACTCAAATGAATATTTGAGTGCACATTGTTTTAGTAATTTTTGAAAAAGCTAACAGCGAATATGTCAAATTGCTCCTTCAAAAATTGCAAAAACAACACATCTAGAATGCTAATAAAAGCTGGAGATTCTTATTTTTGGCATATTATTTCGTAATAATAACACGTTAAATAGCTCTTTTTTATTAAATTCGTGATTATATTTTCAAAATGACATGACCTTAACACCATTAAGTATAAAATCTTGAATAAGAAGTTAAAAACCATACTACCGCATTCTCGAGTTATACTCGAATCGAATTTTAATATTATGGGTACTATTTTTTAAATATGTTTTCGATACTGAAAATTAAAGATTGTAAAAATGGATTTGCTGTAATTAATTAGGAATTTATGAACACTGTAAATTGACCCTAGTAACATTTTTCTCATAATAAAGAACAATATATGTCAATTCGAACAATCATTTGTTTAAATTTTATAGAAGATTTTGAATCTAGTTCTTTATTTGTGATCGAAGTTCTGCGATCATTTACCATGTAACCAAAAATATCCTGTCTCAAAAACGGCACGACTTATCTTATTCAAACTAATTTCCATCGAAAGTGTTTTAAGTTATACCACAGTACGTTTTTTTCAAAATTACCCTATAGTTGAATAGCTAGAAGGGGGACAAATTTTCGTGTCTTCAGAAGCGCATGCTACGCTACTGAAAACCGCATGCCAAATATTTATTCACTGAAGAGCGACAATGACGACACAAGCAACATACATGTAATGGCGTTAAACATATAACACCCCTCTTTTATCTTTCGTCGGAGGTTAAAAAATATTTTTACAAAAACGCTAATTACTGGTAATATATTTAATGGTAAACTTAATAGTAGATTCTAGAATGTTAAAGTTTAGGAGAGTTTAAAACTTTTTGTTCTTACAGTATTGTTCGAAAAAGTAGCAAATTCTCTAACACTGTTTCGTTTGATCCATACATTAAGGGACATCCTGTATAGTAAAATTTTGATGTTCATAACATATTCTAATTGCAGAGGCTCCCGAAGTCTGTCCGAAATCCTGAACCTCCACGATTAGACAAAACGTTACTTTATGAGCCTCCGGTTTAAGAAAAAATAATATGAGCTTATGTTATTTCGAATTAAAATGTTACCAGTTTGTAACAACTCTCCGATTCGGAGAAAATTTTTCAAACATCTGCAAAGCAAAAAGTGTTAGTGAGGGAACTTCAGTGTGCGACTCCCTTTGCAAGTACATACAAGTGGTAGCTTGTTCAATGTCAGCTGTATTTCCCAGCAGACCCGCAGTAATAGGTACACGACAATTCCCCCTTTGTGTCCGAGATCAGGTCTTGTTCAAACATGGCGGTATTGGTTACAAATGTCTAAATTAGTTACTGATGAACGTACGGAAGCACATGCATTTAATATTAACTAGAGGTCGCCTGGTGGTTGAAATTCGATCGTAAATATAAATAGAAACTTATGAACTCTTTGGCGACAACCTCTACTGCGCGACTACATGTTATATAATTATAATCACAAGATTTTGGCGGTATTTTATGGAGAACGGTTGGGCAGTTTATCTTAATTATTCGCAAATGGTTTTTAGTTGATTTTGTGATGTAAAATTGGCGTAATTTTGCGTTTCAATTGTTAAAATAAGTTCTTATTTAGTAGTGTCATGTTGAGATTTTTTAGTGGCTTAGTCCGCCTCCGTGGATCCTACTAGAAAGATTCCCTCAATATATTTGCTGCCTGAAACTCCAAGAAACATTAAAATGTATTACGTCGACATTTTAATGAAATGAAATGAAGAATATGTAATTTTGTTACTGAAGACGTCAGCTGTTATGGGCATAGATCCCTTTCTCTTACCTCTCAAGGGAGAATTGTAAAAAAAAAATTACGATCACAAACTATTATGAGTTTGACATTGACAGTTATTTTGACATTGGCAGTATGAATGTAAAACTATACCAAATCTCACACTCCTCCGTGCGCGCAATATTCTTAAAGGATCCAAAATTTTCGCTTCACGAATTCTCTCTTCACGAATCTCCAAATTTTTTTTTATTGATAGCACTAAAGCTCGTCAATAGCTATTAAACAAAAATAAAACAGTTTTTGGCGGGATTTAATGAGGAGCGGTTGGGCGTTTACTTTAATTTTATTCGCAAATGGTTTCTAGTGGATTTTGTAATGTAAAATTGGCGTAGTTTTCCGTCCTCTAGTATCTACGCTGTTGTGCATTATGTGGAATTGTTGAAATAAGTGCTTATTCAGTAGTGTGATGTTGAGTTTTTTTAGGGGCTTAGTCCGCCTCAGCAGATAATATTTATCGTCAGAAACTCCAAGAAATGATTAAAATGTATTACGCCGACATTGTAATGAAATAAAATAAAGATTTTAGCTGTTTATCACTGAAGACATCGGTTTTAAGAGCTAAGATCCCTATACCTTCCTTCCTAAGAGAGAACCGTACTACTACTACAAAAATATAAAAAAATCGGTTGAGAAACGAGAGGACCAAAATGTACTGAACTGTTTTGTCTTTACCTATTTAAATAGAGATAATTCGTCACTTGTGTGACCCAAACTAAGCACCAGCGTTGTGGGAGTATCACACAATGAGTTGGGGGAAAATACCTAGACTCCAGGAATATTCAGAAAAAAACTTTTTTCAATAATTCAATGTTAATGCAGTAGAAACTTTGAAACACTGGGACCCCAAAGCCCATCGGTTGATTTCCGATATTTATAAGAGACTGGTCGAGCCTTCGGGAGACCGTCGGGCTGGCAGTTACTGCTGCCAACGAAACAGTTGGGCTATTCAAAGAGATAATACTGCCAGTCTGCTAGGCACTCTAAGCAAGGACAGCGTAGATGTGTGAAGGTATAACGTAACTTGACTTGACATAACTGTAACTTGAGAAGTGATAAGGGCATAATGGCAGTAAAGATAAATAAAAACCTGTATGCAGAGTAAGATTGTAATATAAAAAAGACAGAAATAAAAAACAAGTAAGGAACTATTATTAAAATTATGTTATTTTCAAAAAAATTCTACCCGAGATAAGCCGCTAGTTTAAAATAGCAAGCTTTAAGTTTGTAAATATTAACGTTTAAATATGTATGTCGACATAATCTCTATTTCTCTTTCAAAACTATTTTGTGTAATGACAATTAAGCGATGATGATCAAGCTTAATAAAAGAGATGCATACGGTGGGAAGACAGAATTTTTCAGTTTTTCCAAAAGTATGTTATAAAAGTAACATAACATGTCGAAGGTATTAAACATTTGTCAGAAAAAACACAGGGCAAATCGTGCTCTTGCGACTCAGCTCTGAGAAATAGGTACCTAATATATGCAGGAGGCGACAAAGACAATGTGCAACCGACAGAAAGTTCTTAGTAACAATTATTGAGTAGATAATTGGAAATTTAATAATGGCGAACGATCCGTCGGAGAAATGCTAATGCACCGGACACCGTAGTCTAACAAACTGCCAGCGCCGGCGCCGACTTTCCGTTAGCGCGCACTAGCGCGCGCGAAGTTGTGCTCTGCCTTAGTATAGACAAATGAGTGCCTTTTGATAATTCCACCGACATATTTATAAATTTATGATGTAATGAGCTTTCATTTGACACGATGACCCCGAAAAGACTTTTATATCCATAACCTAACTAATCTCCGAAAGTCAAAATTTGAAATTTACGCCTGTTTTTGGTCCACTTGGGAGAAACCTTCAAAAGGTACACAGCCCACCGGGGAGAAGCTGGGTTATGTGGTATTTTTGCCCTCAATAACTCTTGTGATGCTCGTCCTCGGTGCACTTCGAGGGGATCATTGATCTCCTATAACAAGCACGTTTGTGTTCTGATTATTACTTTTCGGATATTTCCAAACTCTTCCAAATTTCGGACATTTTCGTCAAATAGTTTCAATTATAGTATAATAGTTACGATTACATGATAATACAGAAAAATCTGTTTCATTTAAACTCGATGATTGAATTCGGGATCATAGACTTCGAATGTAGACGTCTGAACCGTCGCACCATTGGGTCAAGTGGTCTGTGTCCGTCAGGGGTGTGTAGATATGGAAAGGTTGAAATAGAAATTCTACAATTTCAATCGGAAACATACCTCTAATTCTTTTTGCTCTAAATAAATTGCTTTTTCGTTCTAGAAATCTTCAAATTTCATTTCTGTCTCAAACTTATGCTTGCAATTACTGTCGTTAATTCCTCTTGAATTTCGTCGGGCACCTCAGAAATAATATTAATGAGGGGGTTACGGAAGTGTTTCCTATGTAATAAACCATTTTCAATATCTGAGAGACATGCATATTATTTCGGATAGTTTCAGGGACAGCTAGCGGCCCGCGGACCACCGGTTAAGAACCACTGTTCCAAAATATCAAATGTCGTAGCACCGCTACGTTACGAGTATATGGGCGGCAACGATTTTTGCACGGTTATTGTTGTTAATTTGACTGGTAAATGGATCTGTGAATATAATTGGTGTTATTACTGGATGCTAACTCGTTGAAGTGGCAACTGTTGCTTGGGGACTAACTCTTAAAATATGTGAACGATGTGGTTCTCTGCACGACTGGTGCTGTCACTTAACAAATAAATATGTAAAATAAATAAATAAAATATATAGACAGAATTAATGGATAAAATATATAGATAAAATGAACAGATAAAATAAAATGATCAATTTTAACGTTGGATAAATAAAATTAACTCTTAATAAATATTTCATAAAATGGTAATACTTAATTTGTGACGTCATATCCGAATGATTTAATTTGACTTGAAGGTAAAATGTAAACTTAATGCACGAAAAAGTCTGTAGTCTAGTTCTTGGCACGGTGGAGCTCAGAGTTATAGTTATTATCGACTGGTGGTAAGCCGCCGATAAGTACTTCAAACAGATTTATTAATAACTGTATGAATATATTAGGAAGCTAATGAGAATAACGATTTGAATGTGTAACGTACGATATCATAATTTATTCATTAACGAGGACAGCGGCAAGAGCGAACGAAGTTGATTCTCGCGTAATAGGGTTTACGATTAAACTTGTACTTATATGAGAGCAGCAGCCCTAGGCATACGTGCGACGTGTGATCAAATTAATTATAACATATCGCTTTCATTAATCTGTACTTCTATGTTACGTATATAATTAAGACATTCTTACTGTAATTATTCCTTGTATCTTTTAATTTTAAAAACTCAAGACATATTTTTGATCTTTTAAATTGTAAATTACCGTCATTATAATAGGCTAGTTTACTCTTCTTAAAACTTAATTTTATATACTGTATTAAAATAACTAAAAATTTTGAATAGAAATGTGAAATAAACTACTTGGATTTCATTGCGAAAATATGAGTTATTTGCATTTAAACTTCTATGTGACAGAGTGGCGATAACCTAGAGGGAGATGGCATTACAGACCTGTGACGTCATGAACTCGCAGTGTCTTCTCCCTGCGCTAAGAGTAACAGATATAGAACTTATTCTTAATAAACGGTTCATCCATATATTCTTTATTAAACTTCGAATATTTTTTCCCAGTTTTATTCATGATTACAAAATCTACCTAATAGTTACATTGCTTTGTCAAAAAAGTCTATTGTCAGATAAAGAGTTTAACAACTCCACAGCGACATCTGTCGTGAGAGTTATAAAAATAATACAGTGTTTTTCTTCTTCTGCTCTTTTGTATACTTGCAACTCGTTTCATATTTATAGATTTATATTTTAGACTCGCACGTTGGTGCAGTGGTATATGCATCTGCTTTCCAGGCTAGGGTCCCGGGTTCGATCCCCAGTCAGGTCAATTTAGGAAACGAACTTTTCTAAATTGGCTTGGAGTCTGGGTGTTACTGGGTACTCCCCCAAAATCCGTTGTGTGGTACCCATAGTACAAGCTTACTTGCTTAGTTTGGGGTCACACAATCTGTGTAATAGTCTGGAGTATTATTATTATTTATTAGAAACATTTCTGCCATTTTCATGTAAAAAAGTGGTGTATCTCTATGTGAAATATCTGTCTTCTTTTAACTAAATCTCTAACACTCTAGTGTGATAGTAAGTGATAGTAGGCTTTACTAGAATTAAAAAGGTTTTCTTGGGAAACCGCGAAAACTTCAGGTGCACCTATTTATTCAAACTTTCCAAATCTCAGCACTTGCACAGAACTTTAACGTACAATATACTGCTACTTTTGTATCTTAAAACTCCCAAAAATGCTAAAAATGCCACTTCTCCAGTTCCCGCCAAAAAGTCCTACAGTGTTTTTATACAATTCCAAATTTAAAAAGACATGTCCTTATAAAAATAACATTTTATATTGATAAAATACTACTGCGCGCGCACAAAACTAAATAGTAACAATATTAATTTCGTTCTCTCACAAGTAATTGTACTGAAAGAAAGTTGTTTAATTGACTTGAACTCCGCGACCGTGAACCATGAACCACCCACATGACTCAGACGATCGAACTCAAATTCAAGTTATGTTATTTTTAACCGACTTAAAAAAAAGCAGGAGGTTCTCAATTCAATTGCATGTTTTTTGTTATGTATGTTACCTCATAACTCCGTAATTTATGAACCGATTTAGAATTTATTTTTTTTATTTGAAAGGATACACTTTCAGATTCGTCCCATTTAAATTTCGCTAGTATTGAAGCTTGGGTTTGGCAGATACAGCAAATAACGCGAACTGGTTATAACCTTTATTTATTTATAGTGATGATCCTCTTGTATGTCATTTGTTAACTATCGTTATCCCCACATGGTATAATGGTAGTAGGAAGAAGGTATAAATTACCTGTGATATAATAAATTCGAGTCACGGACAGAGAATACGGCTGTTGGCTGTCGTCTTCGGATTGTAAGAATACTGCTAGGGTATAATTATGACGTAATCTTTTCACTGTTCGTTTATAACTGATTGATATTGATGGTATCGACAATGGGTAATAATATCATATGTTCGATCTGTTCGTATCTTTTAATGTTTTGCCCACGGTTTGTGCTCTTCAATAGAATGGAAGTTAACACATTGCGCTCCAGTAATAGAAAAGAAATTAATCGTTGACCTGCCCTAGGTATTTATTTAGGCCAAGGTCACTCACAAGGGAGAAATTAAAAAAAAAATTATGACAAAATTAAACTCACTTCAAAAAAGAAAACACTGAAAAGTGCAAAATAACTATTCTTTACTAATCAAAACTTAAGTACAAACAATAACTTTATAAATACGATACAGATGTCCATATAATTAAATTTGACAATTATTGAAGTCGGTGCCAAATCAATATGCAACAACAGAAAGTCCATTAGTTTGGTAGGCTTGGCACCGACTTCAGCAACTGTCAAATTTAACTATATATATGTACTTAAGTTTTGATTAGTTAGCATTAGATAGTTATTTCGCACTTTTCAGTGTTATTTTATTGGAGTTGATTAATTTTTTTTTGATTAATTGTTGTTAATAGTTATTTAAGCTACTCGTAAATTCTTTGTTAAAGGTGTGACTGCACTGCGGTGATTTTTTACAACTCACAGTACACAGTAGGGGCGAACAGGGGATGGTAATTGCATGAATTTAATCTAACCACTCCACTCCAATTACAAGGGCGTTTATTCGAATATTAGCTTTGCAATTTACCGGAACAAGTACATATACGGACATAAATGTAAAATATACATATGTAGGTACACATACATACATATGTAGGTACACATACATATTAAATATGTACATGTATATGAGTACATACACGTGTTAAATACAAACATTGACTGTACAATGATTTTCATGGTTCCGAAATCAAAGTGCCAAAACGGACCGATTGCAAATGTCTGTTTCATATTCGATTTAATCCATCATCTTTACTAAGCTGAAATTTAATACAGAGAATAACATTGGAAAATCGAGCCCCAAAAATTAAGAATCTATACCATCTGTACTAGTATTAGTGGTGGTTTAGACCTTAACCCAAGCGCGGAAGGTTCCGGGTTCGATTCCCGGTCGGGTCAATTTAGAAAATGAACTTTTCTAGATTGTTTCGAGTCTAGGTGTACTGGGAGACGCCCCCAGTAATCGTCGTCTGGTTTTCATAGCACAGGAAATATCCTAGTTTGAGATCAGATGATTGGTGTGTGTTGTCTGGCGCATTATTATTATTATTATTATAAAGAGAGAGTGGATATTGTAAGTTATTTTATATGTGCAAGGTAATCTCCAGAACCACTGCACGTATTTCAAAAATTCTTTCACTAATTGAAAGGTACATTATTCCAGATGGACAAAGGACATATATTATGTATTCAACCCGGGCGAAGCCGAGACGGAGCGCTAGTATTGTTTGGTTGTACAGAACACTGAGTTCGTATGTACGACTTGCACTGAGCCGGCTTTTTATTTACGAGACGTGAATTTACAAAGCGTATATGAAGCCCGGAACAAAATGAATTGGATACATTTTGTTCGCGTAAAAACGATACCTGTAATTCTGGTATATTACAGCTTATGTAGCTCTGATTTCGAACATGTATTGTGAATGTTTTATGTACTCCTTTGTAATCGAATTATGCAATAACTTCTTGTTTATATATGCGTAAGATCATGCCGTTTTTTATTTAGGGTGGATAGCGTAACGAGACGCAGCAGAATTACACCTGGACATTGTTTTTATTTGGGCACTATTAGCAAAGCGGAATCAGTCACAGGTTCCTTGTAGTAAACTATCATTTGGTTGATTTTTATGACCCTATGCGGGAGGATAAATAGCTGACACATCTTGCACTTTCAGGGAATTTAAACAGCTGGAGAATCTTACGTTTTTAGAGAATATCAGCTGTCGGCAGTTCAGTTGTTGGCAACTGTTGGCAGTTGTTAACAGCTGGAGCACCTTACATTTTATTAAGGAATGTAGGCAGCTAGAGTATCTTATATTTTTTTAGGAAATTTAAGTAGCTGGCGCAACTTAATTTTTTTTTTCCTCAGACACCAGCACTGAAGCATTCTTTTATTTTTTATTAGTAATTTGTTTGGTAATCTTTATATAATACATAATAATCATTGGAACTTATCTTAGTTATTGTTACCGTTGTATATCGTTACTTTAGGACAACTTGACGGATTAGCTATGTAGTAGGACCCGATATTTTTAGCCTTGTAGGCAATACACATGCACCAATCATCTGGTCTCAAATTAGGGCTCCCTGTGCTATGAGAACCAGACGACGACTACAAGAGGCGTTTCCCAGGACACCCGACCCGAGAGAATCTAAAAAGCTCGTTTCGTGAATTGAACTAGCCGGGAAACTAAACCGGAACCTTCAGCGCTTAGTCACAACGTCTAAATCACTGCGCCATCGTGGTCTTTAAAATAATAATCCTATATTATTTCCCACTAACGATAAGAATCCTCTTACATCAGGTGGGGGCAACAGAGTGCCGAGGAACCCCTTTAGTCTCTTAAAAGGGTTTTCGGTGTCGCGGATGATAAGCGCGAGGGCTCTGGTTCCACCTGTGTGACTCCGAAGAGGACGATCATACATAACAAAAATCCGATAGGGTACGTTTTATTCTACTTTCCCTACCTTAAATGTCAGAGACGTATTTTAAACGTCTTTTCATTCTTCCTTCTTTTGATCACACATTTATCTTTTTTTCCATTCATTCTTATCTTTATCTCTAGTTAAATTTAATACTTATCCACTTATTACATTATACTTTAACATTTTTGTCTTAATATTATTTCCTAGTGTCCAATACTACATATCTTTATTTCCAGTGGATCCGACACATGGAGCACTCAACCTATAGAGACGCAATATAGGACCATCTTATTCACCACTGCTCAGTTTATCACTAACAAATATAAACTCTGGCTCACATTAAGCAATACTGGACCTGTGTGTACATCGCTGTATATTCCGACAGATATTTAAATATTTATGTAATGGCTTATTATTCCATTAGTGTGGCAAAAACAGCAAAAAATCAAACTATAAAACAGAACGCAGTAACCGCAACAGTGTTTAGACGTAAATTTTTTTCATACAAAATAAATGACATTGCCGCTCTATAGGTTGTATTCCACGATCCGATAGGTTACGATGTAGTCAAACAACCAAACTAAACTGACGCTATCTACCAGAAAGAGCAGAACAGCATCTGTCGGGCTAGTTAGTTATTAATAATGAGACTAGAGACAATTACAGAAATTGTGTGGTCCAAACTATGTACCAGATTTGTACTATGGATACCACACAAAGAACTGGGGGAGCTCAACTGGGGGATAGTTCGTTTCCTAAAACCTGACCTGGGATCGAATTCGGGACACCGACAGTCTGTTATTACTTTATATTTCAACAAAAACTAAGTGTTAGTAGGTACTAGTACAATACTGGTGCATTTTTCTGTAAAAAGGTTAAGCTTATACTTCCTACTCTCTATGTATAAAAACAAGATCATATATGAATATAGCGTAATATGAGTTGCTAAACTCATATCTGTCTACTTGTTCCTAAGGTTTTGCGGAAATTTGTTGTCTGAATCCTAATAATATAAGATACTGGGTGATATTGTAGGATTTAAATGTAATAAAATTTTTAACAAGTTTTTAAAGATGAAATGCTTATTATTTCTTGTGTCGTTGGTTGAAATATTTTTAATTTATTCTAATGTTTCTGTCAATTTTGAACTGGGTTTCGTGCCGATTTTGTTTGGAATAACTACTAACCGAACTGATGCTCTATTAAATTTTAAAATTGTCTCGAATAGAGTTCATTTTAATATTTTGAATTTGGAATAGACTTGTCAGTACATTGTATGTTATTTACGCTACGTGTAATTATATTGTACCTAACAAAAAGTAACTCTCTCGATAATTTTCCAGCCAGTTCACAACCATATTACGAAATTATGTCAATTTCTGTAATGAAAAGGTTGAATTCTTAAGTTGGGAATATTCCGTCAAAGGAACCCTTAAAATATTTCCATAAGAAAGTACCGTTTCCATCTGAAATGTAAATGCAGTTAACAGAGCTGTAATTAGGACTAACCGTTGGCGAGTTAGAATATGAGTTAATTATTTTTCATAGGAATTTACAAGAAAGTTAGAGACACTGAAATAGGATAGCGAAAATCATTTAGACTGTCGGAGTCAGGAGTTAATGTTTCATTGCAATTTTTAAGAAAGTTTGATTTATCTTGAGAACAAATGAACTGATTTCAAATTTTCAGCAGTATTACTACATTATCAGTCATTCTGTCAGCCTACTAGCTCACAGATAGATAGTGTAAAATTCTTTTAGGAATACAATTTACCTTTTATTAAGCTGTTGGGTTCGTTTCTCTTGGTCATGGAAAATCGCCAACGAAGTGACATTTGTTTTACGGCTTCTTTCAAAGCCTTATTTCTTTTCTTTTTACCGCTTGGGAACCAACGTCGAGTTTTTATCAATTTAAAGTTATTTATATAAAATTCATAATTGTGCTATCACAACAAGTGAATAAAGTTCGTGTACAATCCATTTTTAATTATCATCAGGTTACCACCCGAAGGACGTCCTTTTTTCTTTTATGTCCTTCTTCTTCGTTTATTATCTTTACTCGTCTCCATTTTACAGGCTGGCATCTAAGCTCTTTTTGTTAAGATTTGCTGGACCTGACCTACGACCCAAGTCTATATAAACTGTGGCGATTTAAAGTACCATCGCTACCAAATACGCAGTAACCGCCGCAAGTAGCCGTCCCGTAGGACCTGAACAGGTGTTGGGGTCCCTTAGACCTTAACGACGCCCAGGGGGCGAGTTTTGCAGGACTGGCACCGGTGTTGAGGTCACTTAGACCTCAACGATGCCAAGAAGCTTGTTTACATTTTTTTTAGGCCACAATATTCCTCGGTTGGTCATATATTTCATGTTCATTTTGTTTTTATCACCATATATCTCGTGTGATTTTGTTATATAAAATAATTATTAAATACCACCCGCTCTTTTTAAATGTTAAATAAATAATGTGTTATTAAATATAAAAATTAAATAGTAAATAAAGTATAATTCTGAGTGTCTTTATGTCCATTCTTTTATGTGACAGCTTTGGAACCTGTTGTTGCGAATGTAATTTAGATTTAAATAAATCTAATTTTAAAAATTAAAACAATTACATACCGACCAAGTTTATTTCTTTTTCTTCGAAATTGCTATCATTATCACAACTAAGTTGTTAGAATTAAAGGACAACCAAATGGTCGCATCTGACACAACGTTACAGCAGTCTTTTGTGGATGATCTGAGATCACTTTGGAATTCAGAAAAAGCAAAACAGCTAGATTACATTAATAATAATAATAATACTCCAGACAATTACACAGATTGTGTGACCCTAACCTAAGCAGTGAGCTTGTACTATGAGTACCACACAACGAACTCTGGGGGAGTTCCCAGTAACACCCAGACTCCAAGCCAATTTAGAAAAGTTCGCTTAAATTGACCTGATCGGGGATCGAACCTGGGACCCAAGCTTGGAAACCAGATGCACATACCACTGCGCCAACGGGCCAGTCAAAATTATTTTTATCGGTAATGTTCCAAACAAACATTAATTGGCCTCAAATGATACACCAATTAATGCTGCCAGTCTAAGCGAACCCTAAGCAATGACAGCTTTCTAAGCGTCAACTTTACGGAAGTCTATTTACTTAAGATAATGTTTAGTTTTAAGTTTGTAAATATTAACGGTAGGATATGTATGTACTGATTTAAATAATAAATTCATTATATAAGGTATTTGCATCGTATTTATAAAGTTATTTTTAATAACAATTTAAACGCAAATGAAATGGAGTAAATATTTGATACGTACTGAAGGTTACGTTAACATTATATGAGAGGTTTTAGTTACATATAGAGAGGAGTACGCATATTGTAGCAATTTGACAGGTGAAACAAAAAACTGCCACGTTATATTACAGTGTTCAAAAAATGTATTTCTTCATTTTTTTTTTTTATTATTATTACAACTAAGATATTACAATAATAAAAATGTCCGGTCGGTAGTACACAAACTTTATACAGTTTTTCCGACTACCGTCATTCATCTGTAATTTCGTTTGTATAAAAATAACAAACTGACGTGATTGTGACTGTAAGTGCGAACATTTCGATGTGTGTATTTAGTACGTTATTTTTATATAGTATGTTAAAAATATTAATTACAGTATTATATATGATACTAAATTTAATTTTTTTTTTTGATATTATAATATTACAAGGATTGCGATGTTTTTAAAAAATATTTTTTTAGTTTAAGTTTGACATTTCATACTGTACGTGCCCACTGAATACGACCTCGTACACTTAAATATCTTAAATATCGCTCGGGGTGATTCGGGGTTCGCAATGGCTCGTGGCGACTGTTTGTGTTGCCAGGATTAAATATACAAATTGATTCAGAACGGAGGATCTTTTAAACTGTTGTTTTTATCTGTTGCGTCCACCAAACGAATTTTAAGCGCTTGGGGAGAAACAACGTCATATTTTCGCTTAAAGAAATTCAATTTTTTTGGAGTGAATCATAGATACATATAAATTAACTAATGGATGGGATTGTCCACAGTTGAAGCATTGGTTGAGGCTACATACGGCCTGCAATTAGTGTTCAATTCAATTCAATTTAACAGATAAGTACTAACAATACTTTAATAAGTGACGACCTCGATGGCGCAATGGTTTAGACGTTGGACCCAAGCGAAGGGAAGGTTCTGGGTTCGATTCCCGGTCGGGTCAATTTAGGAAATGAACTTTTCTAGATTGTCTCGGGTCTGGGTGTATTAGGAGACGCCCCCAGTCGTCGTCTGGTTCTCATAGCACAGGAAATAATACCCTAGTTTGAGATCAGATGATTGGTGTGTATTGTCTGGCGCATTATTAGTATATTATTATTATTATAAGTGATTGTTATCTACTAACACTATATGGACTTATAGCCTTGAAATAAAATTATTAATATTATTATTATTATAAAATCTGCTAAGTGTAAACCATATTTGTGCAGTAAGTATTCCGCACTATCAGTTGTTACCACTTACCGACCGGCGACGGCTGTGTCGCGGAGTGTCCGTTTTATGTAAAAAAAACTCTATAATACTGATAATTTTGAATTGATACATACATACGTACTTATACATACATATCTTCACACTGTATCCCTAACGGGGTAGTCGGAGAGGACAGAGCGCCAGGAGTCGCGGTCCTCACATACCTCTATCGCTTCCTCAAATCTCATCATTCTTCTCACACATTTTCGCCTAGGTATACGAATGCTTTTACTTTTGAATTGATAAGTAAATTAATTAAGTTTCCTACGTCAATCAGTAAATCAGTGAATGAATGTATATGCTAAAAGGTAAGTAAGGTCTTAAACATTCGGAATTTTCGCTACTTTCCATATCTAATTTTTATTCCCATTGAGAACTTTCCATGTCAACAGCGACAACCAGCGGTAACAACTAAGTATATATAGATATATATATATATATTTCAAAATCAAAATCGCCGTCAAATAATAATAAGATCTAAGTCAAAGTGAAAATCAAATCAATTTATTCAAGTAAACCCAAATGCAAGATATTTTTGAACGTCAAATCTACTTTAGTTCGGTTCGAAAAGAAAATCTGGATACTGAGAAGAAACGACTAGAAACTCAGTCAGTTATCATTTTTTCAACATCATTCTACAATAGTTATTTAAAATACAATATCCATAAAGCCAGTATATGCATGTGCAGAGATGATTATTTGATAATACAATACGCTGAAGTCGGTGCCAAGTCTACCAAACTAATAAACTTTCTGTTGTTGCACTTTGATTTGGCACCGACTACAGTAACTGTCAAATTTAATTACATAGGTATGTGTATCGTACTTATAAAGTTAATTTAATTGCACTTGAGTTTCATTAGTAAAGGATAGTTATTTCGTACTTTTCAGTGTTTTTTTTGATGGCGGTTTAATTTTTTTTCTTAAAATTTTTTTATTTCTTCCTTTTAAGTGATCTTGGCCTAAATAAATATCTAGGGCAGGTCTACAATTAATTTATTTTTAATTCTGAAGCGCAACGATATACAAGAGAATCATGAATATAAATAAAGGTTATAACCAGATCGGGTTATTTGGTGTATCTTCGAAGTCCAAGCTCCAATATCGGTGAAATTTAAATGGAAAAATGCAACTCTGAAGTATGACCTACTAAAAAAAAATCATCGAAATCGATTCATTACTGGCGGAGTAATCGCGTAACGAACATACAAAAAAAAAACAAAGTCGAATTGGAAACCTCCTCCTTTTTTTGAGTCGGTTAAAAAGTAAATAAGCTTTTATAAACTTTCACGACTTGTACACAGCTTACAAACCTAACTAAACGGATCTATATCTATGTAGCGTTTATATTTTAAGAGCAAATAGCTTTTTTTCATCCCGACGTTTTGCACCGACCGAATTGCACCGACCGTGGTCACGGGCAGACTGATGAGGATGAGTGTCGTCTTCGTAGTGTGCAGTTCCTGGTAACTACCGACACTCATTCACCACATTTTTAATTTTTATTATTGTCATCGTCGGTACTTCGACACACTACCGTCATTGCATCTGGGCGCTAAGCTCATGAAACGTCAACTCTGCAAAGCAACTATGCGAAAAACCTATCTAGTCTAAACATTCATGCCTAGAGCTTGACACTCTTAAGACCTTATGCATCAAAATAGTAATAAAAGTAATGTATTAATAGAAATACTCTTTTAATTAAATACATTCCAATTAGTTAACTTAACTCTACACTAACGACGTCTACATACTGGCGACGTCCGGTTTTCCAATAAAAAAAAATAAACAAATCCGTAGTATATGTCACAGATTAATTACTAGCGTGAAGCGAATAAAAGATACAAAATCACTATTCTCTGTAACCAATGACAGCACAGCACTACACGATGTATTTACATCAAAACATAAATTAGTTTCACGGAGCAATAAGTTCAATTCGCGGCCGTTACCACCCATGCTTCTCCCCTATACCATCCCTCATCGCCACACCTCCAACAAAACTGCATTCGATTTTCTATTACAGTGTTTTCAACCTTTGATCAAACAGGAGTTATATTTACATCTATTTAGGGTACCGCTGTGGCAAAAATGGAATTCTATTTTTTCGTCATGTAGTTATGTCTTTTTATTTATTTGTTTATTTATACTTTCTGCACTAAACATTTAGTACAGATGGCGGAGTTAATGCCAAATGGCATTCTCTACCAGTCAACCATTGGGTGAAATGAGAAAGCATTTGGGCAGGAAATCTACTACTAAAAATATAATTATGCATTCATACATAGGTATATATGTATATATGTACTATACACACAATAATAATATACAAATACATACATACATATCTTCACGCCGTATCCCTAACGTTAGAGAGGACGGAGTGCCAAGCGTCGCGGTCCTTACATACTTCTTTCGCTTCTTTAAATCTCATCATTCTCCTCACACATTTTCGCCTAGGTATGCGAGTGCTTTTGACATTTCCATCTGCTAATACTCTGGCTACTTGATCGTCATAAGTCAGCCTTGGTCGTCCTTGGCTTCATTTACCTCTCACTTTCGCTCTGTATATTTTCTTCGTCAGTCTTTCATCAGTCATTCTTTCTATGTGCCCTAATCGTCTAAGCATTCCTTTCTTCATTTTTACAATAACACTGTCGCGCAACCCTGTCAATGTTGATATCATGATAATAAATACACATACAATAAATAAAACAAGGAAGTCGTTTAAAAATAAAAAATAGACGTTTTAAATTATTTTTTTAATTTACTGTAACTCTACCTACTTTATAGAAATCACTACGGAACCCTCTAATGCACGTTCGACACACTCTAACTGCATTTTGTTCTATTATTTGCGCGGACAAAGATGCAAGATTCAGCTAATTCATAAAGACATTATCAATTACATTATATTCTGACATATTATTACATGTTACTATATCTATCTCCATGACACAAGATAGCTTAAAGGTTTAACGGTAATTCATGTCGCTTCGCTCAAGGTCAAGGTCGCGCTCTCTCCGGGAAGCCCCACTCATTAACTCACGCTGTTTACACGCACATATTATGTTTAATGTATAATTAATTATATTTGTTTGTGTATTCATTTTGTTCGTATCTGGAATTTTACTAAAGTATTTAGGTTGTTTTAATCTTTTAAGGTCCGTACCCAAGGGGTACCAACGGAACCCTATTACTAAGCCTACGCCGTCTGTTCGTCCATCTGTTTGTCTCTCTGTATGTCTGTCTGTACGTCTGTCTGTCTGTCTGCCTTCCCTTCAAAGTACTATATCTTTTGAACTGTATAAGACAGCCACTTGAAATTTTCATAGAATATGTGTTATTAATGCTGATATCCTAAGACATAATAATAAAAATCTAAAAACAATAAATTACGAGGGATTCACTACAAGACCCGGGATTTTTCTAAGTTTTTTTGTTTTTGCGCTATTGTAAAACCATAATACATACAAGTGTCAAACTTGGTGTAATTACTCATATATAGTGGATTTTTTTTTTGGATGTAAATGGCTATGCAAGTCCCACCGGACCTGTATCACTGCGACCAGATTTGATCTGTTGTGATCGCTACTACGTTACAAAACATTGCCAAGTCCGACTGCAGTCAAGAACTGGAGGCTGTTCCTTGGAGTGACGTGCTGAACCTCCTCCGGACTCAGAAAATACTGGCCGAGACAGGATCGATAGTTGCGCATCAGTGGTCCGCAATCGCACAAAATGTGCATAGGCGTTTCATCCGCCACTTAACAATACCGGCACATTCTTGAGTCGGAGAGCCCCAAAAATTGTGGATACTCTAGAGCAGAGATTCATAAAGTGGGTTCCGCGGAGCCCAAGGGTTCCGTATATAAGACGCTAAGGTTCCGCGTATGTTACATTGGTCGTTAAATCATTGGAATATTTTGGTTAATGTCATTTTGGCGACATTATTTTTTGCGTGGAACTTGATCTAAGTATAGATATTTATATCTAGATGTTCGATTTTAGACCTATTAATAGTTTTTATAGGAAGCAGTGAAGTAATGTCATTCGTCTCATTAATCTTTATTTCAAATATTTGTAATAAATGATTTTTACTCTTATTTGAAATCGTGGTAGGTATTTTTTATTATTATAGTTTGTTATAGAGTTCCATAAATTAAATGGGATTTATTGAGTGTTTCATGGTCTTAAAAGTTTAGGAACCACTGTTCTAGAGTAAAAGAACAAATAATAACAATCAGGTCAAGTATGAGTCGAACTAACGTTAAAAAGCCCAAATAAAATAAATAAACAATTTTTTTGGTTAATATGTATTTCGAATATGTTATGTGGTGGTCAGGAACCCTCCAAATACCGAGAGTATTTGGAGAGTTCCTGACCACCTGTTGTGCATAAGAATGTAACTGCAGATTTATATCATATTTCAAAATATATTTAGTACACAAACGTAATTTATTTCAATACAATTAGCTACCATCATCATTATCGTATCTTCACGCTATATCTCTAAAAGGCAGTCAGAATGAACAGTTAGTTAATTATAAAAAAAAAAATTATTTGTTATTTAGTGTTATTTGATGTAACGTCGAAGTCCAAACTACAATACCGGTGAAATTTATATGGAACCAACCTCGGAAGTATGCCCTTTCAAACAAAAAAAATTTATGGAAACCAGTCCACAATATCGACGAAGTTATCGGTGAACATACATAAAAAAAAACATACATACAGACGAACATAGAACTTTCTCCTTTTTTTAAATCTGTTAAAAATTTGTGTTTCGCGCATTAGTTATTATAATCAATACAAATTTTTATTTGTCAGACTGTCTATCTGACAAATAAAAATTTGTATTTCACGCATCAGCATATTGCGTGCGCCCTACATTTTTCGTTTTAAATTTTACAAGTATTTTGATGTCTATTTAAAATTACTTTAAACTATTAAGTCCATTTGTAACGTGGTATATTAAACATTTGATTCGATTTTATTAATGATTTTCTGCTTTAAATTATTAGCGGAATTTTTCTTTCATTTCATACTCTTCACCATAACACTAAAAAAGTTTCTTTCACTGTTTAAACCTTCAAACCGGACCCCCGAAAGCGACAATTCAATTCTTAAAGTTTACGTCTATCTTCGGACCATCGTATCACTTACTTCCCAAAATGTTGCTGTTATTGTCAAATAATCTCCGAATAGACACCGTGCACCGTATAAACGTGCACCGCGTATCTCGTAAAAGTTAATTTTGCCAGTTTTGTAACAAAAAAACAAAGCTGTTCAAAAAAACTGGCAGATTATTAGTACTACAAATAAGAGTACTCCAAAGACTCACTGTCCATAATTCGGAGAACATTTTAAAGACGGGGTGGATGCCAATAAATAACAATGGGTAAAGGGTGAGTAGCTCGTCCGATCTGCGGAGCTCTAAACAGATAACGGTGCGTACACACCTAGCAAAATACTGTACCAGCTAAAAGTCTCTCACAGGCTTATGATTCCATAGCAATTTATATAAATAAGGAAGTAAATTTAATTATAAACACTGAAAAAAATGGGTCCGAAATACCTAATACTTATTAATTTTATTTTGTGGTTTAGGTTACCCATTTACGTGCCTGTACCAATTTTCAGCTCAAGAGGTGCAAAGATGATGGATTACATCAGTGATTCTCAATCTTTTTTCGTCGCGGCACACTTTTAACGATTTCAAAATCTGGCGGCATACAAAGAAAAAGATAAGTTTAAAAGTTGTTTACTTACCAATAATACACTGTGTAAAATAGTTAATGATAATAATGTTGAATGTAAAATAAAATAATATGTACTACCAACCAAACCAACAGTACGTTTATTAAGAGATTAATTATTACAAGTAATAAAAAAAAAGAATTATAATTTTTACTATATACATTTCTAAAATTTGGCGGCACATTAAGAATTTGGTGGCACACAAAAGTGCCGCGGCACAGTGGTTAAGAATCACTGGATTAGATTGTCCATAATACAATTAATTATCATCATCATCGTATCTTCACGCTATATCCCTAAAAGGGCAGTCAGAAAGGATACTTAGTCAATTATACAAAATTCGGTTCTCCAATATCGTAGACATATTTTCACATGATTGGTTTTGTATTTTATTAATTGTCTATACTCCTATTTTTTTCCTTTTAGCTTTTTTCTGCTCTTTCAACTGGTGTTATTTATTGTTTGAAATTTTTAACTGTTGCTATTGGTGAAACTTTATAATCGGCCTATTGTACTTTTATGTTTAGTTAATTGTTAGGCTGTTAAGTTTCTCAATAAATAAAAATAAAATAAAAAAACTTACGAATAGATTCTCATCAGGAAAATTTCCTGAGGAATTCTGGTTTTGTCAGTTTGGATGCGTATAACTCTAAAAATTAAAAATTAAAAGATAATCATAAGTAACGACAAAGAACTCATTATCAACTTGTAATTCATTCATTTTGTTTATATCTTATTTTTATTAAAGTTAAGGTGTTTTAAAAGAGTTACACTGTTTGTAGTTTTGTTTATTGGACGACGTTAGATTACAGACAAATTGATTCGAGGTACGTTTGGTGTAGATATTGTCACCCTACTCAAACATACCGTTACCAAAAATAGAGGTAACAAATAGTGTAGATGTAGATATTGTCACCCTACTCAAACATACCGTTACCAAAAATAGAGGTAACAAACTCAACTAATGAGAGTACAGTATTATTTGGTTCATAATTGTTACAAGAGATGTCGCTACAAAATCTTTCATCAACTTTTTAATGAAAGTTTATAAAGAATGAAATGTCGTCTGATAATAAATTATAATTGCGTTTTATAGAAAATGATTGAAATACATTTGAAGTGTAGTGAAAATTGCAAGCAGTAACACTGTAATTAAAACTATATTGTGTATGAAAACAAAAAATCTTCGACAGTTTATTTTCACCCTTAAATATGAACATACCTTTACGAGGGTGGTAAGCAAAGGGATACAAGGAATGCGTTGGAATTACCTAAATGAAGTAAGAGTCCGTTTCAGGGTCCTATAAACACTGCAAACTCTGCCTGTTCATGGCTTCTCCAATTCCACAGAAAGTTACATAGTATACTTATAAGTGTTTTCACAGTTTCATTTCTTTAAGGGAATAACGGAACCCTCATGAGATCACTTAGAAAGACTCGAGTGATGAAAGATCGACGAATAAAATTTACAGAGCGAAAGTGAGTGGTAGTTGAAGACAAGAAAGACCAAGGCCGACTTATGAAGATCAAATAGCCAAAGTGTTAGCTAACGGATATGTCAAAAACAATCGCTACCTAGGCGAAAATGCGTGGGAGAATGATGAGATTCAAGGAGGCGAAAGAAGTATCGGACGACCGCGAAACTTGGTGTTCCGTCGTCTCTGACTACCCGTTATGGATACAATGTGAAGACATGTACATATCTATTTATAGCTCAGTGATACACTTTGTTAACTCACATATTCTGGAGTAGTTAATATATAGACTTCTATACTAATATTATAAAGAAATAAACTTTGTATGTAATGTATAAACGCAAAAACTACTTAACTGATTTCAAAAATTCTTTCACCCATGGAAAGCTACATTATTATTGAGTAACATGGACTGTATTTTATTGTCAAAAAGTTTCTACCCGTGCCAAGTCGGGGTGGGTTACTAGTTTGCAATATTTGTGGATCAAATTGGGTTTTAGAACTAAATTACTTCTATTGTTTATTGCACCTTAAATATAACAATACAGTCCTACGTCTCATAGATGTCCATAAATTAACATCTTTAATAATATCGTATTATAGCACACTGTGCGACAGTCGAACTCATACTTGACTGTTTTTGGTCATTCCTTCAACTCACAGATACATGTCTACAAAATTAATGAAGTGTTTTGATTTGAACTCTGATCCTTATACTATTATACTGAACTGTAATGCTCTGTTCATCGTTAATTTTACTCTGTTATAATAGAATACTAGCTCTTTAGAAAAATATTGATAGAAAAGCTAACTACTTGACTTGCCTTTTAGTTTTAAAGTTCAATAACACTGTCACCCCTGATAGCAAAGGTATCATAATGATGTATACCAGGATTTAAGTTGAGGCCAATATTTTAAAGAATAAACTACATATTTCGCACATAAATTCATTCTACAGTATTTACTTGATATGTTCAACATTACAAAAATTCGGAGAACCAAAACAACTGTTTTCTCCAAGACATGTTCAATAAGCATATGCAGCATAGTTATGGTTTTGTATAAATATCGAGGCTGAATACGCGAACGAAGCCGTATGAAAAACCAAGCAATGTTAAACTCATTTCGGTTTAACAATTACTTAACTCTACAAGCACCAGTATCCAACAATACGCATACCTTGCGATCCGATACAATAACACACTAAACCATCACATATACAACACAAAAAAAACTGTATAATTCATCACACGTGGCTACCAACGATCGCATACAGTGACAAAGGCTTTCGCGTGCTTGTAACGTCACCGCCAAAGGAACACTGCCGCCCAAACGAGAGGGAAATCTACCCCAGTTCTGCCATCCCTTTTCCGTTCATATTTTAAAGGTATTTTCGTCTCATGGTGACTTTCCCGGCTATTTTCAATGTCCCCAAGTTCCATTGACGGCTTCTGGTAATAACGCGAGTTGGAACGTTGTGGATGTTACATTTTTCTTATTAGGGGTGAGACAAAAAATTTAATATGTTTACTATAATGATACAGTGTTTGGGGAGTGTTCGTTGACGAAAATTCAATGTTATGTTGCGACATGAAACATGAAGTTACTAATATTGAATACTATTTCGTAGCACGCGTAGCATTTAAATATAATATGCTACAGTAGAACGTAGCATATTAATTATACGGTCGTTTTTGCGTAAGTGCTACAAGCATTATTTATGCTGACAATATTTTTCTCCACTAGTTATTATTCATGACTTCGTCCGCACGAATTTTAAACACCCTCTTTCATCTCTTTGGAGTTGAATTTCAAAAAATGTCGTCCTTATGAATCTCTGCGTCATAAAGGCAAAATATGACTTATTCTAATATTTCGCGAGTTTCAGCTAGCAGCAGCATAATAACTTAGTGCAAATTTTGTTTTTATTTGTATAAGTAAAATTTTTTATTTTAATTGAAATACAAATGAAATGATTTTAGGAAGACTTCAAGTAAAAGTTAGAAATTCGTTTAAATTAATGACAAAAAATGAGCTTCAAAGACGATATTTAAATCATCCTAATAATGCACTGCTGTTCGTTGCTTCAAGCATGTAGAGAAAATCGGTGTAGAACCACTGAAAAACAAAAACAGATCTAAAGTGAAACAGAAGAAGATCCAGACTGATTTATAAGAATTGCATAACCCGAGTATATAAGATTGATAGCACACCTAGGCGAAATTGTGTGAGGAGAAGGATGAGATTTGAGGAGGCGAAAGAAGTATGTAAGGACCGCGACGCATGGCGCTCCATCCACTCTACCTTCCCCGTTAGGGATTCAGCGTGAAGATATGTATGTATGTATGTAACCAGATTGGCTCTTATTTCAGTGTACATAAAAATATGAAAAGATATTTCAATGTAAAGGAGATGTTAGATTTAAAAATCGAGAAAAAATCTAAAGATTGTTAGAAAAATAGTGAAATTGCAATTTTTATTATATATAGGTTTCAACAGTTAAGACCTGCAATATAATTTGTTACAAAAAGAACTATTAATTAACTATTAAAAGTGGAATACGTCAAATACGTCATTGACGCCATCTTGTTTAGATAAGGTGTTGCCTATGATATGTGCATATAATATTTTTGTACGAAAGAACTAGGCTAATATATACCGTAACCATAATTAAAACACTTTTATTTAATATTAAAGTTTCTAAATTATAAGTGTACAAAGTGCAGACCGGAGCTCCATACATTCGTGGAACATCTCTTTTGTGAAGAGAAATATAAAATTTGATCAAGTAATAGAAACATGTGAGTATATTTAGCCCTATATAGACAGAGCGTGAAGATATAAATAAATATAAGTGAATGGATATATCATTACCTGCCCTGTCTCTGCAGGCATCATGTACAAGACAGATTTATGTGGTAACGGAAAGATGCGGGGTGACACTATAGATGCGTGTATATGAGTGATGTAGAGCCAGTGAGTGACACCGTCATTTATGGAGACGACTCGCGTGGGGGAGGTTCAATGATGGGTTTATTTTGATGTCAAACCTGCGATGTGCCAAATACTAGTGTTCATTAGTTGCATGCTACTGCCTACTGACGTTAGAAATACTCCGGTGTATGTGCGTTGTATTAGTTATAAGCTATAATACAATTATTATATACTGACTAAGAATGTGTCTATTTTTAATTAACTAAAGGTTACGTACTTATTTCTGACAAAATAGAAGCTTAAATTAATAGATTAACGTTTAATTTTAAACAAAATGTGTCAAAAATATTAATCACTTTCTTTGCGTCTCATTTTCTATCGGGTTTATTTCCGTTTTTGTAGCAAATTTCAGCTCACTAAGTGTAAAAGTGACTGAATAAATCGATTGTGATATGCAGCCAGACAGACGAATATGATGAAAATAAAGGTAAGGTTGTAATTTACTATTTTGACACAGAGCAATAAAAACTTGTAGGCGATAAGCTAGGTAATGAAAGCTAGCCAGCCTTCGTCACTTGTAAGCCTAAATATTTACTGCTAACTCAAGTGGAAAATGACATGACATTTCTTTTCATATTTAACAATTACACCCACGACAGTCACGACACAATATCTCACTTCTCTGTCTACCCAATTAAAGAAACAGCGTTAGAAACGTGCGTAGCGAGGAATTCAACACGTCCGCGTCATCGTAAGTAGCGGGAACCGAGTGCACTTGATGTGATGCGTCTATCACGCAAAGGTTCCACACAATGAGTTACTTTTTACAAAGTGTGATACATATATACTAATTATAGTATAACACTTTGTATAGTACAATAACTTACATAACTTCTTGTATAGTATCACATTTAATAAAGTTCATTCATTACTTCCTTACGCAATTGGTAATATCAATGGTGAATAATCATTAAGAAATACTTGTTCTACTTGTTGTACGCAGTATGACGATTGCACGACAGTGTTATTGTAAAAATGAAGAAAAGAATGCTTAGATGATTCGGGCACATGGAAAGAATGAGCGATGAAAGACTAACAAAGAAAATCTACAGAGCAAAAGCGAGTGGTAATGGAAGCCAAGAAATATAAAGGCTGACTTACGAGGACCAAATAGCCAGAGTGTTAGTTGACGGTAATGTCAAAATCACTCGCATACCTAGCCGAAAATGTGTGAGAAGAATGATGCGATTGGTGTAGGGTAAGAGGTATATAAGGACCGTGAAGCTTGGCGCTCCGTGCTCTCTGACTACCCCATGAAGATATGTATGTCCGTGTGAATCTATTCCTGAATTTAAACACTAAAAATTTGGTCAACCATAGGTCAACTCATGTGTAAAAGTTAACTATTGTCAATACTCGTGATTAAACATTGCAATCATAATATGATTATAATCATTATCAGACGGAAACGGCCATTTAGAAGGTGTTATAATATAACATTAATTTAGTCATGATTTTGCGAGTTGGCATTATTAAATGTCAAAAAAATGAGTATCGAGAATTACACGAGCCAGCGAAACACGTGTTTTCATTACATACCCTACATTTCCACCCAGTAGAAGAACGAAAAGTATATCCAAAATCTAAGATCACTTACATACCACACGGGTTCTTTACAATATTAAAAAAATGATAGGTTTGTAATATTAATTTTCAGAGATCTATAAACTGGTTATACTTTTCTCACAAACTTCGAGTAAGACTAAATATTCCCTGAAAGGCGAAAATGTTTATAACTCTAGGTCAAAGTTGTTGATGTTCTTGAATTGATATTTTAATTATGTAAATACTTTGCAATTATATAGAACTTATAAATTGTGTACCGTTTCTAAGGCATAGTGGCACTACTAATTTACTTGTATCATTTAATAATTATTACTGTGTCTCACAAATGATAAACAAATAATTAAATAAATAAAGATATTGAGTACTTGAACTCTATTTCTTCAAGTTGAGATCGAGTACTCAATTAGTCCTATTAATTATCTTATGGAACACTTTATAATATTATGTATTGTTTTCTGGGTTAAAACATGTATCACTAGGTCGACCTTCATGATACGATATCAAAATTTTAAAATGAAATTTAGTGCAAAGTTTGTGGGTTAAAAAGATAAGAAAAGAAAGAAATAAAAAGAGGTCATGTCAAGGTAAAAGAAATAATGTATTAAAAAATTATAATATTCCTATTTTATTACGGATATTGATTTTCAAAGTATTCCTCTTTGGACACGTATAGATTTTTTCATTCGTCTATAACACCTGGGAAATTCCGATGATCACTCTTCTTTAGACATCTAAATCTCAAAATTATAAGAAACCAGGCATCTTTGGTTTCAAATCGCTAACTATTGATTTTTGGAAGGAGTTACAAATTATAAGATCAGTCAGGAGAGTATGGTAAGTGAGGTAGGAAAGACATGCTTTTTTAATTTATCATAATCAAACGTTCTGGCAGAAGTGTTGACGAAGATGTCGTCGTGATGCTAGAGAAAAGGTACTGGAACCCATACTACGGCTGCGTGTCAGAAAAATAATACGTAAGTGTTACGTCTTCGAAATCAGTAAACAACCAGCCTTTACATACATACATATCTTCACACTGTATCCCTAACGGGGTAGTCAGAGTGGACGGAGCGTCAAGCGTTGCGATCCTTACATATTTCTTTCGCTTCTTCAACTCTCATCATTCTCCTCATCAGCCTTTACGATGCCGTATAACTTGCTAGTGCCAAACAAATGAAGGAGTATTCCATTTCTTTTCACATGACTCTTATACATTCATTCCTTACGTACTTCTTTTGTCTCCTCAATCCTCATCATTCTTACACACTTTCGCTAAGGTTTACGAGTGCTTTTGACATTTCCGTCTCTAACTATTTGATCTTCATAAGTCAACCTTAGTCGTCCTTGGATTCTTTTACCATTCACTTTCGGTCTGTAGATTTTCTTCGTCAGTCTTTCTTCATTCATTCTATGTGCCGGAACTACCTAAGCATTCCTTTCTTTATTTTTACAATAGCACTGTCGTGCAATCCTGTCATACTGCGTATCTCTTCATTAATTGACCGATTAAATGATTGACATGACTCTTGTACATTGAATGAACGCATGAATGACCTTTTATGGGTTGCGTATATTAAATGGCATTACCTTTAGAAAAAAATAAGTTTTAGAATCATTTCCATATGTATGTACATGCCTGTCGGCCATAGTAGTTTTCCTCAATTGGAAATTTTGAAGGCAGAAATCTCAATTTTTCTAAGTGATTATACATACATACATATACTCACGCTGCATCCCTAAAACCAAGGCTAACTTATGAAGATCAAATAGTCAGAGTGTTAGCGAATGGAAATGTCAAAAGCTCTCGCATACCTAGGCGAAAATGTGTGCGGAGAATGATGTGATTTGAGGAAGCGAAAGAAGTATGTAAGAACCGCGACGCTTGGCGCTCCGTCCTCTCTGACTACCTCGTTAGGGATACAGCGTGAAAGATTATAAAACGTATGAAAACGATATTTGGTAACCTGATTCTTCATTTCATTGAGTTTATTTTGCCAGTTGCGATACGTGATTGCTTAACTTTTGCAACACAAAAAAAATCAAAAAAACCTCTTTTAAAGCAGAGATTTACCATTTTTCGGAGTAACGAAACCGATTTATGTGTCTAAATTCTCTGTATAGTTTAATCTAAACATATTCTTCAAAATGCCAGTTAAATTTTTAAAAATTAATTATAACATAACTTCACGCTGTATCCCCAACGGGGTAGTCAGAGAGGACGGAGCGCCAGGAGTCGCGGTCCTTACACACCTCTTTCGCTTCCTCAAATCTCATCATTCTCCTCACACATTTTCGCCTAGGTATGCGAGTGCTTTTGACATTTCCGTCTGCTAACACTCTGGCTATTTGATCTTCATAAGTCAGCGTTGGTCTTCCTTGGCTTCTTTTACCACTCACTTTCGCTCTGTGTATTTTCTTCGTCAGTCTTTCATCACTCATTCTTTCCATGTGCCCGAACCATCTAAGCATTCCTTTCTTCATTTTTACAATAACACTGTTGTGCGACCCTGTCATACTGCGTATCTCATCATTGCTTATCCTGTCAGCAAGCGTGACACCGCACATATTTCTGAGAGACCGCATCTCCACAGCATTTAACATACTTTATATCCAGGCATATCCAGGCCTCACTACCGTACAACAAAGTTGGCACCAACACCGCATTGTGGATGGCCATTTTAGCAGTGTTAGATATATTCACACTACCCACTAATGCGGACAGAGCACCATTCACTTTATTGCCAGCTGCTACCCGTCTCTCCACATCCAACTCACATCTTCCATCCCGCGAAAACGCACTCCCCAGGTACACAATTTCATTCACCTGTTCTAGACATTTTCCATTTACACAAATCACACATCTCGTTTGTACCGCTTCTCTTTCAAACACCAGAACCTTAGTTTTGTTCACATTCATTTTCAATCCTTTTACTTCACAATCTTCTTTCATGCACGTGACTAGTGTCTGCAACTCTGCTTCTGATGGTGCTATTAGCACAGCATCGTCAGCGTACAATAGGCAGTTTACCACTGTGTCACCACATCCCATACCACTCATATTACCTTTCAATCTCTGGAGGTAACTGTCCAAATACAGCACGAATAGCCAGGCAGACATCACGCAGCCCTGTCTGACACCAGAACAGACTTCAAACCAGGGCGACATGTGCCCGTCTATCCTTACACAGGCTCTGTGGTCTCTATATAATGACCTCACAGCCTGCAGTAAGGAGCCCTCCACGCCATATTCAGGCAGAAGACTCCACAATTTCTTCCGCACTACTCTATCGAATGCTTTCTCTAGATCCACGAAAGCGCAGAAAACTTTCCGACCTAAAGCCAGAAACCTTCCCACGATAACGCGGAGCGAGAAAATCTGATCCATACAACCCCTACCGTTCCTGAATCCACCTTGCGCCTCCCACAAATATCTTTCCGAAACGCCTTTCATACGTTCAGTCAATACTTTAGTATAGACTTTACTCGCTAATCTGACCAAGCTGATGGCCCTATAGCACGCACAGTCTAGGTAGGAACCTTTCCCTTTATATAGAGGTACTATGACTGCCGTGCGCCAGTCCTCTGGAACCTCCCCCTTCTGCCAACAAAGGTTGCAGAGTGCACAGAAGGCATCCCAGACCCTAGGACCACCATACTTGATCATCTCAGCAGTCACCTCATCATTTCCCGCAGCCTTTCCACATTTCAAACTTCTTATCACTTTCTCAATCTCTTTCATACTAATGGCATCCTCCAGTCTCTGGCCCGAGTGTGGCAATTCATTAGAATCGCTCTCAGTATCAGAGCTCTCAGTATCAAAAATTAATTATAGTTTTTAAAATAAACGTAAATAACTGTTATTCGTATTTTTTCGTAAGCTAGCGCGCCCACGTTTGGATAGAGCAGATCTATTTTAGATTAAATTATTGCTTATTAATGTTATAGTGGTGGTCCAAAGACAGCGAATTTCATTGTCTATCCCAAATACGGAACCCTTCACTGTGCGTGGTGCGAAACGCATTTGGCCGGTTTCTTATAGTAAAAGTTACTATAAGTAGTACATACATATATACGATAGCCTTAATTAGTACATAATAATTACAAAATTCACACAACACTCGCTTCGTCTGCATTCATAGGTCTTCGTAACATCTCTATATGTAGGTATACACAAAACAAAGCATGCTCCTATCGCAAAGCTACAAAGACATTGTAAACAAGGAAACCGCTAAGTCAGTACGGATTAGCAGACGTCGACGGCCGCGATAGCGACACGACAGCGACACGACGACGACTCGCGATCTCATCGGAGCGCGCTTAATTAAACGACTTTAATTGTATGTGGACGGCTTTATGCAGTCATTACAAATATCACAATTAGTAAATTAAAATCATTTAACGAAATTAATAACTGATACGCTGATGCAATAGTTAGTGTTCTTACCAAATCAATGGTCCTGGATTAAATCCCTGGTCAGATCGATTTAAAAATTAAATTTTACAAAAGTGTCTTAAAGTCTTTGTGATACCTACTAACATTTCTAATGCTTATAATTTTATTTTCATGGCGATCACCAACACATTTATTAATTTTCTAACTTCGCTGCAAAAGTATGAGTTTTTGAGAGAACAGATAAATAGTGAAATTTTGATTCCATAATATAATTGCTACTGATGAGATTTGAACCGCTATGAACAGCTCAGTCTTAATCTCTTGATAAAAAATTGTAGTAATTACGATTGTGTTGAATGCTTCCTTGTTGAATGATGATTGAAAAAATGGCGGTCATGCGAGCACACGACGATGACGTTTGTTGACAGTTATTGACGTTTCTTGACATTGACGTGTAATGAAGTTCTAACAGCTACACTAATCATATTAAAAGTATGCAACGAATAATAAAATACATACCTACAAGCTCCATAAGACATGGATCTGTTCAGTAACACCCCTCTTTTCTCGGGGGATAAAAATATAAGAATTACGTTATGTAATAGAAAATGTAATAATATATTTTGACTTTTAATTTGACCGTAAGTCACATGACAAAATTTCGTTAGCTAACGTCAATGTATTAAATATATTCATGCTAGAGTTACAAAATCAATACCAGCTGCCACCTTTTACCTCGTATTTATTTACTTATTTAATACAGGCTTGCTAACAGGTTTTATACCAGAAATAAGAACTTTTTACGTGTAATTACAACTAAATATAGTGCGAACCCAATAACAGGCAAGCACAACAAATATTATTTCACAGGAAATAGACAATACAACATGAAGTGTAAATAATAACATAATGACGGTATTTTTTAATTAATTGGTTCAACTAAAATTCTATTCCAATTTTTATTTTCTCATACAAAAACGATCGTAGGACCATTAGGCTATTTATTAAACTGTACTGTAAAATGAAATCCAAAAAAATTAAGAAAAAAGTTTAAACGCCTTCAAAAGAAAACACTGAAAAGTACAAAATAACTATCCTTTACTAATCAAAACTCAAGTACAATAAAAATAACTTTATACGTACCTAATTTATACTTAATACGTACCTAAACGGTAAGTACGATACACATACCTATGCAATTTCATTTGTCAGTTACTGAAGTCGGTGTCAATCCGACCAAACTAATAAACTTTTTGTGGTTGCACATTGATTTGGCGATTTTATGGGTGAGCACGCATATAAAAAAATAGATACAGATGAAAATAGAATCTCCTCCTTTTTCTGAAGTCGGTTAAAATGAGATTAATTGTTACGAATCTAATTAAAAGTGCTGAGAGATGTCAAAACGAGTCCATGACATCATATTCTGATGCCATCGTCGTCATCTCATTTTAATATACCTCCACTGTTGGATTTAGAAGGCAATAAATCCCATATTTCTCAACTCAAATTTGATTCGATTTAGTCTATAAAACATATCAAGGTATACATTCATTTGCTCATCGTTTTAGGAAAGAGGAAAGAGCGCCTTGCAACGCAATTCTCACCTTTACGAGCATTTTTCTTTTTTTTAAATAAACGCATAGAGTTCGTCATTATACTATGAAAGACAATGGTTCCTTATTGCTTTTAACTCTTCTATCCACAAGATATAAGGTCTTTGTATATACAGGCTGCTTTCGCCGCCTAAATTAAACTGTTAAGATTTATAGTAACGACTGTATTACAAACGTTAAGGTAATGTGTTACGAAGATGTCGCGAGTGATGTTAGCGCTTGTAATATAGGTACATAAATATATTTCCATGTCGGTCTGGAAGAAAAATAATACATATTTATTTTATTATTTGGTATAGCAACAGTTTACAAACATAAACAACTAACTACAATAACCACAAAAAACTATAAAAACTAAAACAACCTTTTATTTGGCTTGACGTTTCGACCGAGTTGCATCGGCCGTGGTCTCAATGTATAGGCCAAACGAGTCGCACTATTGCTGAAAGGGTTAAAGAACATATTACCACAGTACAAGTAAGCAAGCAGTATTATATCTCGGCAGTGTCCTTGAGATAATTACCTACAGTCGCTTGGTACGTAAACACGCAATAGGGCTGCCGACTGGGACTGCATGTTTTTCTTGGGTTACGTATTTGATAATAGGTACTATATTAAATTGTTGTATTATTATTTCATTTTATATTATTGCAAATTTCATAAGTTTTTATTTATATAATTTTACTAGTATTTTATTTCTAGTTTCAAAAGTTTGTGAATTAGTATGGTGGAAATGGACAAAAAAAATCCATTTTGTGTTTTTATGTGTGCAGTATAATTAAAAATCAGCACAAACGATACAGCACGAACTATATGCTCGAAAACTTGCTTGACATAATATTTCGTCAGTAAATGCGCGGGAGCGTCTCACACCGTACGACAACAACCGCGGCGCACTCACAACTGTTGTATGCCGAGAAATGCCGAGATTTCGAAGCGCGTCATTTGGGAGCGTGTGTATGAAGATAAAATACTGTCTGCTTACTTGTACTGTGATATTACAGCGGCGAAAAACAGACAACCAAATCACCGATAGCGGAACATCTGCTCCAATCAGATACCAACTACTAGATTGAGTTTCACCGCCCACAAATTATTTCTACTGATCGCCACTTTTATCCAAGAGTAGTGCATGAAGCGATCGAAATCAAGAGACATAAAAATTTTAATCGGGAAATGGGATACAATTTATCGACGATGAGCCAGTAATTCAAGGAATAAAACCTCATTTTTCACATTCGGTTACACTTGTGGATACTATGAGTGTTGTGTGTAGGTGTTTAAAAACTATTTACAAATATCGGGGGTAGATATAAAATTCTATCTCGGACGCGGCGGAAAACTTGCTGCAACAATTTGCTTGAGACCATGGCCAGGAAATATGTAGAAAAGAGGGCCGACTTCCGCCTCATGCGTAACGGACGTGTATACTATCGGCCGAATACGTAGAGTCGTTGAGTTGGGAGTGCGATGCGAAGAACATCTCGTTTACTTTTACATTTAGTATATAATAATAAAAAACAATATATGCGGATAAGTTTTTCATGTCTGTTAAATTTAATTTCTTGTAATTATGTTGAAGAATGGAATAATAACTCTGGATTCGAATAACTAAAATTATTTAGACATCCAAGGAAATTATAATTCGTTCGTTAATGTGATTTAGACATTTTTATAATTGTGACGATGTGAAGAACGAATTATAGACGAACGGAAGCGGTCGTATGTTTGCGTCTCGTACGACCCCGACTGGCGCTACAATAATTACCCATATTAACCCAAAATATTGCCGTTGTGTGCGTGCCACGGTGCGTGCGTATTACCGCGCACACATACAAACCGCGTACGCTAGCTTCCTATGAAGACATCCTACTGTTGTTTATATTGGGCCATGGCCGATGCAACTCGGTTGAAACGTCAAGTCAAAAAAAATTGAATTACGTTAATTTCTCGTTTTTTCTTCAATCACAAATAAAGAACTAGATTCACAATCTCCTACAAAATTAAGACAAAATATTGTCCAAATTGACGTACATATTTTTAATATCGTATAGTATTATCGGCAATATTGTCTTAATCTAAAGTAGACCTTACTGCTAAACCATAAGGTTATAAACGTTCGTAAACAATTGCTGCATGACATTGAATCGAAGTTTGTTAAATAAAATATTTAAAATGCAATCTTACGTCTCGCGCATAAAGTATAATTCAAATAATATATTTGCGTTTTGAGTCATTTTGATTTGTTACGTGAAAATGACAAGGACATATATTGTGAGGCAATATTTAAAAATATTATTACGAATTTAATAAAAAAGAGCTATGTAACATTATTACTATAATGAAATAATGAACACTGTCCGAAATAATGAATAATCTGTACCTACTAAAGATACAAACATAAATACATACATATTATCTTCACGCTGTATCTCTAACGCGCTGGTCAGAGGACGGAGCGCCAAGCTTCGCGGTCCTTACATACTTCTTTCGCTTTCCCGATTCGCATCATTCTCCTTACATATTTTAACCGAGGTAGGTGCTTTTCCGTCAGCTAACACTGGCTATTTGGTCTTCCTTAGCTTCTGGTACCACTCACTATCGCTCTGTAGATTTCCTTCATCAGCCTTTCATCATGAATTCTTTCCATACTCCAAGCAATTGCACAAATTGTGTCACCAAATTGAGCACTCATTTGTACAACGGGTATACTACAACGGAGTGGGGGAGCTCCCAATAATGCCCAGACTACACGCCTACTTAGAATTATTTTACTTTACTTTTATAATTTTATATATATTATAATAAAGTAACGGTAAATCGAATTTAACAGAACGGGCAGATATATCAAACAGTGAAAAACTTATTATAAGTTTTTGGAGTCCCACAGCCAAATCAGAAACCCTTATTCATCATATTTTCATATATGTATCTGTCACATACTCAATTTTATATATATGTCGCATCGAACTGGTTAAAATAGCCGTTTGATTCATGGTTTGATTGCGCCCCTAGCCCTTTCATAGAACAGCGCCATTCATTTTCTTTGCTACTCACCTAATTACTTGTTAAGTTTGCAATTGTTTTGGGCAATACATACATATCTTAAGGCCGTATCCCTAACGGGGTAGTCAGAGAGAATGGCGCACCAAGCGTCGCGATCCTTACATACTTCTTTCGCTTCCTCGAATCTCATATGATATTATTTGTGCAATAAAGAATATAATCATTAATTTCATTTTTATTTTGTAGGTTACCCTGGCAAATTGACATTTAACCACTTAACTGAGCGTCGTCTTGCTGTACTGTTGAACGTTGTGTTCAGCCACTCGGCTAATCGACATTTAGACATATGGTTCAATGAAAGGACTAGTCGTAAAATTAAACGGCTATTTCAACCAGTTAGCTGTGACACACGCGCTCATAAAATGTTTTTTTCTGCTGGTCCGAGAGAAACGCACCTGCAGTTCATATTCCCGCGCAGTTCGTCAAAGTTAGCCAAGGACTATAACACGGGGCATATGAGTATTATAAGAAATTGATATTGATGACGAACTAAGAAGTAGAAATTTAAGTTCTGAGTGGTAGAGCCATGCTGCATTGCAGTACGAATTGCGCCGGCTCGCCCGATGACATACCACCCTCTCACAGAATGTTGCCGTGAAATAACAGCATCTATTGCTGTTGTTTCGTTCGGTGAGTGAGAGTGCCAGTGGCCCATCACACTCTCCCTCTTTTTTCCCTATTTCCGTAAAGGCCGGCAACGCACCCGTGACTCTCCAGAAGTTGCGGGTGTCCGTCGGCGGCGCTGGTCACTCTCCATCAAGTGACATGCATGATCGTTTGCCCTCTCTTTTATATAAAAAAAGGAAGCAAATAGAAAATTCTCAGTATTTACACAACTGCTTTGCTATCTATGAGCCCAGAAAATTATGGGTAAAATTAGTGAAGGTCTAATTTTGTTGGACCTTGATGTTCTTTTCCCCTTGGCAGGAAATGGCGTGGAGTTATTTATAAATTATTAAGCTTCGACGGCATTGACGATGTTTTCTCTTGTAATTTCCAAACGAAAATATTTAAAAATATGAGATTGTTTTAATGTCAGATTCCAGTTAGCGTTTTTTCCATTTGTAAAATAGTATTAACCGTTTCATTTCACAGTGACTAATGTGAATATAGGAAGAATCTAGTTATACACGACACAAGGTATCTCAACGTGGCAATGAGAATACTACTGTAATATTGTGTGTAATTCATAAAAAAGTAAAACAGCTAAGATTCTATAACAATCTTGAAGAAAGTATAAAAGTTTTGAAAATTCGAATTAAAAAAATGGAGTAAAAAATACCCATTAGCATTTTCTATTTCTCTGTTCAGAGTTTGAGTATGGGTTACGTCTCTGTTCAAAATTTCAGCTCTGTAGGTAAGTGTCAGTGTTGGCCAAAATGTAATTGTAAAAAAAATTGAATTGCAATAAATAATAAATTCAATTATTGAAGTCAATTAAAACAATAATTCTTTTAATTGTAATTATTAATTACAATTACAAAATGTAATTGTAATTGTTTTCACAATTACTTTCGCATACCACTGGTACGTGTAAATATGACGACTTAATCAACTATGACATACAGACAGACGAACACACAGATATAATGAAATTATAAGGCTTCTATACTATAAGGTGTTTACCATTTTGAATACAGAAACTTAAAAAGACTAAGGCCCCACATAACATATCGTTTGCTACGAACTTGATCACTACTCTCATGGACTTTTTGGTGTAACAAAACGGATTAAATCTAATCTGAGTGATGTGAGAAGTTTCTGGAATTGTTATAAAGAATAATTTCGCAACGATCCATTACAGGAATGGTTTTGAAAGCTCTTAGAAGCTTTTGAACTTGAAACAGAATTCATAACGTATTTTCTAAGATAAGATTATAGAATATTTATTTTACAAATCTATTTATTATATGTAACTAGCTAATGCCTGCGTTTTTTTACTTTTGTCTATGTCCTTCGCCAAGATTTAAGCAATCTCCGTACCAAATTTCATCGCAAACGGAAAAACCGTATGGCAGTGCATACAATACGAACGAACAAACATTGATTTTTATATATAACAGCGAAATATCACTCAATCACTCGTTGAGTGGCTGATTAATTACGAAATCTGTAAAACTGCTAAAGTTATGATTTTACGTTAGTAACTAATTAATCTGTGCTATGATGATGAAAGGTATGATGATGGAAGGTCTGATGATAGTTTGTGTATAGTAGGGACCCGCTAAGAAAGGATTTTCAAAATAATTTCTATAAAACCTTTATGTGAAACAGAATACAGCTGTAAAATTAAATACAAATTTTATATTTTACAGTAATAACATCTTTCATTATTTTTAAATTATGAGACACCTTACCGTAAAATACAAAATTCCACTCGCAAAAGGGTGAGTTGGGGTGAGCTTTGTATAAAACTATATTACACGGAAGTTTAATAAGAAATAGAAACATAAGGTTGGTATAAATAGGTAGCAAGTGGGTAGCAATGGAATTCAAAACCTCAATTTTTCTAAGTGACTACAAAATATATGAAAATGATATTTGGTAACCTGATTCTTCATTTCATTGACTTCATTTTGACAGTTGCGATACACGATTGGTTAACTTTTGTAAGACAAAACAGTTTATCAAAGAAACCTCTTTTTAAACAGAGATTTACATTTTTAGGAGTAACGGGACCGATTTATGTTTCTAAATTTTCTGTAGTTTTAATATCAACATATTCTTCAAAATGACAGTTGGATTTTTTAATTTAATTATAGTTTTTAAAATGAACGCAAAAAACTTTTTTCGTATTTTTCAAAAGCTAGCGCGCGCACTTTTGCATAGCCCATAAGGTCTATTTTGGATTAAATTATGGTTTATCATGGCGTCGCCTTAACACATGCACCACTTTTTTCAATCGTTATGTGTCACTTATTAGTAAGCACAATACTCTGAAGTTGTTATTCTAAACCTACTATTTCATAAGTTACTAGCGACCTGCCTCGGCCTCGCACAGATAAGAATTATTTTGAAAATCAATTACAGCCTATGCTTCGATCACAATTAAAAAACTAGATACACAATCAACGCTCCAAAAATATCAGACCCAAATGTGCACTCAAATTATTATTTGAGTGCACTTCTGTTTTAGTAGTATTCAAAGACGCTAATAGCGAACATGTCAAAGTGCTCCTTCGTAAATTCTAAAAACAACACATCTAGACCGTTATGGTAATAACGTTACATAGCTCTTTATTATTAAATTCGTAATCATATTTTTAAATATTGTCTGACGATGTATGTCCCATACCTACTCGTCACTTTCAAAATATTTCACTTTCAATAAAATAAATTAAATAACTTAAATAACAATGCAAATAGATTATGTGAATTATACTTTACGCACGAGATGTAAGATTGCTTTTAAACATTTTTTGACAAACTTCGTTTCAATGTCATGCAAGAATCGTTTACGAGTTTTTATAACCTTATGGTTTAACAGTAAGGTCTACTTTAGATTAACACAATATAACCGATAATACTATACGATATTAAAAATGTATACGTCAATTTGGACAACAATTTGTTTAGATTTTATAGGAGTGTGAATCTAGTTCTTTATTTGTTATCAAAGAGCCTATGTTACTCGCTGATAATGTAGCTTCATAAAGGTGAAAGAATTTTCGAAATCTGTTGAATAATTTTAGAGTTTATCCATTACATACAAACAAACAACGTTTACCTCTTTATAAAATAATAGATAGAATAGATGGATAGAAGGTGGTAAGCTATAAGTCAAAACATTTCAAATCGAATGTCCAACACAAAAAGAACTTACACAAGTGTAACAACTTGCCACAATTGAGATCCACTTTGCTAACTCTAAGTCCAATGTTATAGCTAAAAATAACGTCGAGACGTGACTTTGTTTAGTTTTGATATTCTACCCACCCTGAGTAAGAAATACGTGAAATTTTATACATACCATGTGTTCCGTTGAATTTTTATTTGTACAAAAAGAAGTTTCTCGTTATTTTTCTTAAACAGTAACAGTTATTCGAAGACACGTAGCCGATGTTTCCCGAACAGTACCGAGAAGCGCCGACCGTAAAAATATGGATATTCGGACTTCAAATACTCACCAATGTATATCAAAATTACTTACCTGTAAAAGAAATGAAAATAAAATAATAAAAAATATAAATTATTCCACTCGTTTTTTCATTATTTGTACGTAAGTGTTAACTTCAGTTATATATAATGGAGGGAATGATTTGGATAGCCCCGAATTAAGCATTAAACTTGCACCCGGTGTCGTGTCATCATCATCATCAAAAATTCATCGTAGTGGTTACAGCACGGATACCAAGGTGAAAATGCATTGCTCACTACATGTACACTATATAAATGTAACTATGCTTACTTCATAGCGATTAGAACATTAAACTTACACATAAATATGAGTAAATACTTCAGCCACTTCGCAATTACACCAATTGTGAAGCCTCAAGCTAAAAATTAGGCTGGCATTATAGGTATCAAACGCAATGCGATTCGATAGCTTCGATTCGGAAGATTCGATACAGCTTTTGTACATATTTCAAAACGTTAAAAATTTTAATTATGCTTTCACTTTATATACTTGAAATATGCCTTTTTATTAGACTTAAATATTTATTTTATTTAATACAGGCTTGCCAACAGATTTTACACCAGAAATGTTTTTTTAAATATAATTACAATTAAATATAGTGAAGCCAATAACAGGCAAGCATAACATGTGATTACTTTACAGGAAGTGGACAATACAACATGAATTGTAAATACTTAATATGCTAGTGACGGTTTTTTTTAAATTAATTAATACAATTTATTAAGGTAAGAAGGAACAATCTGTTAGACGCTACTTAACGGTTATAATTAAAAGCGTATGTTTAAATGTGGCCAAGGAAGAACTGAAAACATCTAAGTGTGTAGACTCTAGGTTCCCAAACTTATTTTGTCTACTGAGTCGAGAGCTCATGCAGTCGTTGTCTAAGATGCCTCCTAGCTAAATGAAATTACAAATCACCCCCCAGGCCCCTACACAACGCCCCCATTTTTTTTCTGGGTCTCTTACCGCCCTCCTTTAGGCCTGCAGCGACCACAGGGGGGCGTTATCGCCCACTTTGGGAATGGGTGGTGTAGACCTAACGAGGGCGTTGTGCTCAGGACACATTTTACAAAATATACTACTATAGAAACCCGAATTTGTTCTCAAAAATGTTACTACTTTTGGTTTAAGATTTCTTGTACGAGCATTAAGACGTGGGACATTGAGAACAATATTATAAACCAATTCCGGACAATCAAGTAAATTCGTAACGATTTTATATAAAAAAATTTGATCGCTCATCCAACGACGGTTTTATGTGACGAAGACGTTCATTATCAGAAAGAAAAGAAATACTTCATACAGATTTCTTTAAAACTATTCATAGGCCCGTAATAGATCTTTTATGCTTACTTTCAATGGTATTAAGTACAAGACTGCCTTATGCAAGAAGAGTTTGTTGACAATGGCTCCAAGAATTTGTAACAAAATTCCTCAATATTTAATAGAGTGCAACAAATTACATATATTTAAACGCAAATTATTTTACTTTCTTATAGAAATTATAGATTATTCGTTTTATTACGAGTACAGCGTAAATTTCGATTCAGTTGTCTGATTGATTAAATATTGTTTAATAATTAAATTATAATTATTAGTAGGCAGTGCGAATATATCTAACTCTGCTAAAATGGCCATCCACAATGCAGTGTTGGTGCCAACTTTATTGTACGGTAGTGAGGCCTGGATATGGCCGAAATCGAGTGAAAGTAAGATAAATGCAGTGGAGATGCGATCTCTCACAAATATGTGCGGTGTCACTCGTGTAGACAGGATAAACAATGAAGAGATACGCAGTATGAGCGGGTTGCACAAAATGAAGAAAGGAATGCTTAGATGGTTCGGGCACATAGAAATAATGAGTGATGAAAGACTGACGAAGAAAATCTACAGAGCGAAAATAAGAGGTAAAAGAAGCCAAGGAAGATCAGGGCTGACTTATGAAGTTCAAATAGCTAGAGTGTTAGCAGATGGAAATGTCAAAAGCACTCGCATACCTAGGCGATAATGTGTGAGGAGAATGATGAGATTTGAGGAAGCGAAAGGGATATGTAAGGACCGCGACTTATGGCGCTTCGTCTCCTCTGACTACCCCGTTAGGGATACAGCATGAAGATATGTATGTATCTATGTATATATAATTATAATTAACTATGATTATTTTTTCTGACAAATTTAATTGAAATTGAAATATTTCGTCATCACAATAATGAAAGAAATACATATATGTAGTATCTCAATTATTATAGATACATAAACATATGTATATTTTTATGCCATATCGGCTGATTACAGCATGTTCAATTTCAAATTTCACTGGCCCGTTGGCGCAGTGGCATATGCATCTACTTTACAAGCTAGCGTCCCGGGTTCGATCCCCGGTCTCTGTTAGTGAAGTGTCAATGAGAAAACTTCCAATGGGAAGAAAAAGTGAAAATGAGAATCTATTTAAGAATATTTCCACGAGTTCTGTAATTTTTTTCGAATTTTGGGTACGTCCCGGGAATGTTATATCTCTAGTGCAAACCAAGTTTACATTTTATAACTTTAGTAGACTTTTTGGCGGGAACGGGAGAAATGAGGTTGTCATTTTGCTTAGATTTTCTATTTTTTACACTTTTGGAAGTTTTAAAGTACAAAAGTGATAGTATATATATTGTGTTCTAAAGTTCTGCGTAAGTGAAAAGTAGGAGTAGGCCTAAATAAACATGTGTAGCTGAAGTCCTCGTGCTCTTCCAAGAAGTCCTTTATAAATTCAGTAAAGCCTACTATCACTTTGCTGGAGGAGTTTTACGATACTAATTAACGATTCTACTTATTAATACAATACGTAAGTGGTGACATTGGCAAATGTTCAAATATGTGCCATGCCATAAAGAAAGAAAAAAAAACTTTAGTATGCAAATTAGACAACAATTATTATTCATTTGCTATAAAAGTATGCATACGAATAGGAACAAGTAATAAATATTAAGTTTAGAAGCACGTCGCACGTGCCATTGACGCTTTGATGTGAAAATGAGATGCTTGACAATTTTTCAAACATATTTTAAATTGTGTATTTATTTTTACCTATAAGCATATAAAACACGTAAAAGCCATACTACGTCGTTAATGTTAATTCCGCCAAATATCTAAGAGCAACTATCAAACAACAAACCGCATGCAAATCGGTTCATCCGTTCACGCAGACAAAGATGTGAAACTTATAATATCTGTAGTAGTGGTGTGACATGTTCGCGTTCACGTTCGCGAATGCTGGCTTGTTTTTTATATTTGCTTTTTTAAATATTTATTTTCATTTATCTTGACAGATGTGGATGTCAATGTTAGTATGAAAAATTTAAAGCATTTGATACTCCTAAACTTATATTTCGGAAACGACGAAATAGTTCAACACATATTTAACCGATTCTGAAAAATCAAAAGACGATGTTTTCGACTCCGTTTTGATTTTTCAAAATCAACCGGTTTTGTATTATAATGAGCTATAATTTCAAATTAATACTGAAAATAATAAATAAATACATGCGTTTAATAACTCAAAACTATGCATCAAAATTCACTTTATAAATACGACTCAAACACGTAATAATGAAATTAGACAGTTATCTATTGAAGTCGGTGTCACACCAATAAACAGTAACAGAAAGTCTACTACTTCAGTAGCTTTGACACCAGCTTCAGAAACTGCCAAATTTAATTATTGTATGGATAATTGTATGGCCTTTATGAAGTCATTGGTGTAATTTATTTTTGATTAGTAAAAAATATAAATTGGAACTTTTTAGTGTTCGGTTTGCAGCCGGTTTAATTTTTCTCTTTAAAAGTTAGTTTCAGTCAGACTATTTTTTATTAATAGACATCTTCGAAGCACAAAAACAAAACGTAAATGAACAGAATAAACGATATTAAATCGACATGACAATAGGAAGTTTGCAAGCTGGCGAAAATTCATTTCATGCTAATGATAATGACGTGGTGATACGTAATTACAGCGACATTACCGCTGACGTCGACACGGCGTCGTTACACGCGACGAATATCATAAAATTGGTAAAGTGAATGATGTTTCCGTACCATATTTATAAA
This sequence comes from Zeuzera pyrina, assembly GCA_907165235.1. Classification (NCBI taxonomy): domain Eukaryota; kingdom Metazoa; phylum Arthropoda; class Insecta; order Lepidoptera; family Cossidae; genus Zeuzera; species Zeuzera pyrina. The sequence goes on along the minus strand of OU015638.1, from coordinate 19,791,420 downwards.
ATGGTACATATACGTATATAATATCTATATATTCTCATGCTGTATCGTTAATGGGGTAATCAGAGAGGATGGAGCGCCGAGCATCGTGGATATTACACACTTCTTTTGCTTCCTTTAATACTCATCATTGTTTTGACACAATTTTGGCGAAGCATGCCACTGCGTTTGTCATTTCCGTCAGTTAACAATCTAGTCATTTAACCTTGAGTTCTCCTGCCACTTACTTTCGTTCTGTAGGTTTTTTCATAATCTTTTATCGCTCGTTCTATGTGTTCTATGTGTATATGTTCTCCAATCCATATCAGTATTCCTCTATTCATTTTTACAATAACATTGTCTTCAAACCTTGTCATATTGCGTATTTTTGCGTAGGTTATAAGATGTATCACTACCAAATTTCGATTTTGTATAGTCTGAGTAAACTACATGGATGTATGAGTGATTTTAATAGGGCTCCATTTTTCTTTTAGTAAAGAGGGAGATTTACAGTTGGAGAGTAGATATGGGAGAATGTTTCAACTGCAAAGTACACTCATGAACCCGATTTGTAGTTTCTGGTAAATACATAACACAAAGACCCTCGGTGCGCGAATCCGACTCGCGCTCAGTCGGTTTTTAATTTATCATAAATCTACACAGTTCATCTTTAGTTCGTCTGAAATTGATAAAGATTATATTAATGCGTGTCTGACACGGATTACAACCTTAAAAGGAAAACGATGAAAGCCTATAAGATCAATCTAGCGTTCATCTGTTTGTCCGTCTATTATAGTTAATTTTCTCAGAATACACACACACAAATTACACAAATACAAAATACAAATACACACAAATAGAGATTTGGCATTGCGATACATCTTGGTAATTCACAAGTGTTTAATAGTTGATTGACATTTTAAAATATTTATAGGTGATTAAACAAATAGCAAATAGAGTAGTCATAGTACTTCAGTTGTTCATTCTTCGCCCCTTCCCCCCTTCAAAACTACATGGACTTAATACTTTAAAAACTCTAGAGAATGTAGTGGCTAACCTAAAGCTCATATAATAGATAAAATAAAAAAAAAATTCTGGGGCATAGAAATTTGAAATTGTACAATATACAAATATCTAACGAGCCAAACAAATAGTAGACCATTTTTTTTATAAATAGATTCCTTTATCAGATACATATTTCAAGTTTTTGTAACGTACTATATAAAACGAATATTATCTAATTATCTTACAGTACAAGTTTGTAAAGAGATTTGTTGCAAACGAAATACGAATCTTTTTGGCAGCTTAAACTTCAGCAATAAAAATCACATAAAGTTTTACAAAGTGCACCGCATAAAACATTTACAGCGGAACGAATGCTGAACGATTCGGCGTACCCTGGTGAAGGATTTTGGGATTTATATCATGGTCTTATGGATGGTAATGGACGCAGAGGGGAATCATTGGAGTATTTCGACCAACATTCCAACGGCCGCCGGTGTGACAAACGAGCTTAGGCTGCAATGCGACGCACTCGGCTACTGTTCCCATATTTTGTCTTGGATCTTTTACGGTCTTCGGAGGATTCTTTATCATGCCTTGGACAGCCGGAATGGGGGACATTAAACTTTTTTAGTCATTATTTGTGTTCCGTTTTAAAATTAGCAGAAAAAAATACTTATCGCATTCGTCTCAATCTGCTGTTACAGCCGTTTAACTAAGGGATTATTTAACGTATACAGTTGAAAGACCGGTAAGCGATGGCCCGAAGACGTTTGTTATCTATATAAATGTCAAGTGTTGACTTTTGGTGGTGGGTTTTGGAGGTTTAAATAGAAAGGTAACGTAAGAGACGTAAATAGAAAGAAAACTGTTTGTTCTTAGTCATAATGTGGGGTATCAAGTGAACGCTGTTTAAACCACGAATACAGACATGCATAACCCATTATTGAGTTATTTTTTGATATTTCACGTTTCACGTTTTTCACGTGTAGGTTAAAAAATTAACCTACACGTGAAAATTGCTGCTCTATCTACTGCGAACATTAACATTATAGCTATTATATAATAGTATCAATCAATTACAACGGATGTATGCGTCACGCCTTTGCGCCATGGCGCAGCAAAATGTTACGCGATGAGCGAGTCGCAAAAAGCGTTATCCACGCTCCATGCCCGGGCTTTTAGCGCAGGCAGTGTAATATGCGCTGAAATCTTATGCGACAATACCTTTGCGCACGTCACGCGCAATGGCATCCATATCATTATAGGACCTCTCTAGTTCTTGCTCAGTGTAGAACATACTGTTAATTATGACTGGAAAAATATAATATTCCAAACATGATTTCGGTTGCTTTCAATTTCAAACAAAATGACAGTCCACTGCACCATATATTATCTCCAAAAATTAATTTGTTTGTAAATAACTTTCATTCTATAAGCCACGCGATGACTTTTAAAAAAACTTTTACTTTTTATTTGAGATACCGAAACTAAACCCAAAAGTCTAAACTTATAAAGTTTGTCTGTATTGGAGTCACTTGGAGTTACTTCTGCAGGATGATATATAAAACCTGGACACTGAGAAGAACAGTCAAGGAAAACAGTCAGGTAACATTAATCCAACATCATTTTACAATAGATTTATTATAATACTTACAATATTCACTAATATTGGCAAAATTATTCCCATACGCGAATAAAAAAAACGCAAATATTCGCGACTGCAAATGCGAATTCGTCACATCACTATTACTTACAGCAATTTAAACAATTTCCGTTAAATAGTCTCTGAAAAAAGGCAGACACTGACTCTAAGTGTTCCCTTGTTTTAATCTTGGAACTGTAGGCCACATAATATGCACACTAAACTACATACATATATACTTCATACATATATACTTACATGTTATTTATTTATATTTTATGTAACTATTTATATTATAACAATATTCATTAATATACACACACACAAACATACGGAAATATAAATAAATAAATATAACCGTGTATTTACGCGATAATTTATATCACAATAACGATTATATTTCGTGTAAAATATAATACCCCCTTATTCGATGCAGTCGAATTTATTCCACCATTTTCAACGGATTGTTTCGGATTTTAACCTGTTCATTATGGTTTTAAATAATTGTAAACAGTTATTTTGAAAACTAATATAATGAAAGCTGGGATGCGCGTATAGTATAATGACGAATACGCATCTATGAAGCTGCGCCTCCGTGAACAGTGGAATTTTTAAGCACCGATTCACGGACTTCTAAACTGCACCCATTATCCCATAGCAATTTGGGAGATTGCATGGAACTCGGTCGTTGGGCCCCGCTTCGTTCAGAAGTATGGAATTAAAAATATTCAGACCCCATCTCCGTAATAGGTTATTTAACTATTGTTCGCAAAATGGCAAAAACGCAGTCCATATTTTTATCACGTCTCTAATTCCGTACATGGTATCAGACTTATTGAGTCGTCTTTACTGTTACCGAGTTGAAATTTGGTACAAGCACGCAAACTTGTAACTAATAAGTACGATAATTAAAGAATTAATTAATCTTTTGGGTCCAATTCCATAATTGCTTAATTTATTAATTTATTCAATGAAACTTCTGCTCTCTTAGAAATTATTACGAAACTCGTAAGCTATTTAAAAAACTGTCTAAAAGACAGACCCAAGTACAATAATTACGAACTAGTACTGTGAAATATTTGATCAAATGTGAGATCGACGGGCGAGTAAATGTTCTATAGCAAAAATAGTGGTAGAGTCATGCTGCATTGCAGCACAAATAGGGCCAGCTCGGCCGGTTATGGTTATTAAATGCACAACGTATCTATATACCATCGCGGACTTTTCTGTATACCTTTTTAAGGTACACAATTCCGTAGTATATTATTTTGATCTATCTTGTAAGCTTTAGCCAGCATTACCAATGTAAGCCCCCAAAAATATGTTTTTACGACATCATTATAAATCAAATTATTAATTATAAATCATTGAAATTCTCGGCTTTTCTCTACTATAATATGCATGTAATGTACACATAAACCTTCCGAAAAAAAAATCTAAATGGTACTGAAAACCATATCAAAATCCGTTAAAGAAGAAAAAGAAGTTGAAACGTAGAAACAGACAAGAAAACATCGACTTTGCTTTATACTATTTAGAGAATAGAGAATCGAGTGGTAGAGCCATGCCGCATTGCAGCACGAATTGGGCCGGCTCGCCCGGTGAAACACCACCCCCTCACAGAATATCGGCGTGAAATAACAGCATCTATTGCTGTTGTGTTTCGTTCGGTGAGTGAGTTTGTTTGCTTCCTCTTTTATAAAAAAAAATCTATGATACATACTTTCAACATACATAATATATTATATTCGCTGTATTCGTAAAGGGGTAGTAGTTAGTATACAATACCGAGCATTGCAGTCCTTACCTACATTATTCTTTAATCTTTTCGCCGATATATCAGTGCTAGATATCAAAATTGCGCCATGGCACAGCAAAATGTTACGCGATGAGCGAGTCGCAAAAAGCGCTATCCACGCTCCATGCCCGGGCTCTTAGCGCAGGCAGTGTAATATGCGCTGAAATCTTATGCGCCAATACCTTTGGAATAAGTGAGTCGACACATTTGGCGCAGTGAACGGAGTTGGAGCATCTGTACGGCGTAGCGCAATGGCACCCATATCTATGATGCTCCATCCTCATTTAACCCGTTAGGATGTTGTCATACCTAACGATCGATTGCCGATTAATGACATCGATCGATGGAAGAATGGTACAGTCACACTAAATGATCGATTCTCGATCGATGGTAGAATGAAACAATCGACGTGGACTGCTCCGTCGTCCGCCCGCCTACCACCAGTTACGTGTGAAGTTCGCTATTAAGGCGACGCATTGATAAACAATAATTTAATCTAAAATAGACTTTCTGCTCAATGCAAACGTGCGCGCGCTAGCTTACGAAAAATACGAATAAACAGTTATTTTCATTTATTTTAAAAACTATAATTAATTTTACAAAATCCAACTGGCATTTTGAAGGCTATGTTAAGATTAAACTGTACAGAAAATTTAAAAACAGAAATCAGTCCCGTTACTCCAAAAAATGTTAATCTCTGGTTTGATATTTCTTTTTTGTTTTACAAAAGTTAACCAATCGTGTATCGCAACTGACAAAATGAAGTGAATAAAATAACGAATCAGGTTACCAAATATCACTTTCATATGTTTTGTAGTCACTTGGAAAAATTGAGTACCCTGCCGTCAAAATTTCCAATGCGTCGCCTTAAGATGGCTGATTAGCGTGGACAGGGGTGGACAAATGCAAAATATTTGGAGTTCATCGAGCGATATACTTTACATCACAATTACATCACAAGGATTATATTAATAAAATAATGATCATCCCGTTAGCAATACCGACGAATAAACATAAAGGGGAACACTGGCGCCCTCTAGCAGAGCGCGACGGTGTTCGTGACGTCATAGACAAGAACGACTGACGGCTTGTTCCCCACTACCGCTCGAGATTATTTAAGTCAAAACTCGAGCGCTCCACGTCTCTCTATTGCTTTTTACCTTCACGACTGCAGCACGAAGTGTTTAAATATAAATTAATTAATTATTAATTGATATTAAATATTAATATTAATAGATGATTTAAGTAAAGTTTGGGGTGTTCTATTGCTATAAGTATCTAACTTAGTATTTAATGTTATCGTAGCTTACAATCCAGAGACTTCTGCGATTGCACCTCCGTAAGAGTACGAGTAACACGTCCTATTCCAACTTCCATTTTAGTAACACTGATGATCAGAATCCGCAGCGATTAATTGTCGATCCATCGTCGATCGACTACTGATGGAAGTCGATGTATCCGTCTGTCAGCCAAAGCTGACGCACCAATTGAACGGCGTCGAATTGAAACCATTGATCAATGATCGATCGATTGGTGTGGTAAAACACTCTTACAGATACAGTGTGAAGTTTGCACATCGACAATAGTTAAGTATAGACACCTCACACCAATAATTCAAATGGACGGAGTATTTGCTCTAAGAGCGTGTCCTATACGGTGTCCTTTTTCTGTTGACCGAGTTCTAGACTTTTACTAATGTGCGTGACTAGGGAAGGGTCATAGTACAACGATACACAGCTGAACATGACATATTCTCTCATGACATATCTGGTGTTTGAAAGGGAAGCGGTACAGACGAAATGTGAGATTTGGGTAAATGGAAAATGTATAGAACAAGTGAATGAAATTGTGTATCTGGGGAGTGCGTTTTCGAGGGATGGAAGATGTGAGTTGGATGTGGAGAGACTAGTAGCAGCTGCCAAAATGGCCATCCACAATGCGGTGTTGGTGCCAACTTCATTGTACGGTAGTGAGGCCTAGATATGCCCGAAATCGAGTGTAAATATGATAAATGTAGAAATGCGAAATCTCTCAGAAATATGTGCAGTGTCACTCTTGCGGACAGGATAAGCAATGAAGAGATACGCAGTATGACTGGATTGCACGACAGTGTTATTGTAAAATGCTTTGATGGTTTGGGCACTTAGAAAGAATGAGTGATGAAAGACTGACGAAGAAAATCTACAGAGTGAAAGTCAGAGGTAAAAGAAGCCAAGGAAAACCAAAGCTGACTTATGAAGATCAAATAGTCAGAGTGTTAGCAGACGGAAATGTCAAAAGCACTCGCATACCTAGGCGAAAATGTGTGAGGAGAATGATGAGATTTGAGGAAGCGAAAGAGGTATGTAAAGACCGCAACGCTTGGCGCTCCGTCCTCTCTGACTACACCGTTGGGGATACAGCGTTAAGATATGTATGTATGTATGTATGTACATGACATATTTTTATTTTTGTGAATACTACTTGCCAAAACGCATACCGTCTTACTACAAAAAAAGATAGACACGGCGTAGACTATATGTTTATATGTAAACACAAGCTGGAGCTAGTTTAACGTGTGACTAAAAGCACTGAAACGCTGTAATATATTGACACTAGCCTTTGCTAACGTCATTTTTTACATGTTTTTAAACTATGTCTATCTCTAAAACTGTGTTTACCTAAACACGTGTTAGACCAATGTCTAAAATATGTTTTGTAGTAAGACGGTTAAGGTTTAAGAGTATTTTGCAAATAATTATTTCATGACCGATTCATGAGCTGACAGGATTTACACGGACAGTGCGAGGTTGCCACACTTACTATAGCTAACTGTTTTACTCGTGGTTAAGCTCAATAAGATAGAAAGAGACACTAACATTCGTTTGACACACGGTGATAAAAGCGGCAAGTTATAGCCGTCCATTATGTTTATTGGTCTAAGACAGACACAGTTCTATTATAGATAGCAGTGTAAATGACATATTAGTGTCTGTATCAAAGCTTTGTTGCCGGTGGTAATATTCCCTAGTTCCCTTGTTAGCGCCCCAGGCAACTCTCCGCATCGCCGCCGGCACTCGTCCTACAAAACTATCCTACTATACTTTGTGTCTGCTTTCTAGGCCGAACGCCAGGCACGTATTTAGGACGACACTAAAGATTAATGGACTAATTTCAAAACAGAATTCTATCTCCACAAAGAAAATTGAAGTGTCTGTCTGTGATTTTGAAACGAAGGCTTTTTCTAAACTTTAAACAGTTTGCACGTAACCAAAACCCTAACACGGTTTTATAAATTCTTGTATGTTTGTTTGTTTGCACGAGCTAATCTCCGAACCGCCTGAACCGATTTTGACGGGACTGTTATTGGCAAGTAGAGGAGGAAAGTAATCTAAACTACTTTTTACACCAGAAACATATCAAATTTAACATAGGTGAAACTGCGAGGCACAACTAGTATATAATAAGATCATTTATACGTCAATCTGTCTGTCACAATCGATTTTTACAGAAAACTAGTGGCCCGTCCCGACTTCGCCCGGGTTGAATACATAGTATAAGATATAGCCAATGTCCATCTGGAACGTGGAGCATTCAACCTATAGAGTGGCAATGTCATTTATTTTGTATGAAAATAATTTACCTACGTCTAAACACTGATGCGGTTACCGCGTTCTGTTTTATATTTTGTTTCTTTGCTGTATTTGCCACACCACCGAACAGAACAATAAGCCATTACAAAAATATTTAAATAACTGTCGGATTGAACAGAGATGTACACACAGGCCCAGTATTAGTTATGTACTGTTTAATGCAAGCGAGAATTGATATAATTATGTTAGTGTCAATAAAAAGGGGTGTGATTCTCTAATGCAAATTAATCGAATTCACTTCTGAATTCGCGGTGAGATTGTCAATAGCGAATTGGTATTCTCTAAAGTTGACAGAGATACTAGCGCCGCCTTAACGAGTGCGGCGGCGAGTCGTATTATCATAAATGAATTTTTTGACGTTTCGCTGAATGTAACAATCTAATTTAAATAGTTTTACTTAACGTTATTATCTCAGAAGAAGTTAAAATACACTAAGACGAAATATTGACTGATATATTAGTTTTGAAGCAATCCTCGACAAACTCACATCCAAGATCACTTCAATTCGTTCCTAGTATGTTTTGTTTAGAGAATTCCATTTGAAGGCCAAGTGAGTTCGAATACCAAGTGGTGTGAATTGTCGAGCGGGTCTCGCTGGGCGATTCTAGTTTTTAAAGAATTGCATAGCTGAGCAATGGGAGAAAGATGGTCCGATATTTCGGCTCTACAGGTTGAGTGCTCCATGATCAGGAATAATGTACCTTTCAAACGGTAAAGAAATTATTCAAATAGGTTTCGGAGATTACCCTCAACATATAGATAAACTTACAAAATCCATTCTTTCTTTATAATAGTATAGATATGCGATGTATTATCTTGAAATTTAGTAAGATCCTGATAAACAAAAAAAAATTGAGTACTCGAATCGACTTCTCTTAACCTGTTGGACATAATGCATTTAAAACTGCAGGCAATTATAAAAGCTTAATAAAGGAAATGTATATAACTAGGCAAGTAGTCGGCGATTTTCAAGGACGAATTAATTAAATCTAACCTAATTACATGGTATTTTTGAATGTCAAATCTACCATTGGTTCCGAGGAAATCTTGCGCTAAAAATAACCGACAAGAGACTTAGACTGGTATCATTTTATAATATCTAGAAATACAGCTTATGTTACTAGCTGATAATGTAGCTTTCTTTAGTGAAAGAATTTTTGAAATCGGTTGAGTGGTTATTGAGATTTCCCATTACAAACAATCAAATTTTTTCTCTTTGTAGTAAGTATATAGACAATATTTCCAGGCTATGATCTTGTTTACGATTAAATCGTTTATGATTTTCCAATAAATTTAAGTTTAATAACAAGTATAAATCACTTTTCCAATAATTGAACGACTTCTCGACGACGAAGAATCTCATTACAACAACGAACTTGCCCTGCTATGACCAACTTTACTTTTGTTACTCTTTGAGAATGAGTTTTTCATGACCTCTATTTGCCTTACCATTAAAATCCCCTTCTTTTAAACAGCTTTATATTCTCCAGTGTACATTTCATCTTGCAGATTTTTAGCAATTATTTGCATCGTTTTGTATGTAACGGTATGTAGAGACCGTTACCCGAGAGGTACGTAGCAGGTAAATAGGTATTTAGCAATCCAAAAAAGACCAAAGCTGACTTATGAAGATCAAATAGACAGTGTTAGCTGACGGAAATATCAAATGCACTTGCATATCTTGGTGAAAGTGCGTGAGCAGAGTGATGAGATTTGAGGAGGCAAAGGAAGTGTGTAAGGACACCGATACTTAGCGATCCGTCCTCTCTACCCCGTTAGGAATACAGGGTGAGGATACATATGTATGTATGTTACACTAGAGTCGGGCTCGTTCGTCCACATATTTTTTTTATTTACTATTTGATAACCGCGACTTCGTCTGCGTTTTTATAGCCTATGTCCTTCCTCAAGATTCGAGCTATCTCCACACCAAATTTCATTACAATCGGATAAACGGTATGGCAGCCCATACAATGCGAACAAACCAAGAAGCATTGATTTTTATATATTAGACTAACGAACCACCCCGGCTTCGCACGGGTAGGAATTTAAAAATAAAATGCAGCTAGTTGTTTGCTAATAACGTAACTTTCTATAGGTGAAAGAACTTTTGAAATCGGTTGCGTAGTTTTCGAGTTTATCCATTACATACAAACAAACAAAGTTCCTCTTTACCCCTTTATAATATATGTATAGATAACAATAAAATTTACCCCTCGGTATGACAGTAAGTACATTGAGACGTATGTTTTCATTTAATTAATAAAATGTTTTTTTCCAAAACTTGGTAAATAGGTAAGTGAGCTTTTTATACAAATGTTTATTTGTTCCGTTACAAATTTGTAAGAACTTAATTGAAGTTTGCTGTACCCTAATTGCGTGCCTGGCAAGACACAATAAGAAGAATGCGGCATTATTTCAGTTTTTTCCCGCTCGAAGACAAATATGCCGCGTCTCTTCCAGCCGTCCTAGTTTCTCTCTCCGCTGTTGAGGTAGGTTTCCTTTGTCGTTGAGCCATCGGAAATATTTCCCATTGTAAACCTCCACTAAATCTCTCGTTCACAAAATTCCAGCTCGCTAAGCATCAGTCGCAAACTTAGTAATAATAGGAAAATTTCAATAGAAACTTGGTAGGAATTTTAATGCGGAACAAGTTATAAGAAATTGTATATGTTTTGTAACGCTGTCATACAATTTGTAATAGAGTCGTGTCTATTGAACATAACTAAGAAAAAAAAAATATGAGTCCATTGTACATATTTTAGTATTTATAAAAAAAAAGCTTTTCAGACGATAATACGAACACATTATTGATATTTTTATTAGTTTGTACAACCGTAAAATTTCACATTTATCTCGTAAAAAAGGGAAAATACGTGCTCATTATAACCTGAATGATTGAGAACATTTAAGAGAACATCATAAAGAGATTGTTGCTGACGTTATCTAGAAAGTCTAAACTCGGTCAGTTATCTCGTCTTTTCTTTTATATAATAAATTCACTTTTTTATATTTTTTAAAACTTCTAGTATTTTCTTGCCGACTTTTTCTTTCTTTTTTTTTCTTTCTTCACGGCATGGCGCACAGATTAGCGCATTTGCCAATGTCACGTATTGTATTAAAAGTAGAATCGTTATCGTAATTCGTAAAACTCCTCCAGTAAAGTGATAGTAGACTTTACTGAAGTTTTATATAACTTCTTGGTAGAGTACGAGAACTTCAGCTACACATGTTTATTTAGACCTACTCCATGCTTTTCACTTACACAGAACTTTAAAACACAACATACTATCACTTTTGTACTTTAAAAATCTCAAAAATGTAAAAATAGAAAATGTAAATAAAATAACTTCCTCAGTTCTCGCGTTCCCGCCAAAAGCCCTCTTGCCGACTTAATACATGTGTTCATTAACAGGGTTAATTTTCCGTATTACTGGAGGTGCAATTAAAGAAATTATTTTGTATTTAACTTAATATAGGAGTAGGAGTACCGACAAACTCCGCTACAGTTTCATATATTGGACCACACCACACTCTGTTTATAGTGTAAATGAGCTCACGTAGCGGTTCGCAGATGTCTGTCGTCACACGCTGCTATGAATGGCTGGAAACTGATTATAGACATTATATCAAAACGTCGTTTACCAATAATGAGTCCTCTCAAACGAGATACTTCTAAATAATAATTTCCACCGGCACGAAAAAAAAATGCGTTTTTATTTTTTTAATTGCGTTCTACGTTTAACATTTTTGAATTTAAAATTTTTTTAAAGCCAGTAAATACGTGGCTACATAGAAGATAAATTGTTCAAGAAATTCCTCAGTACGATCGGCACACGTCTTTTCATGACAGCTGCCGATGCGCTAATGTATCAGATGTGTTTTTTGAGTAGATTGAGTAGTAGAAGTTCAGTAACTGTGAAATTTAATTATATAGATGTTTGTATCGTATTTATAGTTAATTTTTTTTGGTTTGATTAGTAAAGAAACACAAAAAAAAAATTTATATTTTGAAGTTCTGTTTTGAGTTCTTTTGAAGTCGCTTTAATTTTTCTTAAGTTTTTTAAACACGTCCAATGTTCTATAAACATTTAGTGCATCAGTATGTCTCTCTACCTAGTCAAGTGAACAAACTGTATAAAATTCGTCCCAAAATTGGGCCGTAACTAACAAAAGGGGAGCGCTAATGAAAAAACTTGTCGCTTGAACTGTGAAACTGTATATTCGAAAGTCCCGCCCATCGGAAACGGGTCTTTATCGCTAATTTGTTGTAATTAACTTGATGAAAACTCAGCTTTGGTGAGCTATTGTGATTTAGGAGGTTGCTAACAAGTTACTCATTCAGCAGGGTTCCGTAGCAAAAGTGAGAAAAAGATGACAGAATAGGTGGAAGATAATATATCGACAAACGACATGAAAATCACTATACAGATGAGGCCGAACCCTTACATTTTAGTGATGTCTGTCTGTATGTCACGCTGAATACTCAATCATTCAGACCCAGACTATATATAATTCTATATCAATTGAGATAGACGTACCCTACGTACCAAATTCTATACCGTTAAATAACGGTTAATTAATGTTATTGTAAAAATGAAGAAAGGAATGCAAAGATGGTTCGGGCACATAGAAAGAATGAGTGATGAAAGACTGATGAAGAAAATCTACAGAACTAAAGTGATTGGTAAAAGAAGCCAAGGAAGACCAGGGCTGACTTATGAAGATCAAATAGCTAGTGTTAGCCGCCGAAAATGTCAAAAGCACTCGCATACCTAGGCGAAAATGTGTGAGGAGAATGATGAATTTGAGGAAGCGACAGAAGTAAGGACCGCGACGCTTGGCGCTCCGTCCTCTGACTCGACGACTTCGATGGCGCAGTGGTTTAAACGTTGCACCAAGCGCGGAATGTTCCGGATTTGATTTCCGGTCGGGTCAATTTAGGAAATGAACATTTCTAGATTTCCTCGGGTCTGGGTGTACTGGGAGACGCCCCCAGTAGTCGTCGTCTGGTTCTCATAGCACAGGGACTACCCTAGTTTGAGATCAGATGATTGGTGTATATCGTCTGGCGCATTATTATTACTATTGACTACCTCGGTAGGGATACGGCGTGAAGATATGTATGTATGTATTAACACCAGTGCGTGTGAAACGTACGTCAAACTTTACGTCAGTAAACTAAATAATCTGAGGTCACATTGTAACGTGGCTATAATAGGCTATAATTTATTTGAAAAATGTTAATACCTAGTTGGTATGCATGAAATCTATTAATGATGTTATCAAGGGTCTTTTGGTCTTAAAGCTCGACCTGGAGAGAAATGCAGTAATTTATAAAGTAGGCGCCTCAACTACTTGCAACTGCTTACAAAGCTTGAGTTTCTCTTCACCAATATGTGAATCGGTAGATTCGGGTTTCATCAACGATAAGGCAATTTTCCCGCATATCTTCGTTCTCATCTGCTTTAATTTGACGCTGTCTCGCTCGTTGTAATCTGCGTTGTCGTGTTTGCCTTGTGTTCACTAGTGCTCTCCAGGATCGCATTGCTCGTAATCCAAACTGGTGTAAGCAATCCCGAATGAGTAGTAATTTCACCTCCGATTGAGTGGTGTTGACTGTTGGAACCAAGTTGCAGAGGCACCAGAGCAGAGCGCGGGTAACTTGGCTGATCGACGTTGTAGGGCCGCCCAACTGTTCTTACTATTGTTCAGAAGCGTTAGACTGCCGACTCCCCGTGATACTACAGACCCGATAGAGAACGCATGGGATGCTCTTAAGCAAGTTGTTTGGAATCGCCAGCCACCCCCACAGACCCTGTCAGAGATCAGAGATACTACCATTCAAGAATGGGATAAGCTACCGCAAGAGTTACTGGATAACTTGATCTTCAGCATACCCAGGATTTCAGCATGTGTTCGAGATAAAGGAGCTGTCATTTTGTATTAATTTGTTAAAAAAATAACTTTTGAAAATGAATAAATTGATTTATTTTAGTTAAGTCATCTCTTTTTCTTTTTATCAGTTTCTTGGGATTGTTTAATTTCATTTTATTTAAAAATAATACAATATTAATTTAGTTTGTAGCTCAAATGGTACGTATTTAAACAAGATAGCATTATTAAAAAATATTTTTTATATATAACACTTGAAAACCTTTTTTGGTGTGTTCCAAAAACACGATCTTACAGTGTTGATTAAAATTAGAAGAAGCTTAACTTACTGTTTAACTATTGCTTTTTAATTACACTAACGTAAACATTGCTTATGTGTAGTAATATTGTCAATATTTTATTTCGTGGACCAAATGATCGTTTCTCAGAGCAGGGTATGTCTACCTCGGTTTATATAGAAGTCTACACCTACTGGCCTGAAATTTGGTAGTTTTAGATTTAATTCTTTTTTATTTATTTATTTTGTCCGTCAATTTGTTTGAGTAATCGGTCATTGGCAGATAGAGAACTTTTCAAAATAAGGCTATTTTTTGTCCCGGAAAAATACCATTTAACACGTGTAAAACTGCGGGGCACCAATAGTTACAGATAAACACTGAAGACTACTCCGACTTTTCCCATACTTATCAGATGGAACTTATTTAATAATTGGAAAACTATTTTAATAATTATTTTTTATGTGAAACCCAAAATGTGGCAATTGCTTATGCTTTCTATGTCAGTACTAAAAGTCGACAAAGATATAGGACTTACGAGTGGCTTATACCAACCATTTAAATTCGATTTAAGGCTCTGTCATCTCGCTTGCGCTAACAATTAAATAGCTGGTGCAAGCGAGAAGCAAGTTCCTTAAATCGAGCTTAAATACTTGGTGCAAGCCAACCTAATTATCTAAATAAGCCTTGTTCTAAAGAATTCGTATGAGTGACGAGCAGGCAACCTGTCATAATGTTCCCACTCTTCCATATGTAAGATTAAATACTTATTAATCAAGATAAATCAACAAGCATCAAGATGAGCTTTTATTACACCGTATTCTCTTCACACCAAAAGGGAAACAGATTTAAGATTTGTTGTTAGTATTCAAGGTCGAATAGGAGACATGTTAATAACAAAACCAATTTTCATTCATGTTAATATTTACTACTTTATAGACAAGCCAGAACGTTCGTTTATTACATAAATTATTGCAAGGTTCATTTTATAATCAGGAGAAAATGGTTGATAACAATCTGTACTTTCTATGCCATTTTAATACAGCAACAAAGCCAAGTTTACACATTTAATGTATTTATGTAACGATTGAAACAGGCTTATAAGACTTTTCTATATGCAATGTATTTTTAAATTTGTCTGTTTGTTCAGGTATAACTCAAAAATTAATGATGGAGTTGAAATGTGCATTGCGTTGTTTGAAATTTTAAAGTCCCACTTAAGTAAAGCCATTAAACATTAGATTAAACTTGTATATTTGACTACATTGAAATTACAGACGTAACTTTTTATTTAATATTTCGTATAGAAACGTATAGAACCAAAATATCTTTATGTAATATGCGAAACGTTCCCTTACGTGAAATAATACAAGCAGTATCCAATATCATGGATCAATACAAAGGCAGTGTCCTCTACAAATCAAATCCATAGTCCAAACATATGTTAATAACTACCAGGGCGTACTCAGTACAGATTAAGGTGGGGGATATATACAGATGAATCAAAATCGTTCAACAAACTAAAACCAGTAGATTCTCCGAGATATATTTTGATCATGTACTAATCTATAAAAGAGTAAAAAACAACATCCGAGTTGTATTTTCAATAATTTAATATTTATTCCATATGTATTTCATTTAGTTCAATTATTTAGAATTTATGGGATGACTTTTTCATTCAACTACAACGAAATCTTTATTTATTTTATTAATTTTTGACCAAGCTCCGTCTGGAATGTAATTTACACAGAAAGTACAGCTTCCATTTGACTGATTTTTAATATCAATCTGTAGATATTTTATAACATCATTGGTTATGAGTCAGGGTAAATAGACAATTGTTGTATAAGTTCTTTCTGGCAATACTTCGAGTTTTCAATTACTTTATTTGATCAAATTAAAATCTTTCTAATACTCAACGTTATCATCAGTCTAATTCTAACATTTTAATTTATTTTACAATATACTTTTACCTACATTTCCCCAAATTATAAATATTCAGAATGAATCGACGTGTTTCGCTTCACTTGATCTATTAATAGGTATAAATTCTGTTTAAACACGGTTTAAAGATATATACATATTATAAATATTAATAATACTTATATGAGTCAGACATCTGTAAAATGACACATGGATCAAAATAAAATATTTGTTTAATCTCATTTTCATTTAGATAATAAACTAAATCGATATATGATACTCATTTTAATAACGTTACATCAAACAATGTTTTTAAAGCTGAAGCTAAAGGGGGGACTAGCCTGTCCCCCATCCTGAGTACGCCCGCATGTGGTAATAACTACGTACATTGTTAAAGTTAGTGAATGAAACAAGCATTAGCATCCCAAACCTTTATTGGCCAAACTATTTACATCACAATGTACATTCACAAACACTTATCAGTGTGAGGAGCAAACGTCTACGGATCACAACTTGTTATCCGACAGCGAAGACGATACAAAATATGTCAGTATTTTTATATTTAAACTGTAATAATTTCATTTGCGTGGATTCTAAAATTTAAAACAGTTATTAACTCTGAATGCCCGAAAACAAGTGAAAGTAAGATTAATGCGGAAGGAATGCGGCCTTTCAATTGCGGTGATATCCCAGCCTACTAAATATGTCATAGCGATTAGCAACATGGCAGGCTTTGGATAAATATTATTGTAAAAGTGAAGGAAAGAATGTTTAAATGGTATAGACACGCTGAGAGAATGAGTGAGGAACGAATGACGAAGAAAACTTTCAGAGCTGAAGTGAGCGGTAGAAACCAGAGAAGATCAATGCTGTCTTTTTCTATTATATCTACTTCTTACTTCTTGCTACTTTTATTTAACAATGTTAAATGAAGGTAATGCCAAAAGCAACCAAACTTCGGTGAAAAGAGTGAGAAGAATGAGGTTCAAAGTTTCAAAAGGTGAACCAAGAACCAGGGTTGTTTACTGGGGCAGTACGGGGAAGTTCCTAATCCATGGAAGATATAGAAGAACTATCAAGGACAATTCAGTCTTTTTTTGTGAAAACAATTTTGGCATTATAAATTTTTTGGTCAAGCCTGAGATATTCATAAAAATTAATAATACTGGCAATTTTTTTTTTAATGCGGATCGATTCAGTTTCATGTAAGTATTATTTCATTGTATCAGAACAAGAAATTTTGGACAGCAGAAGTTGGTCTTTAATAATTTTTTTTTTCATAGAATACAGTATATAGAGTATGGAGAAATCTGAATCCATAGCATACACAAGGGAACTGTCTCAAGAACCAAACCGTCTTTTTTGGTGAAAATATAGCGCTAAAGATATAGTAATTCTGATTGCACTAGACTACTTCTATCTGATAGCATATAGCGAGGGATACAATCAATCTCTGACTACAACATCTATGGGACTACACTGTACACAACTACTTAACCGTTTTTGACAATAACTTCACAAAGACTGAAGCCAGATTCTCATATACTGCCTCGTCAATACGAAGGTAACCAATTTTGTTCTCACAGTTATCATTAAAATGTTACGAAATTATCACAGATGGCTAATTGATGTGGCCAAAATTGTTGTGAAGTTAACAAGCGTAACGATATACGTATTATAACTTTCAAGTGAAAATACCGATCTGAAACGGGTCCTATTCGAACGCAGTAAGCCGAGACGCCTGCTCCCCGTAGCGACAGTATGAAGCACCAGCCACAGCCACTCCCACTGCCACTGCCACTGCCAGAGCCACTCCCACTCCCACTCCCAGCCCCGCTGGCCCACTCACCGCTGTGCTGGCTGTCCGCGGAGCCGCGCCGCCCGCCGGAGGGCCGCCGCTCGCCCGCGCGCTCTGGGGCGGGCGCACTCGCACTCGCACTCCCACTCGCACTCGCACTCGCGCCCGCACTCTCCGCCGGCATCACGGTCGCGGCCGTGCACGTAGTCGCGGTACTTATCGGAAACGCGGACGCGGTCGTTGTCGCGGTAACAGCGGTAATGGCGGGAACTGTAGTAATCGCGGTAACGGTAGTAATCGCGGTAACGGCGGTAATCGCGATAGCGGCGGAGTCGCGGCCCACCCCAGCGGCGGCGGCCCCCCACTGCTCGCTCAGCGCCGCAACTCTCTCGCGCAGTTCTGGAGACACCGTCTGCTTGGCGGCCGTACACTCACGTTCTATATTGTTGTAGCTCTCAAACACTTCGCGCACTTCCGACTCCAGCTCCTTTGGTAATTCCTGGTAACAAGTGTAAGCGACAAATGAAAATGATTTGATTAATTTTAAAAATTTCGTAATACTTACTTGAGGCTAGTCAAGTTCACTTGAGACCACGGCCGATGCAACTCGGCCGAAACGTCAAGCGAAAACAAAAGGTAATCGCGTTAATTTCCCGTGTTTTTAGATATTTTACAACAATACTCAGCTGAACATGACATACTTTAAAGCACTCAAGATTTACAAGTATTTTGTAAATAATTATTTTGGTTTTGTACGTCAAGTCGATTATAAGCTAACACAAATTACACTGACAGGGTAAAGTTGCCATACACTATAGCTGTTAAATGCGTGGTTACGCTCAATGAGATAGAGAGATACTAAAATTAGTTTGACACACATCGATTAGAGCGCTAACTCATTATGGCTCCGAACTTCGTCCATATTAGATCTTGGTCCGGGACAATAAGTGTAAATATGACGGAATAAATTGACTGTGAAAAGGTTTAGTTTTTGCGACTTTGGCTACGGAATTTGTAAAGGGTTGTAAAAAATACTGTAGACTAACTGTGCATCGCGGTTCCACCTGCGTTAAATTTGATATTTTTCTAGTATAAAAAGTAGCCTACATTATAGAAAAAACTTCTCTACCTGTCACAATGTCCCTTTAAAATCGGTTCAGCCATTTCGAAGATTATTCCGCAACAGACAGAAAGATACTTCAATTTTATAGTACATAGATGTATAGATTGCTGGCAGAACAATTACAGAGCAGTATAGTCCGTAAGATTTAATAGGTCAGATTTGACGTTTCTTAATTTTCATACCGCTATAACTTTGTATCAACGTTCCTGATACCTAATACAAATTCAATTAAGTAAATACTGAATAAAAAAACGTCATTTATTTTGCCCACGACTGATCGTTACACAAAACTACTAACTTTGATTTCTTTTAGTTCAAAACACAAATATTTCCTTATTTATACCTTCAAAAGAATTTTCTAAATGGACGTTGTTACAATGTTATGTCACGAGGCATATTGCTCTAGTACCATAGCTACCATTTGCGATCGTTTCGTTACCAGACGAAATCGATAATCGATTGAAATGTTGTAATAATCGAATAATTTAAAATTAAGATATCATTATATTTTTTAAATAATTTTAGTTCTGTCTTATTTTTTTGTGTTCACGTTTTAGTAAAAATGTTTATAACAAAATTCAAGGACAGACATTTTTGAAACCAAGTAAAATCGATTGTTGATCTTTGGTTTAAAAATAAACCACAATAATAACATCAGAATTAATGTTGAATGATTTTAAAATTTACTTCTTTTACTTTTTTCGTCGAGCGTTGGCGACGAAGATACCTCTACAGATATGGATCCAAGCTCAAAAAATGATTAAATATTTATTTTTCACCAATATTTCTTATTACAGTCTACTTTTATTTAATACAAATACGTAGTGTGCTTAGTATAGTCTTAAATAATGAAGTTTTTTATACATTAGTCCCAAAAAATAAATATATCGAATTAAGTTTATTCATATACTTAAATATGTTTTACAGTAACAAATACCATATCTCAACAAACGTTCTATGTAGCTAACAAACTAATAATAATAAGTGAAATATTATGATGTTATTATGAACATCAAACAATGATATCGATTTTCGTTAGAATCGAAAAAGAATCGAGACATATTTGTTTGGTCTCATTACTAGTCACAGCCATGTGACAGATGTCAAATCCGACCTATTAAATCTCACGGACTTTAGTGAGTGAAGTTATCTGTGAATGCGATCCCATTACGAGGCGTGTTTATGTGGCTGTGTGGATGTGTGTCTGTCAGTGTGTGTCGACGTGTCGGTGTGCCTGTGTGGCTGCATGCGCTCGTGTCGGTGCGGTGCAGCGTACGTACGCGAGCGGGCGAGTGTGGCGAGCGCGGCGAGCGCGGCGAACTGGGCGAGCGGGGCGAGCGGGGCGCGGGCAGCGCGGCGAGGCGCCGCCGCAGCGCGTGCAGCGCGGCCAGCCGCGCCGACAGGAACTCGCGGTGTGACCGAAGGTCGTTCTGCGCCTGCGCACGCGCACGCACGCACACACACACACACACATGCACGTCACATATTATGTACATACGAATAAGTACACATACTTAATCGTTAATTTAAACGTTTAATTTAATACTAGCCATAAAAATTACGAATTTATTAATCAACACATATTTTGTTTCTTAAAGAAACACTTACGAAACACATTAAATATTGACATTCATGAAAATATGGAGAATAAAATAACTAAATAATAATAATTTCAATAAAAAATTATGATTTTTGAAATAATAACATTACTAAAAAACATGTAGTCTTATAAGTTTCATAAATACCGAACAAAAAAAACTGTGACAGACGAACAACGGACGAATGCGTGAATGACGAAACTTTCCTCCGTAGGTACACCCTAAAATCATACTTTTCGCTAACTACCCACAATAATAACAGCTACCATGTTATCGCTATAACTGTAACAAGTCTCGCTGCCTCCCTGTTCACAATTGGCCGTAGGTACTCATCTCTAGTGTTCAGTCTAGCCGCACTCTTCAAACACCCCTAGACCGCTACAACGAACCCAATTCTGACAACACTACTATAATTTTCTATTACATCTCTATGCTATTATATTTTATATTAAACTCAATATTTGTCACTAATAAACTAAAACTGATGAGATTTGAGGAAACAAAAGTATGTAAAGACCGCGACGCTTGGAGCTCCGTCCTCTCTGACTACCCCGTTAAGGATACAACGCGAAGATATGTGTGTATGTACATATTCACAACTAGAACTGCTATTGCTGGGACTCCCAGCGCTAACAGCTCTATTTGAGTCATCTTTCTGCTGTCGTCCGCCGCCCGGAGATATCGATGTTAAATCCGTAGCCCGGTTATGAACCATTCAATCCGTATATGTATGTATGTATGTATATATAAACTAAAATATCGTTCATTCAATTAAACCCAAAGACACATATCATTTAAAAATGCATTTATTGAACATTGTCCTTTAATAACCTATTGTAAAATGAAACGTTGACATTCAAAAATACCTGGCAATTGGGTTTACTTGAATAAATTGATTTGACTTTGAAAAAAACCCCAAAAATCTACTTCTTTTACATACATAAATACATATCTTCACGCCGTATCCCTAACGGGGTAGTCAGAGAGGACGGAGCGCCGAGCGTAGCGGCTTTACATTCTTTCGCTTCCTCAAATGTCATCATTCTTCTCACACATTTTTGCCTAGGTATGAGTGCTTTTGACATTTCCGTCAGCTAAAACTCTGGCTATTATTTGAACTTTGTAATTCAACCTTGGTCTTCCTTAGCTTCTGCTACCACTAGCCTTTCATCTACCGTCTTTCATCACTTATTCTTTTTATATACCCAAACCATCTAAGTATTCCTTTCTTCATTTTTATAATAAATTCTTCTTATTATTTAGAATCTTATTATTAAATGTAAGAATGTAAGCAATGAGTTGTATCAAAACTTTAACAACCGATATAATGGACACCCTCCAAACCCCATCCCCAGAGAGCACTGCAGAAATGACCCTCGCTGCAGTAAATCAGACCTTTGGAGACGTCTCAGAGTCCTGGGACTTCGGTACTATTCTCAGAACAGCCAATATACGACCTCTACAATATACGACGGATTATTATATGACAGTTCTTAACGTCAATATGTTTCGTAGACTTAAATAATTAATGGTCATGAACGCAATTACAAAATATTCATTAACACTATATGAAATTAACCGAAAAATACAGGAGTTCATGGTAAACAGGAATGAAAAAGAAACGCTTTAAAATTGGTAAAAATAATGGTAATATGCTGATCCCTCCAAAAAAATATAATATTGTGCAATAAGTAGTTATCACTTCATTAGAAATATACCAACTTGAAAAAATAAAACGATGCTATAAAATAATTATACGCTATAGAAAAAATTTAAATAATACATACATATCTACACACTGTATCCCTAACGGGGTAGTCAGAGAGGCCGGAGCGCCAAGCGTCGCGGTCCTTACATACCTCTTTCGCTTCCTCAAATCTCATCCATCATTCTCCTCACACATTTTCGCCTAGGTATAATAATGGTAATTAAATAATCTAATATATAAATATAAAATCAATGTTTGTTTGTTTATTAATGTCGTATTTTATGGGCTGTCACGCCGTTTATCGTATTGGGATGAAATTTGGTACCAGTTTGAATCCTGGGGAAGGACACAGGCTATTTTAAAAATAAAAAACGCGGACGAAGTCGCGGTCATCATCCACTATTAAAGTTTTTTACTAAAATACGATTTCATATTAGATATTTCTTTTTCAATATAAAGTTCCTAGCATCCTAACAATGATGTATCTGCCAATGTTTTATATGATTTAAGTCAAGAAACAACAAATGAGCCCAAACTCGACAGGGATGCGTGGTTTTGATACAGAGTTCCTTTGGCCACCTTTCGGCTCCATCTTCAGGCCCTGGGCATCATGTAGCACCAGAGTGCTTGATAAGACAAATCAAACGAGCCCAAACAAAACGGGTCTATCTTATTTAGTTTAGTAGTTCCTATGACCACCTACCGTTTCCATCTTCAGACCTTGGATATCATGCACCAGTGTTTGCCAAAACAAAACAAATGAGCCCAAACTCGATGGGTTTATCTTATTTAGTTTAGGAGTTCCTATGACCACCATCCGACTCCATCATCAGACCAGCTCCATGGTACCATATTATTGCGTTGTCACCGAAGATACGCAAGTATACCAAATTTGAGCCCAATCGAACGTTAGGAAGTGGTTCTAATTTAGCTTCCAAGATTTGACCCACACAAACATACATACTAACACGGGCAGTTAAATAAAATCTTGTAAAAATTATGAAAAGATTAATTTAAATTTCACATTTGTTCATGGTTAAGGTTTATATCTTTATTTTAAATTTATTGTGGTAACTATTAATTTTAAACTATCTGATTTGAATACGCAGTGTTGTATAGTTGAAACTGGTATTTTTAAATATTTCGTTTATCTGATTAATATCAAGTACATATAATTTAATTTACTCGTAAATTGAAAGCACTCGCATATCTAGGCGAAAATGTGTGAGGAGAATGATGAGATTTGAGGAGGCACAAGTATGTAAAAGACCGCGTCGCTTGGCGCGCCGTCCTCTCTGACTACCCTGTTAGGGATACAGCGTGAAGATAATGTATGTATGTATGTAAGTACGTAAATTGAAATTACTCGAGATTAAATTAAATATAGTTAAAACGATATTTATTTTAATTACAATATGAGCTATTTATACACGACGAAGGCGAGTGTTACCTTTTCAACTTGTTGTAGTACGTGCGTCACGTGCTCTGTGTCAGTGAGCTGTTTCGCATTTCGCAGCGCATCCAGCTCCTTCAGCCTCTTCGCCAATTCCTCTTCGTGAGCCTGTCAAATATAAATATATACTATTACAACGAACTTTCCCACAAAAACGGGTAATGTTCTTTGCTGGGTAGTTGGGTAAAGTTTAGTATCCTTTCACTCTACCACGATGAAAACGAATGCGCCAAATAAGACCACTAAGCACTCAAAATTTAAAATCGTGAAATTTGACAAGAAGTAAGCTCTCACATTACGATAAAAGAGAAAAATCCATTGTGAATACACATATTTTATAATTTATAATCGTTACAAACTTACATTTGCAGTTGGGGAGTGTGGGCGAACGTGTCTTTCAACTGCAAAGTTAAGTTTGTTTTTGAATCTAACATATTTTTATATATAACACAAATACATTGCATGGTGGTAAGGAACCCTCGATGCATGAGTCCAACTCGCACTTGGTCGGTTTTTTAATTTCAGTTAAAAGGATAAATACCAAATTTCATGGTATTAATTGCGAAAACAATGGAATTCATCGCCTATTTTACCCTCTGAAAAAGTAAATTCAAAAAATTTTTATACATTTCTTTCTTAATTTCTAATCGAAAAGCCAAATATAAGTAATTTTCGTGGATTTCTCTTAAAAAATGACCAATTTCCATTCAAACCAAGCATCCTATTTTATGCCCTTAGGGACTGAATTTCCAAAAACCTCCTGCACCTGTACACCCCGTAAAGAACACATCTTTCAAATTTCATTTTTCTATCTTCAGTGTGTTGTCTGTCTGTCAAACAGCTATTTTTAGTAGATATACAGGGTGTATATGAAAACGGGACAGTTACTTTAATGGATGGATGCCTGAAAACTATTTTCGAAAATAATGCGTATACCCCAATGGGGGTTTTCAGGCTGTATTCCAGTAACGGATGAAATTATTACAAAATAAAAAAAAACGTACGATTTAAAATCTGTAACTGTACACGACCAACCCAATTTTACGAGAAATGGTGAGGATAACACTTGGAAATTAAAACGGTCATAACTCTTAAACGGATACGTTTTTTTCGATAATTCTTTTTGTAACTACATACTAAAGTTATGCCCTTTCATCCATTAAAGTAACTGTCCCGTTTTTATATACACCCTGTATAAAGGAACGAAATCTCGTCGTGTATGTATTTGATCTGGATAACTTTGTTTTTCGACATTCGGCTAAATTAGGATGTAAATATCAATTAATTGAAATGCTTTGATACTGACAGTGTCATTAAAATCAATGGCCCTTTGATATCGTAAGTTGCGAAATTACAACGCGTTCTTGGATAATTCCAAATTGAAATCTTCCTGCTCTTTCCTACTCTCGTTTGCTGTCATATCTCTTATTCCTTTCTATTCGTAACAACGAAGTAATGTTCCTGGAGCCGTTGGTGTGAAATTATTACGTTTGTTTTAAAAGCAGAAACTACGACATGCGATCCCGCTGTTATCACGTAATTGCAAAGCGACGCGACAGTCGCGCAGCTCGGCAAGTGTAATTATAATAACAATATACTCAGTAGTCTTTAGGTCACTGATTGCTCCACAGAGCCAGGACACAATTGCTCGTTTTATATTGTACAAGACTCTGAGTGTTACTTTGCGCTTAAAGTATGTTGCGAAATCCATTTCATGTGATGAATTGTTATGATTTTTAGCCATTCTCCGTCCGAAATTCCAAACACGTTTTTCGGCTCTTAACGAAGCATCCTCAGGCTATTCCAGAGATCAGACTCGGTCAGCTAACCAGTACCGAATCATCTTTAGACATCATACAATTCAAATATCATGTTTCTATCTTCAGTGTGTTATTTATCTGTCAGTTGGAGAGTTTTAAGTAGATGTATAGAAAAATGGTGCTGGTTGAGATTCGGTGTGGCTGGATAAGATTCGGCGTAGTGAAATTTTGAAAAAAAAAATTAAGGACAACAGTAACACATTATGCAAAAAATAAAAGGTCAGTCTAGTGCACATTTGTGGAGTGTGGATCTTAGCGTATCTTGAGATATGTATCCAAAAATTATATTGAGATTCCAAACCGCCTTTTTTATATATTTTTGTTACTTTGACATGGGGTTTCTGGTTGTAAATAGTGTGTCTGTCATCTCTAACTTTTCAACTATGGGTGGAAAATTCTAAAAATTTGGAATAGCAGAACTTAAAAACTGCTTTTGATTAAAATTGTTGTTCGTTTAAATAATGCTATATTGTATAATTTTGGAGATACGAGTAATTTTCAGTTACACGCTGCGACCACAGAAACAACTTTGTCTTTTAGTGTCGTTGAAAAACGCTATGAAATACGAACTCATTTTTGCTGCTGATTAAATGATTATTGTGCGTCCCGACTATGGAACTCTTCAACTTACGAGGCCCGACACGCGCTTGCCTTTTTTTTCTGTCATTAGGTACCTACATATGCAACTTTTTACTCTGTAACGTTAAACGGTACCGAGTAAACTGTTTAAACGGTTCTCAAGTACCGAATTAGCGCGGCAGCAAGCCGGTGGTCGGCCGTTTGTCATGCTCGGTCGTAAACTGCTGACTGAATATTATTCATAATGGCCACCTCATTTACTTGCATACTTATTTTTCGTTCTTGCTTCTTTCAGCCATTATTTACGGTACGTTTAAAAAGAAAACTTCATACGTAATACATTAATATTAATTATTGTTAAAATAAACTAGAAATCAATAGAAAAATTTAAAAAAATGTCAAGTGCGTATGGAAATAGAGTGATTGTTGAATAACTATAACGTAACGTAACGTAATATCGTGAATTATTTATGTAATATGGGAGCATGTGGAAATTCATACGAGCTGGAGGGCTATTCTCAGCTCTTGAGACATAATGTCTAAATCGACATGAAGTCGAGTCTCCGATCTCTATCAAAAATTTCGACAAATATGTCTCCGACTAACAAAAATGCTATTCTCGGTAATAATAGACATTAATATCTACACTCCTACTTCATCTCTACAGATTATACATTCCGTTTTTCTCGATTAAGTTGGTTAAATCGAGAAATGTAATAACATAAAAACTATCAAATATGTATTCTCGTTTAAAAATATTAAATAATAAAATAAAAACAAATAAAAATAAACCGTTTGAAAACGTATAATAAAATGTAGGTATTTCCATTCCTTTTAAAATCATACGGCGTAGTTGGACGTATAACAGACTGAATACATTAATCGCAAGTGAAATTTTTTGGAAGATGAATTTTTCAATAGCCTTGTTTTTTAAATCAAAGGGATCTTTCGGCCATAACCACTCCAATAACGAATTCTGCCACGAAATCGTTAACTGACATTTTACTGTTATATTTTATCACAGATAACACAGATAATAGATAGTTACTTAAAGTAAGGTATGTGAGGGTAAACATGAGTACAATGCGCGTGTAATTATTCAACTTTACATACGACATTCTGGTGACGACTGCTACTGACCACTCGTTACATGTCGAACGCTGGCGATAGAGAAATGTCTGTTGGTGACACAGAATACGATCAACTGCTACTAATAGACATCCGCAATTTTTTTCGACATATTTCTAATTCGACACAGTCTCTATTGAGCGAGAATTGCCCTCCTGGTGTTCATTTGAATGTACTCTTACGGTTTTGATTGTGTTTAAATGCTTAGTATCATTTAGAAACGTCAGTAAAGCGTCAGGTGTGCAGTATTTGGGTGGAATCAGAGGTGGCGTGATGATCTCGATAGGAAAATGGCGGCTAGTCATTTTAGCGACCGATACTGCAGAGAATTTTCGAACACTTTTCTACTGTAAGCGAGTCGCACTGGCTCTGAGATTACAAGGGCATTACTATGTTTCTGGCAATAAATATCACCAAAGCATCGTTATGATGAATAATATTCATTTTATTTATTTATTTAGACACACCAACGAATGATTCACAATACATAGTATCAGTTTTCGATTTATGGGGTTAACACAGTCCCGTGAACCAATCAATTACAGGTGCGTACAACACTCATTACAATTTATTTATATATAGCCAACTTATATGTTTGACACAAACACCAGGAATCCAGATATAACGAATATATAAACATATAACAGATATATAAGAACATGGTATGTATAAAGATAATATTTCATTATATTATACGATAGCATATGTCTACCGTTAAGCAGTTTAAATGATTTTACGAAATTCGTTAAAAATAATCTTCGAAAATGCATGCAAAGGCAAAACTATTATAGAATTAGCTGTAATAAGAGAACAATTTGGCGGAAGTGTAGCCGGAACGCTAATACGTGAATATGTAGCTACTCTACCCACCCCGCTACTGCAGACGGCATAAATTCAGTTTTACGAGCGACACGTCGCACTACACCGCTGGCACCCCAACACATGCGCTAACTATATTGCGATGAGACGGCTTTACGTGATATTAAAATTCTTCACACAATCATATGTGGGCGTCCAAGCAAAAGGGGTCCCAGTAGTGGGGTATCTCCAGTCCTTCTCCATATAAAATTTAAGTGTACCAAATTTTACACTCCTCCGTCGGCGCAATTTTTTTAAAAAGGGAACTTCGATCACAAATAAAAAACAAGATACACAATCAACGCTCTAAAAAGTCCGGACCAAATGTGCGTTCAAATGAGTATTTGAGCGCACTTCTGTTTTAATAGTATTCGAAAACGCTAACAGCGAACATGTCAAAGTGCTCCTTCAAAAATTGCAAAAACAACACATGTAGACCGCTAAAAAAAGACGCGAATTCTTATTTTCGGTAATAAATAATATTATTTACGTATTCATTATTTCATTATAGTAATAACGTTACATAGCTCTTTTTTATTAAATTCATAATCATATTTTTAAATATTGCCTGACAATATATGTCTTCTTCTTGTCACTTCACGTAACAAATCAACGTAGCAACATAGCAACACAAATAGATTATTTGAATTATATTTTATGCACGAGACGTAAGATTGCATTTTAAATATTTTATTTAATAAACTTCGTTTCAATGTCATGCAAGAATCGTTTACGAGCGTTTATAACCTTATGCTTTGACAGTAAGGTCTACTTTAGATTAACACTATATTGCCGACAATACTTTACGATATTAAAAATATATACGTCAATTCGGACAATAATTTGTTTAAATTTTATAGGAAATTGTGAATCTAGTTCTTTATTTGTGATCGAAGAAAGGGAACCAAAGTTTTCGCTTCACGTATTAATATATGTGTCCAAGCACAAAGAGTCCACCAGTATTGGGTATTGAGTTAAGACTAGATTCGGAATTTAGAATAGTCAATTGATAATAAGGATTAAAAAATATTCAAAAACTGGCATATATTTTTTTTATCAGACATTTAAAGTAGAAACTCTGAAAAAGCTTGTTTTGAGAAAAAGCATTTTTAAAGTTTGATTGTAAAAAAACACTTCTACTTGTTTGTTTCTACTGAGAAACATCATATAAAGTCATTTACTATATGAACTTGTAGATACATAATTGAGCATTAATTAATAATCAATTAAAATCTCAAAAACTAAATGCCGACCACTGGACCTTTTGGCTTGGACGCACACGTTATATATTTACGCTTGCCACGACTTGATATTACAAAGGAATAATTTACGATACATATCTTCATGCCATTTCTATCAAACATTAGAAATCAAAAGCACTCGCATACTTAGGCGAAAAAACGTCCTCTGACTTCCCCGTTGGGGATACAATGTAAAGATATGTATTGCATGCAGACGAAATAAATAATCATTTTGATGCCATTAATTAATTTTAACTTACAGATAATAAAGTAGAAAGTATAAACTATTTTTTTTCTAGTAGTAGTACGATTCTCCCTTAGGAGGGAAGATAAAGGGTTCTTAGCCCATACAACTGACGTCTTCAGGAATAAATAGATAAGCTTTTCGTATTATTTCATCAAAATGTTCATTTACTGGAGACAAATATATTGAGACGGTCTTTCTAATAGGAGCCGCTGAGGCAGACTAAGCCACTAAAAAAATCTCAGCGTCTCACCACTAAATAAGCACTTATTTCAACAATTTCACATAACAGCACAACGGCGTAGACACTTGGGACACAAAACTACGCCAATTTCACAACACAATATCCACTAGAAACCATTTGCAATTAAGTAAAATAAATAACCAAACGCTCCCCATAAAATCTCGCCAAAAACTCTGTTTTTTTTTAATAATTCTTCAATTTCTAGGATGCAAAGAACACTTTACTCATACAGCCTGAACTTCGGTATTTACTCAAATTCAATAGTACTTACCGATGGAAAAAAAGAATTAAAAAAGCTTCTTACTCAACCGACGTCTCCCGTGTTAATTATTCAGATTACAATAGCTACTCTTTTAATAATTCTCATTTTTATTCATAAAACATGTCTGATGTAAAACTTGTTATTTTTTCTTATAACTAAGTCCTATACTAGACGAGTATTAACTCGTCTAGTAAACTAATAGTAAGCTTTACTGAAGTTACAAGGCCTTCTTGGAAGAACGCGAAAACTTCAGTTACACGTGTTTATTCAAACCTTCCCATTCTTTTTACTTGCACAGAACTTTAACACACAATATATTATCAAACCTTCAGAAATCGTTAAAATCTATACAAACTCTCTTCTCGTTCCCGCGAAATAGTCCACTATAAAGTAACTTTTGATTCGGTTGAATGATTTTTTTAATAACATACCCCAATTCTTGGGACGCAAGGGAACTATGCCCTACGGACATGTCTTCCATGTTAAATATTCAAATTCCAATAGAACTTGTAGCCATATCTTCCGTGTTCATTATTCAGATCCCAATAGCACTCATCTGATGTAAAATTCGTTCTTTTTTCTCATCAATAAACTTACTACTACTCCAGTGATAGTCAATGCCGTCCCAGGGTATGTCGGGGCCCTTGGGCACACAATTTGAGATCCCGTTGAAAGTAAAAAAAGTTAATGACAAGAAAACTTTTTTTATTATTATTAAAATGTTCAATTTTTAAAAAAAATTAAAAATCCGGTCTGTTGTGCAATTAACATTTCAATTTAACAATGTCGACGGTGACTCTTAATAGGTAACTGCCTTGTATCTATTTCAAAATAGAAAGAAATGAGCTGCTTTTTGCCGTGTAAGCGAATAAGTATATCGGCATTTAGGGGCCTCTGTGAGGTCGGGGGCCCTGAGCATTGGCCCCCTGTGCCCTTGTGCTATAGACGGTACTGGTGATAATCGATTTTACTGGATTTACAAAGGGCTTCTTGGAATAACTGAAATTTTCAGAATGCAGCCTGAACTTGAGTAGTTTATCATAGCCCAAGCGTTGAGCTTGACCTTTGACTTCTGAGCGTTAACTTTGACCAAAGACCTGTTCTGACCGACTCTAAAATTGTAATATAAGACTAACTATGTATTGTACACAAAATATAGTCCGGGAAGAATACTCTATGCACATACGTCCATTCATCTTTCGAAAATTGTGATTAAAATTGCAGATGATGTGATATAAATTAGAGTTGGTCGCAACGACACAGGTCTGTTAAAGCTTGCATGCGGCAAGCTTTATGTTTGTAATCTTCTCTGATTACTGCATAATAATTGTAAGTCCAGGTCCAGTAGTTACAAGAGCGTGTGGCGGTGATAAGTTTGAGTATCCTAATTAACCATTCTTCAATTTTCCTGTGAATATATGTAAACCTTAAAATAAGTGGTTTAACAAGATGTATCACTACGCCGAATTCCACCATTGTACCTACGTTACAAAGTTTCTGAAAGATCGAGTGTCTCTGTAACACTCGATTTTTAAACTTTAGACGTATAAGAGATCATAGAAGTGTTTCATTTTTATTTGAAGGCAACGAACCCTATAAAACAGAAAGTTGATAAAGTTGATAAACAGTACCTGAATTTCTTCTCTTTCTTTAAAAAAAAAATAAGTTGAAATTTGAATAATTTAAAGTACACAGTACAGTAAAATACTCAATTATATAACGCTAAAATACCAAAACAGTATTTTCTAAACACAAAAAATTATTCCCCATTAATAGACACAGTAGGATATACTCGTGCCTGAACAAATCACTTTATCGTTTATAACACTGCGCGTGCGCAACTCGAGAGCGCAAACAAACAAACAGACGAAGAAACAGTCGCCATCACGCCACCCGCGGTACTGGCGTCGATCTCTCCATAATATTTCACTACAAACAGAATTGCGATGTGTTTAATTTAGAACGCATCGTAGAGAAATCCCAAAATCCAAGATAGATTAGAACTTTTCCCGGTGTTACGATGTTTTGGTTTTGTGACAAGGGAATGATGGGACAAAAATATTTTTATGGTTCAGAAATAGATCCGCCGCCCGCGTCTACGATAGATACGCCACGAGGATCTGAATTCGTCTAGTTTCTTCCTTATATGGCGAAATTAGACAATTATCTCTTCGACATTCATTTAAATAAATGGGTCATAGACTACTATATTATGTCTCACTGCTATCACTTTTGTGACAAAAATTATTCGGAAAATATAGATAGATACGTATTCATTTCACACATAAATATTGTATTTATCATTAAGATTCCATCGATATACTAACAATCAACAATATTTCCATATTTCGCCCCAACTTTAGTCCAGGAGACAAAGTATTTTCAGTTGTCCAAGGACAATTTAGACAATTTTAGATTTTATTTAGAATTTTATTTAGACAATTCTTTGAGCTTTATTCCATTTTATAATAATTCCTGTTCATAAAACGTTGCTCGGCATGGCTTTATAAATAACTAGCGACTCGCCCCGGCTTCGCACTACGGTACAGTGTGTGTGACGTAGATCGTATATCTATCGCGGACTTTTCTGTATACCTTTTTAAGATATACAATTCCGTATTTCATTATTTTGATCTATCTTGTAAAGGTTTAGCCATCATTAGCAATGTAAGACCCCAAAAATATGTTTTTCACTACATAATTGAAATTCTCGGCATTTATCTACTATAATATGCATGTATTACACATATAAACCTCCCGGAAAAATTCTTTTAATGATGATGAAAACCGTATCGAAATCCATTGCGTGGTTTAAAAGTTAGCGGAGAAACAGACAGACGAAAACAGCGACTGCTTTATACTATTTAGAGATTCTGTAAATTATAAATAAAAAAAGATAATTCACTAAAGTAACCGACCAGTAAAAAAAAATTAAATTCAAATCACTTTATTTAAGTAAACGCCTTACAAGTTCTTTTTGAATATCAAATCTACCATCGGTTGTGAAAAAAGCCTGCACTAAGAGGAGCCCACAAAAAACTCAGCCTGAGTTTCTTATCGGTTTTTCTTAATGCTGGGTTTTTTTCATCTTTTTTTTTTAAATGATACCTATTTTAAAAACAGAACAATAATAAAGCCTGCACTAAGAAGAGCTGACAAGAAACTCATTCCGGTATCACTTTATAAAAAGAACAATAAAAAGCTTGCACTTAGAACAGCCGACAAGAAACTCATTGAGCTATAATTTTATAAAAGTAACAATAAAAAAAGCTTGCACTAAGAAAAGGCGACAAGAAACTCATTCGGGTATCATTTTATAAAAAGAACAATAAAAAAGTCTGCGCGAAGAAGAGTCGACAAGAAACTCATTCTACCATTTTATAAAAGGAACAATAAAAAAGCCTGCACGAAGAAGAGGCGACAAGAAACTCATTCAGGTATCATTTTATAAAAAGAACAATAAAAAAGCCTGCACGAAGAAGAGGCGACAAGAAACTCATTCAGGTATCATTTTATAAAAGGAATAATAAAAAAGGCTGCACGAAGAAGAGCCGACAAGAAACTCGGTCAGGTATAATTTTATAAAAGGAAAAAAAAAGCCTACACGAAGAAGAGTCGTTAAGAAACTCAGTCAGGTATTATTTTAAAAAGATACAATAAAAAAGCTTCTCTAAAGGAAAAAAATAATTTCACGGTTTCGTAACTTCAAAGGAAAAATAGATCTCTTATCTAGAAAGGCATTGACATGAAAATCTTGAATTAATTACTATGTGTAAATAACGCAAAGGCGGTGACGAGTGCTTTCAACAAAATTATTACTTTGACGACAGCAGCCATTACTTCTGTGTATTCTCTCTCCCTTCCACACAAGCCATCATTCATATTAGCCATTTAATAGAAATAAATCATATAGTTGACACAAACAAATCACTGAACAATGCATAATATAAATAAATATGTGCGCCAGACAATACACACCAATTATCTGGTCTCGAACTAGAACATTTCCTAGGGCTAATACTAGGGGCATTCCCAGTACATCCAGACCCAAGACAATCTACAAAAGTACGTTTCCTAAATTTAGCCATCCTAGAATCGAACTGTAACCTTCCGCGCTTAGATACAAGACCTAAACCACTGCCCCGGCGAGGTCGTCATAGTACATTCGTACATAACTTCACGCTATATTCCGAAGTAGACAGAGACAGAGCGTCGAGAACCACGGTATTTATATACCTCTTTTGCTCCGTCGAACTCATAATTTTCCTCACACATTATCGCCCAATTATCTGAGTGCTTTTGGCATACCCATCAGTTGGTACAAGTAATATCTAACGGTATCTACATAGAACAAATATATATGAAAAAACAAGTGCAATTTGTTCTTTTGAGATTAGTGATTACTGATTAGTGTTGTGGAGTCAGTTAGTAACTGCTACTAATCACAAAATATGAGTAGAGCTTTCTGTGTAAAAAGTATTCACGTATATCCTTTTTTTTTCATTTTTGACTTTAATGTAAATAAACAAGAAACTAGCCAAAATTTCGCTAAATGTTCACCTTTCGCTGGTCAGTCCTATTACACGTAGCACTCTAATAACACTGCTTTTCTATTATTTACACGAAATTAATTAAGGTTGTTTGTCTAGCGTTTTATTTTTAATTTGTATTGTTACCTAAAGGTTGCCTATGTTCCTAGAACAAATTAGTAACATAAATCAGTTCACTCTAATATATGAGTGACACGATTCAATCGAAATGCAAGACAGAATGATAACAAGAATATTATTGTTTGCGATTTGAAAATAATAATAATCACATACTCTTTATTTTTAAGTGTTTTTTAAAAATACAGTACATTTTTTATACTTATCATGACGTTTATTATTCTTGTAATTCTTGTTTTTATTTAAGCACAAACACACAAACGTACAAAAAATTTAAACATGTTTGTTTTATTAATGACTCGTAAATATTATGAATATTGTATTTTAAATAACTATTGTAGAATGATGTTGAAAAAATGATACCTGACTGAGTTTCTTGTCGGTTCTTCTCAGTGTTCAGGTTTTCTTTTCGAACCAAACTAAAGTAGATTTGACGTTCAAAAATACCTTGCAATTGGGTTTACTTGAATAAATTGATTTGACTTTGACTTTGAAATATAACAATTGAGTCAATCGTTGGCGAACTAGCCCATCTCAGTTATGTTATGGTTGTCATAGTCGCTACATTTGTTTACATTATTGACAAAAACGAATAAAATAGGAAATAAAAAATTCACTGCGTGTAAAAAAGTTTCTGATGGAACGAATTCTTGAAAACGTTCTACTCTACACTTTATTCTCAATATCTCTGTAATTAACTGTTTAATAAAATAGGAAAAAAAAAATTCACTGCGTGTAAAAAAAGTTTCTGATGGAATGAATTCTTGAAAACGTTCTACTCTACACTTTATTCTCAATATCTCTGTAATTAACTGTTTTCGAAAACAATTCTTAAAATCATTTTTGAAATAGTATTGATAAATAGTTATGGAGGTGACAAAAGTATGTAACGAAATGTATAGAAATTTTGATACTGTTAGTTAAGATTTAGATTCAGATTGTGAAAAAGTATACATTGTGGATGACTAGTACGATTTACGACAAAAAAATTAAACGAATCTAGAATAGACGAAGAGTTATTTTTAGCATTATTCACGCGACAAGACCAGGGTCAATGTCCCCGCACGTTACGTGACGTTGGAACACGGCCCAAGTTCACATTACGTAATTATTAGTAAACAATAACACATGTTTTCACAACTACGATTTATTGTACAGATTCAGCCATAGACTTAGTATATACTAGCGTACAGACATACAAAGAGTGCAAGTAAGAATGTAATATTTTGATAGTGGCATGAGTAGGAAAGGAACAAACAAGACGCTATTGTAACGCTTTTTAATGACAGGTCGTCACAAGTCGTCACGCTGTGGGGAATGCTGTTGACTTATTTTATAATTTTGTGTTATTACTATTCTATTTCAAAGAAGTACTGTATTTTTCGATAATGGTTACGTGTTCTGTATGTGATTGTGATATTACACATCGCAATAATCAAGGGAATTATTCATTTCATAGATGACATTGACAAATTAAAAATCGTCACGCGTGAACGAGCTCTATGGTATGTTCGTCTATACCAGGGGTTCCCAAACTTATTTTGTCTACTGAGTCGAAAGCTCATGCAGTCGTTATCTAAGATGCCTCCTAGCTAAATGAAATTACAAATCACCCCCCAGGCCTCTACACAACGCCCCCATTTTTTTTCTGGGTCTCTTACCGCCCCCCTTTAGGCCTGCAGCGCCCACAAGGGGGCGTTATCGCCCACTTTGAGAATGGCTGGTCTATACGAACCTATGAAATTGATCTCATTGATAATTTATTTTTATTTTATTCATTTAAATAATTTTTGCACACACATTAAACATAAAAACATGTAGCGAAATGAGCAAAGAGTACGACCTATTTCTATTAGAAATGTCTCTCAGCAAACCCACGAGTGACAGATACATGGAAGAAACATAAGACACTGAAGAATCTTTATTTCTCATAAGAAATTTACATTTGACTTAAATGAGAAACCCATAAACATAAAGCAAAATTCATTATACAAGTGCGTAATTAATCTAAATTATCTGCTTACACTGTAACAAATTGAACTTATTTTATATCAAGAGTATTCGAAGGTATATCCAGATTACACCACATACTGTCAAATACAATAATAAATAATAATACTATAAACATACAATAAATTAACATGTATTTGTATATTGTGTATGTTCATATAATATTATATTATATACAAGGTTATTTCGAACGGATAGGTAAATACGAAATGGTTTAAAAGTACTGATGACAACGGGAAACTTGCATTCTACAACTTTGCCAAAAGTCGATAGTTCTAGTTGAACAGCTCAAAGCTAAAAAAAATTAAGGTGAGGCAACCCTAATATCAGGGCTTTTACGTCGCCAGCAAACTTATAGTATATAGGGCATAATTATGTACATACACACACTTGTAAAAGAGATTTGATATGAAACTTATGCACAAAGGTACTGCTTATTTTAAAATGAATTTTTTTCTATCAGATCTATGATAGGAAAGCTGTTAAAGTAGCAAAATTTAATGTGATAAAGCAAAGAAAATAAAGATACATATTATATACAAATAAATACCTTCATATAATATAAATATATAATATAATGTAACATATTAAATATACTGTATTTTAATACATACGTATAAATCCATACTATCCATACTAATATTATAAATGCGAAAGTCTCTTTGTCTGTCTGTCTGCTTGGTTTTCACGGCTAAACCGCCGGACCGATTTTGATAAAATTTGGCATGGAGATAGTTTGACACCAGGGGGTGAACATAGGATTTTCACCCCTTTTTTCACACACTTTATTTTTCAAAAATCTACCCCTAAAGGGGTGAGAAGGGGGATAAAACTTTGTATGGGAAATGCAAATTCGAACGAAATTTAGTACATAGATGAAACCTTTTCTATTAAAAAACATAGACTTCTTTTTTCCAAAAATCTACCCCTATAGGGGTGAAAAGGGTGATGAAAGTTTGTATGGGAAATTTTTAACCGCTGAACCGATTGAGATGTAATTTGGTACAGAAATACATCTTTTCTAATAAAAAAAACATAGTTTTCTTTCTTATCAAAGATCTACCCCTAAAGGGGTTAAAAAGGGGATGAAACTTTATAGGGGAACTTGATAATGCTAAGCCCTAACAATATGGGTATCAAATGAAATGGAATACGCAGGGGAAGGTAGATACATATGTGACGTCATCATAAATCCAATATGGTGGATATTCCATAGCAGAAAATAACTTTTTCATTCAACACCCATAATATGGATATCAAATTAAATGGAATACGCAGGGGAAGGCTTCTGCATACGTGACGTCATCATAAATACAAAATGGCAAATGTTCCATAATAAGAAATAACTGTTTCGTTCGACACCAACAATATGGGTATCAAATGAAATGGAATACGCAAGGGAAGGTTTCTGGACTTGTGACGTCATCATAACTCTATTATGGCGGATGTACCATTACAGAGAATAACTTTTTTGTTTGACACCAACAATATAAGTACTTCGTGTAACCTCAGTAACGTAAAGAGGTTAAAGGAAGGAAAATTTTTCCACGCAAACGAAGTCGCGGGTACAGCTAGTAAACTGTAAATACGTAAACATACCAGTTTATGGAGACAAGGAAAGGTAGTGATTTGTGACTCGTCTTTTAGAAATTGATACGGAATTAGAATCTCGAACATTTTCCTATTAAATGAATGTTTTCTTTTTCTATGGAAAACAAAATAGACGTATCCCGTAATCGTTATATCTGCAATAGTCAACAGTGACACGTTGAAACCCCAGCAGATTTATTTCCTTTCACAATAACCTTGTATACCTAAAAATAAATATAAAAAAATTTCGTTTTTCAAGTATTAAGTAGTGTTAGCTGACGGACGTGTCAAAAGCACTAGCAGACCTCAGCGAATATGTGAGGAGAACGATGAGATTTGAGAAGATTGCATATGTATGTTATGCATATTGTAAAGAATCCGCTGAACGGCAGTCGAATTAAAACTTGACCTATTTCTATCAAACAATATTCAAATGTACCTACACCAAAATACAATTCAAGATTAAAGATAAGAAACCTCGAAATTGCCCCTTTAAATGCATCAGCGAAAAATCCCGTTTACTGCGTACCC
Source organism: Zeuzera pyrina (assembly GCA_907165235.1). Taxonomy (NCBI): domain Eukaryota; kingdom Metazoa; phylum Arthropoda; class Insecta; order Lepidoptera; family Cossidae; genus Zeuzera; species Zeuzera pyrina. Next base: position 19,752,420 of record OU015638.1, on the reverse strand, counting down.
GGAAACAAGACCCTTACACGGAAAGTTACCTCAAAATTTATCATAGGGAGTTAAAAGAAACGAAATCCGTCGTAACGGTAACAGTTAACGAATTCCCACAGGCTTATCACTGAGGAACAATCACAAATTGAACGATTCATCACGCCGAGTCACCGGGGAGCGAGCAGGGGGTGTAGAAATACGGAGCGACAACTTAGGGCGAATACACCCTTACGCTTTTGAGGGCACACGCTCCGATGCGCTTAAATTACACCTTTGTTCATAGATGCGAAATAGGATTGTTCGAGGGCGAGTTAGCGTTCGACTGGAAATAACAACTGCTTTTGGTTTCTCAGAAAATAATTAGATATAAACATAAAACTGGGCATGCATTTGTATAAAAAATATTTTCTTCAAGGTTCATCATAATCACATTTTGACACTATTTGTTCAAAGATATGACTTTATAATAATGCGCCAGACGATATACACCAATGATCTAATCTCAAACTAGGATATTCCCTGTGCTATGAGAACCAGACGACGACTACTGGGCGCGTCTTCCAGTACACACAGACCCGAGATAATCTAGAAAAGTTCATTTCCTAAATTGACTCGACCGGGAATCGAACCCGGAACCTTCCGCGCTTGGTGCATCGTTTAAACGTCGAGGTCGTCGATCGAGGTCGAGGACGGTCGCCATCGATAACGTATGAGTCATTTCCTAAGTTCATTCATATTAACTGACTGACCCATTGGCGCAGTGATCAATGCATTGTTTTGCTAATTCCAAGTAAAGTATTCCAGTTTAATTTTTTTTTGTTACAAGTCTAAGTTAAGTAAAACTTAGAGTTGTAACAAAAAAAAATATAAAACGAACTTTCATGAAATTATAAAATCAAAATTAAACTGTATTTGCAGTTTCATGTTAGTACTAATAACCGTTGAGATGAGCTCTCGTGAGGAAAAAATACTGATTGCAGTATTAGGTTATTTCTACCGTTTTAGTGTATTGTCATCGAAACTGAACAAGCATGCAAAACAAAGTAGTACGTTTAGAGGAAGTGGTTCTTTGCCTCGCAAGATTTAAACTAAAGATACAAACATACGTGTGAAATTAAATAAAAGCTTATAATAAACATTTTAGCGCATACTAAATATACTACAAGTCGTCTCTTACGTGGTTTACCTACATAAACTTTTTGCGTCTAATACATTATGTACGCACAAAAGCGCAAACCTCCCGTCAACTATCGAAAGCCTCTCCACACAGCATAAGTAGGGCGGTACGCGGCATAAGTCTCGCGTCGGTGGGCGATTATGTAAATCTCACCTTTCGTTAGCACTTGCACGTGAAATCGACGTAAATATACTTACTCAGTTTCTTATTTCGTTCGTTTAAATCGTGAAAAAAATGTGTAATCACTCATTTAAATCACTCTTATGCTTTTAGACTAAATGACTCCAATACAGCGAAACAAAATAGAGGAATAATTTTAGCAGCACATGTCAAGTATATTTTTTTTTTAACTGGTTCGCCAACAAGCCATCTAAAGTAAAATATAAAAAGATGTCCTGACTAGACTGATTCATCATTGCCTAGAAATATGAACTTTGGACAGTAGTTCCTTTTATGACGTAGTGGCGTGATAAGAAGTGACTTTCCAAATAACAACCCTTGAGATGGTGAAAAAGAGGAGAAGGCAAAGTTTGTATGAAGGAAAAAATTCTTTATCTATTGACTTGAAATTTAGCACCAATATTCTTCAATAAAAATGATTTAACATCAATTTCAGCCTTCATAAAATTTCATACCCTAAGAGTGTAATATAGGGGAAGAACTGACTGACTAATCATCACACAACCGAGATTATTTTGCGGTGATTTTGCCGATTTTTCCGCCATTTTTGATTGGGGGCGTTTACGATTTTAGAGTTATGATTTTAGCCTCATCTGATCCCTAATAGAACCGAAATCACTTAACCGATTTCAACGTATGATATTTGGATTTGTCTCACTTACAAGCATGATATAGGCTGTTGTTTTTGAAAAATTCAATATGGCGTCTGTAGTACGAATAAAATGATATCAAATTCAAGTATATCTAAGCCTCCGACTCCGGTTCAAAACAATGTAATTAAGCTGTAATTTTACAATTTCGAACATAAACATATCTAAACGAATCTCCAAATAAACACACCAATATTTTATGATATTGTAGGCACTTTGTAAGCACGATAGAAAAGACGCATCAGCAGTTTTGTGTGCAAGCGAGAAGATTGCAAGCGTCGACAGCAGTTACTGCGCGCTGACCGATCATTATGAGCGTGATCGTTATTGGAGCCAGTAATCCCCAGTGCGACTCACACGAACATAATAAGAACCTTAAATATCAATTAAGCTCTACACTCAAAAGTTCATTACTTAATAATGGACTTACTGGAGATAACCCCTCGATTTAAATCAAGCAACATCAACTATACAGAGAGAAAACGAAATATATAAAACATAGCAATTTTAAATTCCAGTAGTTAGAAAATACCTCTAGGAAGAGAAATGAAACTGCAATCGCGTGGTTCAAACAAACAAACAGACACAAAAGAAATCCATATACAGTATACACACACAACAAACTTTATTATAAATACTATAAGGACGTATTTCACCATTCATAACTTCAGATACAGGTATAAATTGTGCGCAGCTTGAAAAATTGCTTAACGAATCCAAATCTAACCTTAATCCTATCGCCATAAAGTCTACATACATCTGGTACAAAACTAAACTGCACGGCCTCAAAAACGAGATGAACATTCCAATCTGAACCTTATTTTGATCGCGTAAAAGTTGTTATTTTTCTGTAAGTAGTATTGGACAAGTGCCAAACTGAAATGTTAGCGAATGTGACATCACATATTTTCTACGTCGCACATTTATTAAGGAAATAAACTGCGACAGTCGTCATTTATAATAATCGTAAACAAAGCGGAAGAGAAAGCATATAACTGGCGAGAGATTTTCTTTGATTTAAAGTATTTAGTTGTAGACCATTATGTTGAAGATACCATACCTCCATTATTTATTACATAGGCCTGTATTAAAAGAAATTCTGCGTTATTGTCTTTTTTGTACAGCTTTCTACAGTTCTTGTACTTTTTTGTACAGACGTTTTAAAATGCCTAAAAATTATAATTTGGTTTTGGATGGTAATGTTAAATATTAAAATTCCAAGAAAAGTGATTTCGCAGACTATCGAATATTAGGCCATGCTTTCGAAGTGCCGAGTGTTCCGCAAAAGATGAGTGCATTTCGTGCGTGATAATTTACGACGTATATTAAATTTGCTGAGACTTATATTTTATTTATTTACTAGTGAGCCGTCCCGGTTTCGCACGGGTGCAATGTAGATACTAATTCCTGGTATCGGTTTAAATAGTTTTCCAAACTTCACATAATTTGTATCAATTTTTTTAAACATTAAAATGGTTATAGAAGGTTATCCGTATAATATAGACATATGCCGTCGGTGACTTTTTTTCAGTTCTAATAAAGAGGAACAATAAGACAGCATTATCGATGAAAGCTCTCAGTTGGCTTGGTTTTTTCCGACATCTTGAACTATTATAGTTATATTTTAATAAATTAACACAAAATAATATTAAACTATACGTATAAACTTTACTCTTGAATCACTCTGTGAAAACCGCATTAAAATCCGTTGCGTAGTTCAAAAGATTTAAGCGCACCGAGGGACAGACGGTGGAAAGCGACTTTGTTTTATACTATCTACTATAGATGTACTCGTATAGCTATCGCCGTACCTTGACGAGGCTGAGGCGGATGGCCAGGCTGGTGTCGTCGGACACGTTGGGGCGGGTGGTCCGCAGCTGCTCGCCGATCTGCTGCAGCTGCGCCAGCGCGCCGCGCGCCCACCGCGCGCCCCCGGCACCGCCCGCACCACCGCTCGCATTATTTTTCTCATTCTCAGCGGCCGATATTCTGTGTACATGCAATAGTATTACACAATCAGAGCGTTTGGGAATCTATATATAAAAAGAAATGTAGGAAATTAAATCAAAAGAATAAAACCTGGCACAGTTCAGGTACAAGTACAACCCTTACACAGTCGTGTCGTGCAGGAGGCGCGCCAGCTCGCGCGCCAGCGGGCGCGTGCTCGTGTGTACGTGTGTACGTGTGTACGTGTGCGTGTGCGTGTCCGTACCTGTGCGCGAGCGCGGCCAGGCGCGCGGCGCCGTCGGCCCAGCGCCGGCCCGTGTCGTGCAGGAGGCGCGCCAGCTCGCGCGCCAGCGGGCGCGTGCTCGTGTGTACGTGTGTACGTGTGTACGTGTGTACGTGTGTACGTGTGCGTGTGCGTGTCCGTACCTGTGCGCGAGCGCGGCCAGGCGCGCGGCGCCGTCGGCCCAGCGCCGGCCCGTGTCGTGCAGGAGGCGCGCCAGCTCGCGCGCCAGCGGGCGCGTGCTCGTGTGTACGTGTGTACGTGTGTACGTGTGTACGTGTGTACGTGTGCGTGTGCGTGTCCGTACCTGTGCGCGAGCGCGGCCAGGCGCGCGGCGCCGTCGGCCCAGCGCCGGCCCGTGTCGTGCAGGAGGCGCGCCAGCTCGCGCGCCAGCGGGCGCGTGCTCGTGTGTACGTGTGTACGTGTGTACGTGTGCGTGTGCGTGTCCGTACCTGTGCGCGAGCGCGGCCAGGCGCGCGGCGCCGTCGGCCCAGCGCCGGCCCGTGTCGTGCAGGAGGCGCGCCAGCTCGCGCGCCAGCGGGCGCGTGCTCGTGTGTACGTGTGTACGTGTGTACGTGTGTACGTGTGTACGTGTGTACGTGTGCGTGTGCGTGTCCGTACCTGTGCGCGAGCGCGGCCAGGCGCGCGGCGCCGTCGGCCCAGCGCCGGCCCGTGTCGTGCAGGAGGCGCGCCAGCTCGCGCGCCAGCGGGCGCGTGCTCGTGTGTACGTGTGTACGTGTGTACGTGTGTACGTGTGTACGTGTGTACGTGTGTACGTGTGCGTGTGCGTGTCCGTACCTGTGCGCGAGCGCGGCCAGGCGCGCGGCGCCGTCGGCCCAGCGCCGGCCCGTGTCGTGCAGGAGGCGCGCCAGCTCGCGCGCCAGCGGGCGCGTGCTCGTGTGTACGTGTGTACGTGTGTACGTGTGCGTGTGCGTGTCCGTACCTGTGCGCGAGCGCGGCCAGGCGCGCGGCGCCGTCGGCCCAGCGCCGGCCCGTGTCGTGCAGGAGGCGCGCCAGCTCGCGCGCCAGCGCCGCGTCGCTCGCGCCCAGCACGGCGCCGCCCGCGCGCCGCGCCGCCGCCCACGCGCCGCTGCGAGCACTCATCTGCGCACACACACACACACACCACACGCACTCAAACACACGGAATCAACATAATAGGTCTTTACCTATGAAGTTGCCGTTCTGCAATAAAGTCAACAACAACGAATTAATGGCTATAGTGGAAGCTGATGATACTCAATCTACTGCTAAGTTAGCACTAGCTTTCAATGTTAGCATCAAAACAATATTAGTCCATTTGCATCAAATTGGCAACGTAAAAAAGCTTGATAAGTGGGTGCCGCAAAAAATGAATGATCGCTAGCGCGACGAACGCTTTAAAGTATGCCTTGCGTTGCTTAATAGACACAGAAACAAAAGAATTTTGAACCGCATTGTCGTTTGCGATAAAAAATGGATTCTTTTTGACGATCGTAAGCAGTCATCATGTTAGTTACACCCTGATTCAGCACCTAGGCAACGGCCCAAACGAATACTTATCCCTAGAAAAGTGATGATTACTGTTTGGTGGGCTAGTGCCGGTGTAATTCATCACAGCTTCTTACCAAATAGCGCAAGCATTAATGCGGATGTGTACTGTGAGAAACTAGACACAATGTGCAAGCATAATGTGCAAACTTTAGAGTCCAGGCGAACGTATCTGGATAGTATTTTCTTGTACAAAATAATTAATAATCATATAGATTCTGATTTTCTTCTGGAAAAAGTCGATTTTCATATTCCTCGCCCCTCTTCACGTTCAAAGTTTACTTTTTATATTTCTCTTTCTCATACCAATTATGCAAAGAATACCTTTTTCAGACGCTCGTGCCAACATTACAATAAGAATTTGCATGAAGTGGATATTTTTTGTAAATCATTAAATAATTATAAAAAAGAAGTTGGTAAAATTTTATTCAAATGATATGTGTAAGTATTAATTTATTTGAAAGTTTTATTTATAAATTATGTATTTGTTATATAAATATATGTAAAAATATATATTATATTATATATGTATATAGTAAATTATATATTCAATTTAATTATGTCTAATTAAGTTTAATTATATTTATTAAAAATATGTATTTGTTAATGTATAAATTCTTTAGATATTTTTCGGCATCTGTGTTTTTCTTGAAACCATTTAATGTATGTAAGTTTATGGTACTTTAGGTCTGTTTGTATTCTGTTAAACTTTTAAGTACGAAATTGTATATTGACTGTTTGTTACCTAAATGAATAAAAAAAAAAAAAAAAAAAAAACAATGATGGAGAAGCTCGCAAATCCCGACCAGCCTCAATTAATCGCTTGTTCCCGCTGCTCCTGTAAGACAACGTTCGACCTTATACGGCACAACAAACGGTCTCTAAGCTACAAGAGCTAGGGTTGACAATTCTGCGTCATCTACGGTACTCACCAGACCTTGCGCCGACAGTCTTATACTTTTTCCAATATTTGGAATTCTTGGCAGGAAAAAAGTTCTATACCAGAGAGACAATACAAAATGCCTTTGAAGAGTTTGTGGCCTCCCTACACTTAACTTCTTGAAGAAGAACATTGAAAAATGATTACTGTGCTGGCAGAGATGCATCGATAGCATAGGTGCATACTTTAATTAATAGAAATAAAAAATATATAAAAAAAATTTAACTTTTTGTATACTAAACGGCAATTTCATAGGTAGACCTAATATTATTGGACTTTTTAGCGGGAACGAGAGAAGTGAGGTTGTCCTTTTATTTAGATTTTTTGATGTGTAACATCTTTCCTCTCACTTTTCTGCAATCTGTAGGAATAATTTAGTGAAAAGGGACGGAAATGTGTAACAGGAAGCCGAGGAAGCGCGAACTATTTGATTTGACCAATGAGCGCGCGCGATGGTAGATGGCCCATCTAATGGCCATAATAATTTATTTTAGGATATAATGTTAATGTTGCTTATTACCAAGGCTCACTCGTTTTCCTATTTTGTACATTTTTGGGAGTTGTAAAGTACAAAAGTGATAAATTGTGTTTTAAAGTTCAGGATAAAAAGGTTAAAAAAAATATTTATTTATATAGACCCATCAACGAATGATTCACAATACATAATATCAAGTTCTCAATTGAAGGGGTTACAATCCAATAAACGTTGTGGTATAACGAATGGTGTACAATGTACGTAGAGTGTATGTCCAATGTAGGTGTACCTGCGTGTCGAGGTCGCGCACTTTCTGCTTGAGGTCCTTGAGGGGAGTGTGCGGAGCCTCGGCGTCGGCCAGCGCCCGCTCGGCGCCGTCGAGCCAGCGGCCGGAGTCCTCGAGCGCCGCGTACAGCTGGCGCCACTGCGCGCCGCACGACTCCCACCTGCGCGCACACTTCACGCGTTATAGTGCCACGTGCCACGTGCCACGTGCCACGTGTAGGAGAGGGACAGCGAACGGGACGATATTGTAACCAGTTTCGAATGACAAGTCGTCACAAGTCGTCACGCTCTTGATATCGCCGTTGGTTTATATTATTTTGTGTTATTCCTGTTTTATTTCAAAAAACTACTGTATTTATCAATAATGGATACGTGTTCTGTATGTGATTGTGATATTACATATCGCAATAATCTAGGGAATCATTCTTTTCATAGTTGACAATGACAAATTAAAAATTGTCACACATCAACGAACTCTATGTTCGTCTACACACCAATACAAACTAAGTTTATCGTGCTAAAAACCAGAAAGAAGTATGTAAGGCCGCGACGCTTGGCGCTCCGTCCTCTCTGACTACCCCGTTAGGGATACAGCGTGAAGATATGTATGTATGTTTTTGTGTGCAATAAATCGTTAAATAAATAAATAATTAGCTATTCAGACGTGTTAGTGCGCGGTGCGTGGTACGTGGTACGTGGTACGTGGTACGTGGTACGTGGTACGTGGTACGCGACACTGACTTGTCGTATCGCCGGCCGTAGTGGTCGCGGAGCCGCTGCCACTCGTCCCGTAACTTGTCCCGCAGGCGGCGCGCCCGCTCGGCGCCGCCGCCGCCGCCGCCGCCGCCGCCGCCGCCGCACTTGTCCTGCGCCCGCTTCGCTAGCGACGAGTACTCGCGCTCCACTTCCTCTATGGTCGGCCGCAGTTCGTCTATGCACGATTTCACTTTCTGGAAACAATTATTACCGTACATATGTTGTGTTCAACACAATAAGACATGACACTACCTTTTTATACTAGAAACACACTTTATTGACAATAATCAACAGCCCATAGTAAATAATAAAATTAAAACATAATAGTAATACATTTTAAGTATTACAACGTCCACACTATAAGCGCAGATTAATTTGTTACTAATGCTATAAGAATTTCATAACGCCTTACGAAAAAATGAGCACATAAAGCATATAATGACTAATAAAATATTATAAACTAAAGATGTTCTTTTCTGTATACATGGCGAATAGGTTTTGTTTGTAACTATAATATTTACTGTATTTGAAATGATTACAATATGTTGTTACGATTTATTTCCATTTCTTATCAATCAGCTCTTAACATTAATTTTATAATATTATATTTCAAGTGATTAAAATCTATATATTAATAAAATCAGTTGTACTATCCAACCGATTTGCTTAATTTTTTTTTTAAGTTATTGATGCACAGATTTCCCAACCAGACAGCGAACCGAGTGTGGAGGGTAGCTGTGAGGAGCAAGTGTGATGGGCAAGTGTGGAGGGTAGGTGTGAGGCCAAAGTGTGAGGGGCGAGTGTGGAGGGTAGGTGTAAGGGACAAGTAGGTGTGATGGGCGAGTGTATAAGATTGGTGTGAGTAGCAAGTGTGAGCGCCGAGTGTGGAGGGTAGGTGAGAGGAGCAAGTGAGCAGGGCGAGCGAGGGACAAGTGTGAGGGGCGAGCTAGAGACGAGTGAGTGGGGCGAGGGTCGCTTGGGGCGAGGGTCGCGTGGGGCGAAGGTCGTGTGGGGCCATACCGCGAGCGCGTCCTCCTGCAGCGGGAACTGGTGGAAGTCCCTCGCGGCCAGCGGCGCGGCGCGCAGCGGCCGGCCCGCGCCCGCCACGGCCTCGCGCGCGAGGTTCACGCGCGTCACGAACTCGCACCACTCGTCCTGCTACACACGCGCACACACGCACACATATATTGACAAATATACGCACACATACATTAATACGATTTGTGATAACATTGTGGAAGTGTGTGTAGTATGCAGCGTGTCGTGTGTAGTATGTAGTATGTAGTGTAGTGTGTCGTGTGGTGTGGAGTACTCACACGGCCGTGGGCGCGGCCGCTCGCGACGACTCTGCCCCAGGCGGCCAGCGCGGCGGCCGCGGCCCTCTCGTCGTACCTCACGCGGCCGGCCCGTAACTCCGCTGCCAGCGCCGCAATGCGTTCTGCCTCGCACTCCCTGGGATACCGCGCCATACTCATTATATGACAGTAACACAACTCATAGACCGTGAGGACATAAAATCATCCTTTACATTCAGACATAAAAAAAATAAGAAATGAAAATATTCGTTGTTTTTTCATTGTATGAAAATTGATAATTTCTTTTTCATAAATAATATTTTTAAAGCTATATTTTTTTGACACATTAAATAAAAAAAATTATAGTGTAATTTCAACAGGCAACGGGAGTTACATCTCGGTAACACATCACGAAGTTAACAACAAAAGTTCCACACATCAATCTAAACCAACAGAAAGTCAGCAACGAAGACATTTTATTTTAAGCTATAAAATACATTAATACCTTTCATAGTACTCCTCCTTAATTTCATCAAATTTGCCGTCTTGAATTTTATTCTCAAACTCTTTAAGCTCTTTCTGTAAATTCTCTATCAGCTTGTTCAATTCCTTGATGTTATCTTCTGCTTTCAATGCTTGATTGCGTTTTACTTCTATTTCAGACATCACCATCGACCATTTATTTCGTAATTTATCCTGAAAATGTATTTAAAACATTAAAATTGCAGTAAACATTTTAAAAATATTCGTTCAATTTACTACAGGTACTTTTCTATTATTAATTCAATTTAATTCAATTATTATTTTTATTTGGTTCAGTTATTACAAATATTTATCGTTACGAAATAATGACGTGTTCACATTTTTGTAAAATTCCACTTGCAAAACGAGGGGGTGAATCTTGTCTTTGCTAAACTGGATTGATTTTGATAAAATGTTGAATGGTGATAGATTAAGTTGGAGAAGGATATAGGCAATTTTTTTAATTCCGCTCGCGTGAAATTATAGCCAACAGCTAGTCAATTATATGATTGTTATTGAGGATGGTAATAGTAGTATTGCAATAGTCGCAGTGGTCGAGTAGTAGTAGTACAATAGTGATAGTGCAGCAATAGTAGTGGCCGTGCAGTAGTAGTGCAGTGGTAGTAGTGATGCAGTAGTAGTATAATAGTAGTAGTAGTGCAGTAATAGTAGTCGTGGTGCAGTAGTGGTGCGGAAGCATTTGTTGTGTAGCAGTAGTAGTACAGTAGTGGCAGTGCAGTAATAGTTATAGTGGTATAGTAGTAGTAGTGATGATTGTGGTGGTGGTAAATTAGTGGTGCAGTAGTAGTGGTGCAGTAGCAGTGGTGCAGTAGTAGTGGTGCAGTAGCAGTGGTGCAGTAGTAGTGGTGATGGTGATGGTGGTGTGGTAGTAGAGGTAGTGGTGGTGGTGGTGGTGCAGTAGTAGCGGTGGTGCAGTAGTAGTGGCCGACCTGGTAGTGCGCCTGCAGGTAGTCGGCCAGCAGCGGGTCGGCGCCGTGCGCCGCGTACACCAGCGAGTCGCCGCGCGACATCAGCTCCGCCACGGGCGGCGCCAGCGCGCCCAGCTGCCCCTTCAGGATCTGACCGACACTCCTTCGTTATCGTCGTTTTCCACACAATTACACCAAATATATGTATGTATTTAAATGTGATATTAACGGTATGGAAACTCGAGATCTGTAATAAATGGGTTATTCAATAATTTTGAGTCCCTCCTTCCTCCATTGAGGAAGTTGCTCAATCGACGGAAAATAAATTTATGGTGGATTTGCTATAAAACGAATATTGATTAGACTATTAGACAATCTATTATATAAATAAAAATCGATTGCCACACGTATAACGGAACATCACTTGAGAACGATTCGACCGATTTAGCTGATTTTTGTTCGTCATTATCAGAACAAAGTTCGTATGACAGAAAATATTTAGAGAATCCACGGAAAAAGTCGGAAATTTTGATGATAATTTTGTAAAATCTCAATAAAAAAAATTTGGTGTGTTTCTACCTTGCAACATCCCACTCAGGCGAAGCCGGGATGGGTCCTTAGTCATACTCTAAAATAAACGAATTCATTGAAGACAAAACAATAGTTTGGAAATAAACTTCTCTGCAATACATTTACTGGCTTTCTGAATACTGTATTTTATTAATCGATTGTAAAATGATGTTGAAAAAATGATACTTGACCAAGTTATTTGTCGGTGGTGACGGTAACAATAGAAGTACAGTTGACGAGGTGGTAATTTATCAATAGAAGTGTGGTCGACGAGGAGGTAGTGAGGGTATCAATAGAAGTATGATTGAGGCGGTGGTGACGGTGTGAATAGAGGAATGGTTGACGAGGTGGTGACGGTAACAATAGAAATATGGTTGTGGAGATGGTGATGGTATCAATAGAAGTATGATTGAGGAGGCGGTAACGGTATCAATAAAAGTATGGTAGACGAGGAGGTAGTAACAGTATCAATAAAAGTATAATTGAGGAGATGGTAACGGTATCAATAGAGGTATGGTTGACGAGGCGGTGACAGTATCGCGTGTCGGCGCGGGGAGGTCTTCGGCGGGAGGTCACCTCGAGGCGCTTGGCGACGTCCCGCTCGCGGTCCGCGGCGGCCACGGTGACCATGGCCCCGTCGAGGCGGCGCGCGGCGCGCTCGGCCGCGCCGGCCCAGCGGGCCAGCGCGCTGTCGGCCGCGCACGAGCGCGGGAAGCGCCGCACGAGCGCGCCCACGCTGGCCGCCACCTCCGCCTCGGCCTCCGCCTCCGCCCCCGCTCCCGCCTCCGCCTCTTCGGTGCCGCCACCGAGGGACGGCGGCGTCTCCTGTGACAGACGACTTCCAAATGAAAAATGTGGCAGCTAATATAGTGACACAACGTTTCCTTTATCTCATTACACAAGTTTATTACTATATTAGCTATGCATCGGAGTTTCACACACGTTAAATTTGGTATTTTTCCAGTATAAATTGTAACGTTATAAATTTTGTGTCATAGTTTTAATTATAACTGCAATACAAAATTATGTACGGAACATTCAATTTTTTTAAATAACGCAGTGGTTCGCGAAAGTGTGACTGCAAAACTCTGGTACGCGTGGAAAATTATTCGCTAAGAGGGTAATTAGCTATCGGATTTATTATTACTACACCTCTGAAGGCGAGAATACGATCACTCGTACCGTTCTATTATAATATTATTAAAAATAAATAAGAAGTAAAATTATAAACTACAAGCTGCGTTGGAATCCCGCTGGGGATTCCCCGTATGAGCTTGGAGCCTACGCCTGGTCTAGGCTAGGCTCAGGAATTATTGCGCAGTCTCTAATAGGGACCCAAGCCGACCTCCGGACCACGGCGTGTATTGCATGGCGCATCGCAGGGGGCCATACAGCTAAGGCCAGTGACTCCGTCCTATCGAACAACTAATCGCCTTGTGTGGCGTACAGCGAGTTGAATAAATTTGGTACCCAAGCTACGCCAATTTATTTAACCCACTCCCATATCCATTACCTCTATTCTGTTTACCGGCTAGCCTACCTAATAACACGCGAACCGGGATAAAATACTCAGCAGTATGACAGGGTTGCACGACTGTGTTACTGTAAAAACGAACAAAGAAATGCTTAGATGGTTCGGGTACATAGAAAGAATGAGTAATGAAAGACTGACAAAGAAAATCTACAGAGCGAAAATGAGTGGTAAAAGAAGCCAATAAAGACCAAGGCTGACTTATAAAGATCAAAAAGCCAGTGTTAGCAGACGGAAATGTCAAAAGCACTCGCATACCTAGGCGAAAATGCGTGAGGAGAATGATGAGATTTGAGGAAGCGAAAGAAGTAAGGACACCGATGCTTGGCGCTCCCTCCTCTCTGAGTAATCCGTTAGGGATACAGCGCGAAGATATGTACATACGTATGTAAAAAGTCTATATTACTCTCTGAAATGTCCTCTACCTACCAATAAAAATACTAATACCTAATACCTACTCGTCAAAATCGGTTCAGCCGTTTCAGAGATTACCCCAGACAGACAGATGAAAATTGAAAGTGTGTTTGGGTTTTCGGTACTGGCAAATAACCACATAAACTTGAGAAAAAGCCTTTACTTTGAAATCACAAACAGACACTTCAAATGTATAAAAATGTATAATAAATATCGACAAAATCAATGTCCACGTCGCTGCAATGAATTTACAATAATATCATGCACATTTTTTATTTTTATATATATATATTTTTTTTTATAAATATAATATGTGGCGACATAGCCACTACTTGAACGTGTTTCTTTTCGTCTTGTTTCGTAAACGACTATTTGTACTAATTATTAAAAAAAACCCATGACCAGAGTGAGTGACCAATCAGAGCACCGAATCGGTGCTGGTTAGCTGACCGAGTCTGATCTCTATAATATCCTAAGCATGCTTCTTTGAGAGGCGAAACACGTGTCGATTGGTGTTTTTGGAGTTTGAGCGGAATATAGCTAAAGATTTTGGGAATTTATCACATGAAATGGATTTCCAAAAAGTAACACCTGAGTCTATACAATATCTAGTAGTTTCTTTTATGACACAGAGACATAAGAGAAGAATTCCCGAAAATAAACCCTTAAGAGTGTGAGAAGGGGTAGCAAAGTTAGTAGAGGGAAAAAAGCTACCGTTATAAACGCGGGCCGCGGTATGGCGGGCGGGGGGTGCACATCTTTAGACATGTAGTATGCTGATTGGAACAGGCAGACACGTGAGGACAGAAGACAATGACACGCGCATGAAGTCCGCACGGACGAAGTTGTGAGCAGCAGCTAGTCAATAATACAATAACCAAAACATTAATCTAAAGAACTATGTACACCCATTTTTTTTTGTCCGAGAAGGGAAATTATTCCACGGACACTCAGCCGGTCTCTACGCCCGACTAAGTAGTTTCGGACTCGGAACTGACTAAAAAAAATCCTCTTCTTTGCTGTTCGACCTAGTGGCTTTTACAGCGTCACCGGTCATATTGGGGCAAGCGCAGAAGGTACCCTGATAGAATATACACTCAATTCATTATATGACACTATAGCACAGTTCTAAAACCTAATTTAAAACTATAAAATCAGTGTGTTTTATGATTTTAAAACAAAATAGTAACTCCTACCTTCTCATAATCATCGGTCCTTTGATACTTCTCGTTTTGTACCGTATTCGATCTTTCCTTACTTATAGGTATATAAGATTTGGTTCCTAATAACGGACTCATCGGGAATTTGAACTCCTTCACAACCTTTGGGCTGGACTTCTTTTTAGACTCTTCCTTCTCTTGGGACTCTTGTCGTCCCAGTTTGGGCGACATAGCCACCACTTGAACGTGTTTCTTTTCGTCTTGTTTGATGGGCGTAGACGTTGAGAGGGGTTGCTTTTCTTCGAATTCCGTTGCTGACGACATTCGCGTCTGGAACATCACCAAATAATGTCAGAACGTTTGTATAAAATGGTATTTACTCATGTAAAAATAAAATATTTAAAGTTAGAAGCAGCTTATTACAGTTAAACGATGATACAAGGAAGATATAAAGCTTGGCATAATATGCAAATTTAGTATACAAATACGTTTGCTGTAGTTAACCTGTTTAGCCTGCCTTTCTGTATACGCCTAGGCTCATATTTCATCAAGCATTACGCGTCTACCGTATGTGTAATTCAGAGAAAAAACATGAATCTTTTTAGTTTATGTTATTATGAAAAGGGAACGGAGCTAAGAAAGAAGAAATGTAATGCGAATGACGGAATGATTATCTAGAATAAAACCAATATCTTGTTTAACTAACGAAGTCGCAAACTTAAAAAGTATGTCATCTATCAAATACAGTTTTTATAATCAAATGTTCTACCTGAACTGACTCTTCAACTTCTGAATATATAGCCTCCTCTGGCAAGATGGAATTGTCTTCGAATTTCTCTGTCACCATCCCACTAGTCTCTATGCTACCTTTCTCCATTT
Source organism: Zeuzera pyrina (assembly GCA_907165235.1). Classification (NCBI taxonomy): domain Eukaryota; kingdom Metazoa; phylum Arthropoda; class Insecta; order Lepidoptera; family Cossidae; genus Zeuzera; species Zeuzera pyrina. Next base: position 19,736,918 of record OU015638.1, on the reverse strand, counting down.
TCTCGTCTTTGGGTTGCTTGGTGAGGTCTTGCAAATTGTCGTTGGCAATCACCTCAGTAGCAGACGGTTCTGGTAGAGCTGCCTGTTCTTTGGGAATGTCGTCCAATATTAGATACTCGTTAATTTCATGTCTGCGTACATTCATTAGCGCTTCCCTCTGCCTGGCCGCCAAGTCGTAAAGCAGCGGGCACTCGGTCACTTCAGCATCCATAGGTGTTGGTGGTGGTGTTTTCATAGAGGTGTCCTCAAGTTTTTCTGTATTTGGAATAAGGTCTGGTACTCCCATAACAGCATTTGGTTTATCATCTACACTTTTTTGTCTTAGCATACCGAGTGTTGGTTTTTTGCGCTCTTCAAGTTTTTTCACTTCAATCACAAATGTTTTCGGTTCAGACCCGAGATCCACTGGCGATGGTTTCTCATTTTTATCCTTTTCTTCGTGGTCGGAATCACAAATGGACTCACTTTCTGTATCGTCTATAATTTCTACTGTCTCGACAGTATGTGGTATAAACTGAACTACAGTTTCCACTGTCTCAGTCGGGTATATCTCCATCGGTTCTATAGGACTGACGGTAGATTTGACTATCTCATGTTCCTTCACTTCGACGACATGACATGGATCATGTTTTTGCTTTTTAATCTGACGATGCGAAGGTTTCGGGTCAGCTTTAGCTACAATTTTATTGTTAGATATTTGAGTAAAGAGTTCACTATCTTTTAGTAGGTTGAAGGTACTACTATCTTTCTTTGGAGTATCTGGAGTTGAAGGCAAAGACCCATTTTGGGATGTAGTCAGCGACTCGGTCGATGTTATACTTGTAATGCTTTCTGACATCGCACTTTCGGCTTTTCGTTTCCCTCGCTCCAAGGATGATCCTCTACTCCTATTGCCTCCTTCCTTGATCGCTTTCTTTATGGGAACAGGACTTTTCAACGCGAGTGGTATTTTGGATTTCTTTAGTTCGACAGGTTTTTCGGAATCCTGAGTTTCGACAGGACCGGGACTCTCAAGTCGTCTTTTGATCGTGTCTGTTACATTTTCGTATTCTACAACAGGGGATGTGGTCTCTTTGAACTTATCTGATGCAGCCTGCAAAAATCATTCACCTTAGTCTCGTACTTTGACATACGTTAGTGTTACCATACAGATATTTACATGTTAGTTATATCCACTCCAATATTTTTATGTATCTGAATGATATGCAATGGTTCCTGTAGTCGATGAGTTCCAAGTTGCGTTGCGTAATCTGAATGATGTAGGTGAAGGAAGCGTGATCCCCGTGAATCCAGTGAAAGCCAAATGTCTGTCAATGTAAAATGAATTCTATGCCGTGTTTCGCAAAGCGTTTTTTCACACCACACAATTAAAACCAACACCAAACCGTGTATTTACATAATTAAATATTTACAGGCGTCATGATATGCAGCCATATTTGGAAATCTCTTTAGCTTGTGAATGACAGCATGTATGATACACGTCGTATTATAACACTCGTGTTTTCTATGTAAATAAGAACATAACACAATAAACTTCTTTTGTTACGGACTCTTCTTCATTGTTTAGCTTGTTATTGTTTATGTAAAACGCATATATTTCACTGAACACCAATGAATGTGTTAAATAAACACTTACCGTGAGGCAGAAGCATCTAGGTGCATTTATTGGCAACTAATATAATGTGTCATATAGCATAAATATACAAACACGCAAAAACACAAAAAAAATCAGAATTTCACGATAAATTCTTGTGCTTTATGCCAAAACATTCACCATAATGCTTTATATTAATGGTACAAGCTAGATGAAGTTTCGCTTACATGAAACCCTTATGTGGATGGAAAACTCATTTGATCATAGCCCGATGCGAACATAGCGAACTTTTAAAAGCATAATAAAATAAAAACAGAATTTAAATACTATGCAAAACAATTTTTTATCTCTGGCAAATTTTACTTCTTGTATAAATATTACAGATAATGGGATTGATAACTTGTTATTACATTTATAACATGACAACAGCGTAACAGTTCAAGACAAAGATTTAAATATTGGTAACTTAAGGTGCAAGTCTTGTTACGAGTTTAATTAAATGACTGACAATATGTTTATTAATGTCAAGATGAAATTAATGACTCGACAGTGCTTTTATCAATTTTTTTCTGCATAACAAAAATCAAAGGCATATCTGTAAGCATATATAGTTCCAAGTACATAAAGTACTCACCGCAATTTTGTCCATGATTCTCTCGAGCTGTTTACCGAGTGCTTTGTCCTCTAACACCTCTTGACTGCCCTTGGCTCGAACCTCGGTGGCCAGTAGTTTCAGTTTGGCGGGCGACATGGTCTCCGGCGAGTCCAATTCCCGCTCTATGTCGGCGAGGTATTTGTGCAGAGCGCCACCACCGGAGCCACTCCCGGAGCCACTCCCGGAGCCACTACCGTCACCCTTGGGCGGGCGGCCCGCGAGCCTCCTCAGTCTCTCCCAGTCCTCGTTGACGGCATCTATCTGCTTCTTCAGCTCATCTAGCTCGTCGTCCTCGTCGCCGTCTCTCTCAGCGATGAACTCTGCGTACGTCGCGTTCACCTACATCGACACGTATGTATGAAAACCGTGAACGTAAACTTGTGTTTGGCTTTACATACATTGAAAAAAAAAAACATAAAAACCTATTTGGAGTTTTTAGAAAAATGCAAAGTTTATCCTGGAGGAACATTTAATTTCTATATTAAGTCTATTACTTAATTAAAATTGGTTTATTTCTAGAGTTAGTATCCCAAAACACTGTGATTGATGGTAATCTATGCTCAAAAGAGTGCAAGTGATTGATGGCGGAAATATATTTTTGTAGTCTGGGTGTACGAGGTAGGCATAGATAATACTAGATATTGTTTTAAAAGATATTTTGTGATATATAATCTTATGGAATCACTGGTAAAGCTGATTTGTATTTGATTAGTTTTTGCAAGTGATTATTGAGATTAGAGAAAGCGATATATTAAAATTTAAAATACCAGAGAAAGAAAAGTTAGTACTTGTTGATAAAAATCAAATTAATATAGTCGTTTGGTTATATATACGACATTTAGTGATTATGGTCATGCAGTTATGAATTGCACAATGAGTGTTAATTCACTTTTTCAAGTTATGTATAGTTCAATAATACAAATTATGATATAATAATGTAGTGCTTACTTTAGGATCACGTAGTTTGTGTAAATATTTGTAGAATTATTATTAGAAAAAAATCGGTTAGTGTTTAAATACAACTGTTGAATTTCACGACATAACTAATGTGTATATGTTTCTTAGTAATTCGATATAAAATATAAAGTAAAAGAAAATAGTTATCAATTATTTCTACGTAAGTTAGACATTTTAAATGAAATAGACAGCAATATAAATGTTGTAGCAACCCTGGCATTGCAGGCACGCACTTACGTACGTGCGTACGTACCCACGGCAATCGCGGTCGGGGTCGGTCGAGGTCGGTAGAGGTCAGTGGGGTCGGCCGGTGCCGGTCGGGGTCGGTCGCGATCGGAGTCGGTCGGGGTCAGTAGGGGTCAGTAAAGGTTGGTCGGTATTGGTTGGGTTGATCGCTTGCGATTGGTCGGTGTTGGTTGATCGGTCGCGGTCGGGGTTAGTCGGGGTCTGTCGGTCGCGGTTGGGGTTGGTAGAGGTCGGTAGAGGTCGGCCGGTGTCGGTAGGTCGATCGTGGCCGGGGTTGGTCGGCACGTTCATTATGTAACTTGCAGTCAGCATGCGACAGCCAATATCGCGCGATATCTGCTGTCAAAACGAGAATTCGTGTAATGTAATTTGTATAATGGCGCTAAATCTACCGCGAACACAGCATTTTACGGTCATAGAATAATAGATACGCAATTTTCATACATGATACTATTTTTTATTACAATTAATCATCGGTCGCGCAGTGATCGCGTGGCTGTCGTTGTCTGCAAATTTTTAGGTAATAACCCCGCGGGTCGGTCGGGGTCGGTCGGGGTCGTCGTCGTGGCTGCGCGGACCGACGACGGGCTTACCGGGGGGAAAGTCCTGCGCAGGGGCAAAGCCCAAAAAGGGCGAAAGGGTGGCTTCTGCCGCCGCCCGTGTGGTCCCTGCCGGGCCGGGATTGGAGGTGATGGCCACAGACTAGTGGCCTCCCCAGGTGACCAACGCCTCCGGCGTGCATTACCTCCGCCGCTGACTGTAGCGGCGGAGAGCCCATCTGAGGCTTGGGGTGGCATTCAGGGGGAGTGCCACCCCTCAGATAGCCTTGAGATGGCGCGCGCGGTGTTCCCGCACGCCTCTCACGCACTGAGGGTGGGAGTTCTGCCCTCCCACTCGTAAACGAGATGAGGCCGGCGGTTCAGCGCCGGCCACTGCCTGCCGGGGTCGCGGAAGAATGCGAAAATATACCCGTTGTGCCGGTACAAAGGCTCTCGAGGAACACCGTCAGGTTTTAGTGGGTACCCCGACATTGCACCTTACAGTCGTGGAGTCCTACATACCCCCCTACCACCTCCCCACGGCAGGACGGGATGCATAAAGCATTTCCTGACGCAAAAAAAAAAAGGGTCGGCCGGTGGCGGGCGGTCATGGTCGTGGTCGTGGTCTGCACCTGGTCGTGCAGCACCTGCGCGCGGGACATGTCCAGCTCGAGGGTCTGCGGCGAGTGCGGCGAGTGCGGCCCGCGGCGCTCGTCGAGCCAGCGGCGCAGCGCGGCCAGCTCGTGCTGCAGGCGGCGCGCGCGCACCAGCGCCGTCTCCAGCCGCGCCTTGCCCTCCGTCACGCGCGCGCCCAGACGGTTGTACAGCTGCTTCAGCGCGTCCACCCTGCAGCCGCAATAACCACACTCACTCGCTAACCACTAACTCTACGATGGGTCAACACGTTTGGGATCGGTACAAAACACAATCTTTATGAAAAACACTAAATCATTTTTTGAGTCCCAACGACTTGAGGATGCTTCTTTAGAAAAAAAGTGTCAATCAGTAAAATTAAATTATTCTACAATAAAAATCAACTAAAAAATACATAAATGAACCACCTATAGGTATACCACAATTTTACCTGCATAACATATAGAATTTGTTAATAATTCCACTACAGCGCCACCTATCGGACCGCAATATAAATAGATTATGGCAATATGACCTCAATTAATAAATTTTTTTTCAAGAAACTTAATTTTACTAATTGCAATATGAAAATTCATTAAAAATAATAAGAAATAAGAAATTATAAATATTTATGCCTTCATAAATTAAGGGTAAATAAGGGTGATGATTTTGTATGACTATTATAATCATTTTAACTTACAATTATATTAACATTTCATTACATCGACATTATACAGACTTCCAATATTGCATTAACATTATACTGAAAACAATTAATATTTCTATTTTGTTTTTAACTCGTATGTAATTGCTATACATTCATATTTGCGTGTCATAACGTGTAAGTATAACGACTCTTGACACTGTAATATCCTTATAATACTGCTCAAATATTAAATAAAGTAATGTTAATGTGGTACCTGCGCGACAGACTGCCCCCCTCCCCTCCCTCCGCGCCGCCGCGCCTCTCCTCGGCCGCCCGCCGGCCCTTCTTTATCGTCGCCTCCACTTCCGCTTTCATCTCGCTCAGCGTGCGGTACAATTTCTGTTGGGATAACACTTACGTCAATAAAGATCGTTGCACGCGTAACGGGACAGGATGAGTTTTCAAATAATACCGTTTTTGAACAAAATTTAAACAAAATTAACATTTCATTTAAAAATTTCAATCCTAACGGATGTAAAACCGTAAAAATTACAAGCTAACACACTTTACTATATAGTTATTTTTAGTGCAGGTTATATGAAATAGTAATCTAATAATTCTTTTTACTCTATTACCACGAAAATATAAAGAGGATTTTCATTTGAGCAGCGTATGTAGTCTGTATGTAAATTTGTTCCCTCATAAGAGCCGAAAGCATTTGACCAAATTCAACATGATACTCATATTATTATGAATATTATGAATTCAATCGTGTTGAGACACGATTGAATTCATGTCAATTACGTAGATGACAGGTAGGCTATTTGAAAAAAAATTGACATGCATAGCACAAAGGCAAGGGTTAAAAAACACGTAACAGACGTAAAATAAACAATTATAAATTACAATTACAATTTATACAATCGAAGAAACCTCAAAGAAGAGCAAAATTGTCTTTTGGACAACTGAAAGTACCTTGTTTCCTGAACTATCAGTAAAATAGCGAAAAATATCGAAATATCGTATTAATTTAACAATATTAGAGTGAAAACATATTAGCTTTATGATAAATATAATATTTATATGTAAAATGATTACATTATTGAGTAATTTTTGAGGAATTCTGGACCAGTTATTAGACAAAAATAGTTCATCGACTCATTTATAGACGATGTATGCAAAAGAACACACGGGTTCACAGACAAAATGTATTATGTATGTGTGTTATGGATGTTACGTGATAGGTTTTATGACTTCCCATCGTGTTACCTATGCGACTTCTTGATTACACTTGTGTTGAAACTGTTAGAGTGAACTAACCTGTCCATCTGTAATTTGATTTCCTTTGAAACCATGTAATATCAGAAAGTTATATGATATAGTAAGACAATACATATTTTCCAATGGGTAACACTTTAAAATATCCATATAAGAATTATACAGGGAGCAAAATGGGTAATTAACTGAACCATTGGTTAAGATGAAAAAGAAGTCTTTTTATCTCCGAAAAAACAAGGCCTAAAATACTGAAAATTTTAGAAAATATAGCGTTTTGCTTGTTTACAGGAAAATTATAAGTCTTAGGATTCACAGATCTTTAGAAATAACTTTACAAAATTATATTTTTTTATATTTCACGGAACCCTATACATGTCAAAATTACATTTACTGGAAGTAATTTTTAAATAGGAATTGAGTTAAAAATACGAAATCATTTCATATTATACCACTAATAGAGCAATTTACATATGGAACACTAAAACATACTATTACAAAATCTTTTTAAACCGAGTATACAATAACATTACAATATACTCACGAGCCACTTATACAAGGCCACGCACATAATGAACAATAAATAATATATGTCCCAGTTCGCTTTTGTGGGTTTTGAATTATCACTGCCCATTGTAAAAATCGAGACTCGCTTATAAAATGCAACTTTGAAATATTTATTATTCAAAATAAATAGTAAAGTAATACGATGCATGTAGCAAAGCCCGGCAGATGACTGGTGTTCTATAAACCACATTGTGGTCATAGATGACAATCAAAGTCAAGGATGTAGGAAGCTAACTTAATTTATGGAAAGGTGGCAAATAATGCAAAATAATAAAAAACTTCAACATGTATAACCTTATTCTTTTTCATAAATATTCTATCAATATATTACTTGTAGAATTCATATTCACATGTAATTACTTTTGTTACTCAAACTCTGATGAATACAGTAGCGATTTGTTGTAGACATCAACAAAAAAATCACTCACAGACGTAATTATTAACATATTGTGTAATTTTTTTATAACAACCAGCTCTCGTGTCTTCTAATTAGCATAGAACCGCGTAGTACTGTCAGGTCAAACTGTATTGAAATTCTATAGATTACAAATACTACTTAAATATTAAAAAAGGCCATAAGCTGCACAACAATGAAAAATTAGTCCAATCGTTTTTACGCGATGTTTAAGCAAATATATAATCAAGAAATCTAATTTTGACTTCTGATCGTTACAAATGGAGATTCTAACATAATATAACTTAAAAAATACCTATATATACGGACGCGTGATTTTCCCAAATTATATTACAAAATAATTTTTATACAAGATTCTTATTTCAAAGCCGTAAGTTCCATTTTAGATATAATAATGAAAATAACACCATCAATAACTGTACTACTAAATAGTAAAATTTTGTTTTGCATTACGCATATCGTTTTGATCAATGAATATCTCCTCCACAAGTGTGCACATTCGCCTTCGTAACTCAATGGTGCAATAAATAGCATCACAGTTGAATCCTTTCAATGTTTTGATGACGCGTCGATACAGCACGCGATATTGTTTACGACTGTTCACGTCTATTGCTACTGCAGTGTACATAACATTATGGTAATTTGCGTAATAACAATATAACAAAAAAAAAAAAAAAATAAACAAAATAAAAAATATCATAGTATATCACTGAAAATATAATGAAGTTTTGTAATTTTTTTTTTAATAAATAAATGTATTGTATAGATTCAGGCTTACTTTGCGGAAATGCATTTTAAGTTAGAAATAAATACATTTTATTATGCATTTGAGTACAAGATGTCAGTGTGAGAGGTGTGTGTCGTGTGTCCTTGCGAGTGCGACTCGAGTGTGTCCGAGCGTGTCCACGCCCCCGTGGCCGTGCTCGTGTGCCCGTGTGCCCGTGTGCCCGTGTGCTCGTGTGCCCGTGCGCCCGTGCGCGTGCCCGTACCAGGCAGGCGGTGAGCTGGTGACGCACGGTGTCGGGGTGCAGGCGCGCGGGCCGCAGCGCGCGCTCGGCGGCGCGCTCCACCTCCCGCAGCGCGGCCGCGGCGCGCGACACGAGCGCGCTCGTGTCGTCGCCGTCCTCGCCCTCGCCACCGCCGCCCGCGCCCGCGCCCGCGCCCGCGCCCGCCGCTTCCTCCAGCTGCGTCTCGAACTCGCACAGCCCACGCTGTTAGGAATACACGTATCAACTACGAGTATATACAGACGCAGCAGAGACAACCCTTCAGAGACACACGTTTTCGTAAATTCCCGTAACAATATTTATAGGTCACCACTACCTCCCAAAATACGCAATCATGAGCACATATTTATTTATTTATTTTATTTTTTATTTAATGGAAAACCAACAGCTATAACACGATATAGATAAATATTACAGGTGTTTAAAAGCCAATTATAGGTTTTCGCTGATAACAATTAAATATCTTAAGATAATACAGATCAGCACAACATACTTAATAATAAAATAGATCATCAACACGATACCAAATCAAATAAGTTTAAGAATAAATATAAAACAAACAATAACTCATACTAATTGCGAACATTAAATATCACCCATTAAGGGTTTACATACATATTGATGTACATCTCACGCCACCACCAACAAATACGTTATATTTAATAAATGAAAACAAATGAAGACGACGAAGTAAAAAAAGGAGAATCAACCATCGAAAAACTGTCGACACAATACACGTCTCGCGGACACCTCGCTAGTGTTAAATAAATCCAAGTCGAGATCTTTACTAATTAAGTTGAAATTGTTACTCGCACGCCACATATAGGAATTCTGTCTGTAATTAGTAGAGCATTGCGGTAGATAAAGAAGGTTATTATGTCTTAAGGACTTAGTGGGTACTCGTAATGAAATTTGTGATAGCAAATTATATCATATATACATATAATAAGAAATACTGTTAATATTTCCACTTCGGCCAATATTGCAGGCAACAATAGAATCACTAATCGAGGAATAAAGTGTTTACTGGCTAAATGACAAATGGACTCAATGTATAGTTAGGTATGGTAGAGCCATGCTGCATTGCAGCACGAATGAGGCCAGTTCGCCCGATGAAATAACACCCTCTCACAGAATATCTGCGTGAAATAACAGCATCTACTGCTGTTGTGTTTCGTTCAGTGAGTGAAAATGCCGGTAGCCCATCTCCCCCCTCCTTTCCCTTAAGGCCGGCAACGCACTAGTGATACCCCGGATATTGCGAGTGTCCATGGGCTACGGTGATCGCTTTCCACAAAATGACTCGCTTACTCGTTTGCCCCCTCTTTTTATAAAAAAAAACTCACATCCAGCAGTTCAAGCTGGTGCGCCAGGCGCGCGGCGGGCCCGCGCCGCGCCTCGGCCGCCTGCCGGCGCAGCTCGGCCGCGGCCGCTCGCTGCTGCTCCAGCTCCTCGCCCAACCGCTGGAACGTCACATTCACATACTGACGCCGACACTCATGCTTGCTATACCAGCTTATACTGACACAACATTTGCCTAATCTCTATGGACGACCTTTCATAATATGTAAATATCGACTAAATCAACATCCAACTCGGTCGTTACAAAGAGATTACAATAATATCACATAGATAATTAGTGCAGTTTTTAAATCTAGTAATAAGACATGAGATGTGAACGACAGCGCTATGGCGTTAATACGCCGAACCAATGCCAATATATCATCTACCGAATTCCGCAGTATTATTTATCATCATCAAGCCGCAGAAAAAATACATGCAGCACACTGCATGATATATACTATATACCACACGAATACGGACCACAATTCCGTAAATCTCTGAAAGATTTATAAAGATATTTCCTACTAACGAGTGAGTAAAAAAGGTGAAACAGAAGTTAAAAAATAGGGTTGACAATTTAAAAACAAAATTTGAGTTTTGATGTGTTTTTCAAAATGTTTGTTTTCATTTCACAAAAAATTAACAAATTTATGATTGCCGAAATGTTCTCTCACATTCCACGACAATTATTTCAGTACATTTTTTATTACCTATAATCAAACATAACTCGAATAGTCGATATTCAGAATACAAATAAGAATACTGATTGAAATTTTTTTTGATGCAATGAATTAAAAGAGATCGTGTATGAAATGGCCAGATATCAAGAAAGATTGTTAAATAACATATTTTTACAGATTTGAAATCGCTATAATTTTTCGAGTAAAACATTCTAAATACCTCTAGGAGAAGTACATACATATATATCTTCACGCTGTATCCCTAACGGGGTAATCACAGAGGATGGAGCGCCAGAAGTCGCGGTGCTTACATACCTCTTTCACTTCCTCAAATCTCATCATTCTCCTCACACATTTTCGCCTAGGTATGCGAGTGCTTTTGACATTTCCGTCTGCTAACACTGACTATTTGATCTTCATAAGTCAGCCTTGGTCTTCCTTGGCTTTTTTTACCTCTCACTTCCGCTCTGTAAATTTTCTTCGTCAGTCTTTCATCACTCATTCTTTCTAAGTGGCCGAACCATCAAAGCATTCCTGTCTTTATTTTTACAATAACACTGTCGTGCAACCCTGTCATACTGCGTATATATCTCTTCATTGTTTATCCTGTCCGCAAGAGTGACACCGCACATATTTCTGAGAGATCGCATCTCCACTACATTCACTCTACCTCTAGGAGAGGTATTCTTGGAAATGCTCGTCACAATTTATGTAATTGAATACTGACATTACTTATGGTTATACAATACTCATCAGGTGTAATAGCGTTTTAGCCCATAGAAAATATAGGCATGTAGATTAATAGATATAAAAAAGGGAATGTAATTTAATCGTTCTATAAAAAAATGTAATCTGAAAAAGATTCTATCTGTATATATTGTACCATTTTTTCCTATGCTACCTTTTTTATGAGCATAGAGGTTTAGTCAGAAAAATAAAATAGAGGACTCGCAAGTGACAAATTTGAAAATAATTTTTTTGGAAGAATAGAATAGAATTTTTAAGAAAGGAAAAAAGGGAACAATTCGTGTGATGGTAGAAAGACGATGGATACCTACCAAATCCAAACAAAAAAAAAATAGTACGGATAATGTAATAAGAGGTAACACATCAGAGGATTTTGAAATAATTACCAGAAACGAATACATTTAATAATGAAACCTGGTTCATAAAGTTTATTTATACTAATACCTGAATTAACAGCTGATTATTCAATAATTAACTAGAGGTATTTAATAACTATTTATTTCTCCACCTTGCCTGGACGCGACTGATAGTCCAATTCAGAATATATTATGAACCAAGCAAAGAACTACAAGAAACTTGCCTAAGTGAAGATATCATTCACAAGTGAAATTCTTCTGCAATTTTGATTTGACAAAATTGGTCGACCAAAAGCATCCAGGTTAACGTATCCGATTAATATTACCTGAATATCTTTCTCGTCTTCAGGAAAGAAAGAAATGGCGTTGGGTGCAAAAAGAATTAAACATAGGAGATCTTGTTCTAATTAAGGAGCCTAAATTACCGCCTGGCAACTGGAGATTAGGACGCATTCTTAAGAAGTACCCTAATTCCGAGGGCTTGACTAGAATGTATGATGTCCGTACGAGTTCTGGAACATTACAGAGAGCTATCTCAAAATTATGTTCTTTACCGAATTAAAGCAAGGACAATCTGTCCTTGGCGGCGGAGGATGTTCTAGTTTACGAAGCTGATCGCAACATACATAGATAGAGCATCAGAAGGCAAGAAAGAAAATCTAAGACCTACGCACGGGTTGTTTCTCAAAAGACGTTACTCATTTTTTTTACTTGTGGGTATTTTTTTTTATTTTAATTAAAGTTTTATTTTATGGGTATGGATAATATTCATCGGATACATTAACCTGGATGCTTTTGGTCGACCAATAAAATTGCAGTGTGTATAAGCCAGATGATAAAGTATTTTTTATTATAACGTTAATAATTATAGTTTCAAGGATTGTTCAAAGGTAACCATACATACATTTATGCAACACCACACCATCACTCACACATTTTTTTTTCACTTATATAATTAATCTTTTATTGTTTAATATTAAATTTTGTTATTATGTTTTTAATTCCAAACAGATTTTTTTATTTTAAAAATTTCCAAATTTTATTAAGAATGTAATTTATCCATTCTCTTTTTGTGGTATCCGGGTGAAAATGATATAATATGTATGTATTCATGAAATGAATTTTTTGTGTTGTATCGTATTAGGCATGATGACAGATTTTGAAATCCCCTTCTATAATGTAGGTACACGTCTACTATTTCCGAAGAAAATATTATTTCAGCAATGAAGTAAGTTTTAACGTCAATTATTGCAATTTTTTCTACGGAATTTTGAATTAAGCGTGAAAACGCTAGTCGGTGTCATGGCGTCCGCTTGTGCCGTCACGCCTAGGTAAATATTGTTCTGCATTACGTTATTAGGGTTACATTCATTAATTAGATACAATACAAAAGTTGTATTAACCTAGGCGGGCCGTCATTCGCTCTGATTTGTGTTGCAGTTAACATGGCCCATTACAGTATTTTACACTTTTATTTTATTAAAAATATTATTAATCTCAATTTCTAAATTAAAACCGAGTCGTTATTTAGAATCGTTTCAATATATATTTTTGTCTATAACCATTTATTATTTGATTCTTTAATACTATAATTTTATATTATTCGGTAGTTCGGTGTGACACGCACGGTACAAAAATATATTATCTCATTACGAACTGTACCTGATACTCGCGCGTCAGCTCTTCATCCGACTTGTCATCAGGGTGATGTATAAGGTGAGCGACCGTTTCGCGCGCTTCCTCCAACCAACGGTGTATTTGGTCCAGCGACACTTCCGAGTGGGCCGCCTCGCGCGCTTCGCGCTCGAGCTGCGCCGTGCGCTCCGCTGCCTGCGCACGCGCACGAATACACGTATTAGGGCTGTATAATGCACTAAAATAATGTACCAATGTGTACAGTTACATTCATTATACTGCTGGATCCAAGTCTGTTGTCTATTACGACTAGAGATATGTAGAGATATATTGTTAAAAATATATAATAGGGGATACGAACATGGATACGGATTATTAGTATATAGTGATCCGCGAATATGAATACGGACCTCAACTTCCGTACTTCATTTGTTCATTCGTAATACAATTAAACTAATCCTATTTTATGTGAATATAGTGAAGTAACACTATTATAGTATTCATCATGATTATTTGTTTGATTTTTACAATAAAAAGTGCCAAAACCGTAATTTTAAGTAATAAAAATCAATTTGAAATTATTATATTTCATCGCTATCTATTTTTAATATTCCATACAATGAAATTTATTAATATAAAAGATCCGTCGAAGATCCGCTAAGAAGTAACGGATACGAATACAGATGTATTTCCGGTGGAATACCCGCAGCCACGGACATGTACTCGTAGACTCGTATATAGACAGACCTGCGCGCGCAGGCCGTTCCAGGCGGCCGCGACGGAGTCGATCTCGGCGCGGACCCAGCCCGGCATGATGTGCGCGTCGGCCAGCTGCCGGCCCACGTCCTGGATGCGCGCCAGCCGCTCGTCGCTGTGGTTGGCCACGTAGTTCTCCAGGTCCTGCGCACGCACCGCTCACGGTCACATCACTTACGTCTCACGTCTCACGTGTGCTCGTCTTCACGGTCACTACTTATATTAGTTTAATCAAGGGTTGGAACGAAAAAATGGAAACACAAATATATAAAAACCTAAATGTTCATATCTACCTCGGACTGAGTATCATAACAAATGGAGCATTTGCTCTAAGAACGTGTCTTTATGGTGTCCTTTTTTTGTTTACTCACTTTCTAGATTTTTACTCATGTGCGTGACTGGGGATGGTCACAGTACAACCACAGATTACTTAGTTACTAACATAAAGTACAACGATACACAGTCCAAAATCAATTTTTTTTTGTGAATACTAGTATCTCAGTTTAACTAATTAATCTGTGTTAGTACCTAGTCAAAACACTTAAAATACACGAATACTTAGCAAATAATTATTTCATGATTGACTCATAAGCTGACATGAACTACATCGACAGTGCGAGATTTCCATACTTACTATAGCTAACTGTTTTACTCGTAGTTACGCTTAATAAGATTTAATACACAAAAACTCGTTTGAAACACGGTGATGAGAGTGGAAACCTATTATGGCTCGGTCCATTGTGTCAGCTATTATCAATATTGTCGATTAATCATTCTAATCATAATCGTTAACAAATAGCAGCACTGTTTTTTTTAAAAGTGTTGCTACTTTCATAATAACATGGTACTTTTTAATGTCAAAAAAATAAGTCAGTTGAGAAATACACGAGCTAGTGGAAACACGTCTTTTAATTAATCTCATCATCCTACGTTTCCATCCAAGTCAACATCCTAGAAGAACATTAAGCTTTCAATTGCTTCTTGGTCGGAGATGTCGGGCCACGTCCATATGTGACTGTGAGAGCGTGTTCGTGTGTGTAGTGCGGTGTACTCACGTAGAGCTCGTCAGCAATGTCCTCCGCGTCCGGCGCGGTGGCCACGTCGCCGGGAGACGTATCGGAGTCGGCACCCGTGCCGGTCCGCAGGCGCCGCCGCAGCCCGTCCAGCCAGGCCGCCTCCTGCGCCAGCCACGCGCGCAGCTCGCCCGACTCCAGCCACGCCTCGCACAGCACCCTGCGTACACACACACACACACACATACCGGTGCGTCACAGCCGCACGACACACGTGTATACACGCACGCACACACACACACGTCCACACATAAACACGAACGTACATACACAACACATTTGTGAAGTTCGCACAAACCACGCCCTATACACTGTGTACGCGCAAGTACATGTACGAATATATGACTCATGTCTACATAAACACAATATCTGAAAAACATGAAATAAACCGAAAAGTCCTAAAACCACAAGATGTAAGGTCAAAACATTAAACAATTTATTTACTTTGTGGGGTCGGACGTTTTTGATGTGCAAAAACTGTAATCTGGCGACCCTCAATCAAACTCCGAAATGTATAATAGCTAAATAAATGGCAGTCAATTCTTTATCATACGCACTGTACTTTCGCTGAGAATCCTATCCTACAGGTAACCAGTCTACTTTGATGTTTTTTTATTTATTTTTTTACTTAACTCAGTTCCATCTCCACACTTCATATTTGATGCCTAACATGTACTAAATTCACGTAATTTCAAGTAAATAATCACTAGTGTTACAATAACACTTCCAATATAGTCTACCTAACAAAACCTTTACGTATAATTTGATAATATCACGATATCATATTGATTTGTATAAGCGAGCCTAATGACAAGCCCATTAACTTGTTCAATAATTAGTTGGTGTTCACATAGGACCGTAAAGAGACGCATATATACTATACATATACGCGAGTGGCACAAACACATAGGCTCGCATGCGCATGCGCAGGCGCAGGCGCAGTGGCAGAGACTCACTTGTGGCGCTCGTAAACCCCGTGCGTGACGCGCGTCCAGTGCGCGCTGAGCTGCGTCAGGCGCCGCGCCAGCGCCGCGGGCCGCCGCGTCCCGCTCGAACACGACAGCATTATGTCGTTGCCTGCACGGGGGTAGGGAACCCATATTCCATTACCACTCATTATTGTTTATGACTCGATTCGACTATTTACTGACCAAATACCGATTGCGAATCCCACCTTAGGTTAATCCGATCTCAAAATTTTGAATTTAGTCAATTTCATTTTCAATATAATGTACTTTTAATCATAAAACTAACATGAAAACTGCTCAAACTGTTCAAGCAGTACAGGCTGATGTTGATGATGAGAAACCAAAAAAGTGATTTGTAATATTTGATTATTTCATATTCAACAAGTCTTGATAAATAACAAAGTATTAGAAAGAATCCATAAGTTTTCCCTTTGACTTACCTGCCTCATTAAGATTTCTGAACTCTTGGGTCTTATCATCGCACTTGTCCTTCAATGTCTGAAACCGCACCTTCATCTGGTACAGCTCAGTTGAATCTGTGATCTTACACTCCTCTTCTTTAGGAATCTGCTCCTCAATATTTTGAAGCCATTTTTCAGTTTCTTCAATATTCCTGAATACTGTCTCAGTTTTCTCTAACGAGCGTCTCAAATTTTCATTCAATTTGAAAGACTTTTCTGTAACATCCTCATACTGTTTTTTCAAATCCTTTGTGCCTGATTGAATTACCTTGGATATTACGTCGTCACAATCTTCCAAAATAGTTTCTTTAGCTTTTTCTATGCTGTCCAGCTTGTCTTTGTAAGACGCTTTTTCATCATGAAATTTCTGAAAAACAATCCTCAAATCCTTTAATTTATAGGCAAATCATTAAATGTTATCAAAACTTAGAGTCAGTTTTATATAACAATACTTATATTAATTTTCAAATAAGAGTTGATAATCTCTAATTAGTAATTACAGTGACGTAACAGATTCATCGATTAAACATTTCTCAGATCCAGAATTTTTCCAAAATTGTTAAATCGTTCAAAATTTCTTAGTTATAATTTTAAAAATAAAATATCAAAGATTTTTTTTACTTGTTTATTCGAAACTACAATGCTTCCATGAATACGGATCAGGCAAAAACGAAAAAGTCTTTTAGCCATGGATATTATGCCAAAGTATTTCCGAAATATAGTAGGTTTACCTACTAAATAAATATAGTAGGAAAATTTTCGAAATATAATAGGTAAATTAGAGAATATTGCCGTACTTCTTGTGTGTGCACAATTGTATACTGCAGAATTTTAGTAAAGAAATATATTGGTAGTTATTATGGTACGTTAACGTCATAGCACCATTTTTATAAGCAATAATAGCTATCTTAATGGCATTATTGTAATCTTATTGCAACGACGACGTGGACCTTGATTTTGCCGACATACTATAGAAGTAATGCAATGAGATTACAGAAATGCTGAGTCAGTATAAGCTAGTACAGAGAACAGTACTTACATTACTAGTCTCCAGTAATGCCTCCAGTTCTTTGATATCTCCATTGGGAATAATGCTGTTGTCTGCCACAAACTTGTCAACAGTCGTAAGCCATTGCTTCACATCTCTCACATCATCTTCTAATTGCTGCAGGAGTTTTGATCCTGGAAACATTGAAATTTCTATTGAAATTAGGAGGAATTTTAAAATTTGACATTGCTCGCACACGCACACACGCACACGCACACGCACACGCACACACACACACACACGTAGAAGTAGAAGCAATGTATACAATATGAGAAATAAGATTCAATGGTTTGCTTCGCTTTAGTGTATATTGAAAATGAGTCCGAAATAACTCTAAAGATAAAATAGTTTCAAGTACAAAGAGTGTAGCGCTACCTTTCTCTAATTTCCCGATCTTCTGTTCCAGTATCGTATTAGTATCAGAAAACCTTGTCACTAAGTTTTCCAAGCTGCTCCTGAAGTTAAGATCCTCGATACTTCCTTTCTCATATTTCTGTCTTCGTTCTTTTACAACTTTGTCATATGTAGACTGTAGCTCCCCAAACTCTTTCCGGAACTCTTTCAACTCTTCTACTTTCTTTTCCATCTTCTCTTTAGTGGAAATCATAGCGTGTTCATTGATTACCTTTGACTCTATGTTCTGTATTCTGTTCTGCAAAGTTTTGAAATCGTCCTCATGTTTCTCACTTGGTTTTTTATTAAGAGCCAGTTTTATCTCGACTTCCTTCTTCGATAGGTGTGTCAACAACTCCTCGTATGCTTCGTTGATTCGTTTCGAATCGTTCTCGATCTCGTCCTTGTGCGTTTTCGATATAGATTTCGTGAGGAGTATAATTGATTGAGCGTTTAACTCCTTCAACCTCATCTCCATCTGTTTCAGCGCTCGTATTTTGTTTCGTAAGTGTATCAGTTGGTTGTTTGTCGGTCTGTCGGTCAGCATCTTGTCCTTCCACATGTGTATATCCTGGAGATCCTGTTGGACAGTTTCTACGTTTTTATAGAAGTTCTCCTTGTCTTCCAGAAGGTTCAACATGTTGCGCGTGTTCAGCAAATTCGTTTGTATATTTTCCCACCGTTTCTTCAATTCTTCGATGCTTTTCGCGTGCTGTTTTGCTTCCTCTGAAACATAAATATGAATTTCTTAAATAAAATGATACGTCCGTGCGTATGAAAGCTTGCGTGATTGTGTGCGTGCGTGTGTATGTGCGCATGTATGTGTAGTACCGTGTAGCGAAGGCTCTCCGGCCAGTCGCCGCTGTATCTCCTCCACGTTGCTGAAGTCGGCTCGCTGCACCTCGATCTCCTTCTCCAGACGTTCCAGCACCGACGGTATCTCTTTGCGCTTGCTACTGTTGCTGTCCAGTTGCTGTTTGCACTGGAATAGGTGATTTATAATGCAACATTACATTACAATGACACCGAACAATATAAGATTATTTATTTATCACTAACTATTAACACCTGAACATTGGCCGTCACAGAATGACCCCAGAGAAAAAAAATCTTTTTGGAACGAAGGTCTTTAACGCGGTTTGCGGCAGGTTTGAGTTGGTAGAAATAGTCACGTAATGAAAAAGTTACGTCGAAGTTACGTGCTCGAACGTTAAGCTATATACATAGATTCACAGTGATATTTCTGTCTCTTTCTATTACATTTATTTTTTCTTTTTGTTCTAAATCATTCGTGAGTTTTATTGTCTCATTATTGCAATTAAGTTTTGAGAAATGGAAACTGCAGCTAAGGGACTTCGTTCCTGACGGGTCCCCCGACCGTACATATGTTTTTGCTTGACATACAGTAGACAGGCAATATCTTCAGGTCGACATTATTTTCTACTCACATCGTCCAAAGCCTTTTCCGCGTTGGCCGCCCAGTTCTCGTACACCCTGTAGCCTATCTGGAAGTCTGCGCTGGCGCCGCGGTGTCCGCCGTGGCCGCCGTGGCCGCCGTGGCCGCCGCCATCTCCGTCGGCCAGGCGCGGCTTCTTGGACGTGCTGTGGTCGGCGGCGGCGGTGGCCGCGGCCGCGGGCGCGGACACGGTGGCCGTGGCCGTGGTGGTGATCGTTAGCTCCGTCTCCATGGGCGAGGGCGACTCGCGGCTCTCCTCGCTCGTACTCATATCGAATTCAAAACCCAGTTCTTTTATCTGGAGATTACAATAACATATTTTTCAGTTTTCTCTTTAAGATTGCAGCATTTGTTTACGTACAATTACATATTCGATGTTTGAAAGGCTATAAATTTATGTTAATATTGTGTGTACATGTGTGATGGTTCCTTTTTTTAATTCTGAGGAAGGGAAGCTGAGTGCTACACAGAGTGAGTAGTGTCGGAGGAGTACCATACCTATGTGCTTACAACGACATCCAATTCGGGCGCGGGCCATTTCGCATTCAATTTGTATGCCTAGTATTTTACATAGCAAGTTTACAATGGTTAAGATTCGTGCGCGTGCGTGTAGTACGACGTAATCGAACTTTCAAGCGTGAAACCCTACGCAAGTCGCGAGGGACGTTCTCGTCACCGCCGGTAGGGGTGGGGCAGTGTGTATGTCCCCACCCATGCGTGTGTAAGTTCCCGTGCGTGTATGTGTCTCCGCGCGTGCGCGTGTAGCTGTGCATGTTTATGTCCCCATGTGTATGTCCCCGTGCATGTATGTGTCACTACACATGTGTATGTCCCCACGCATATGTGTATCTCCGTGTGTATGTCCCCGTGCGTGTATGTGACGCCGCGCGTGTGTGTACCCCGTGCGTGTATATGTCGTACCCGTGTACGTACCCGCGAGGCCTGCACGTCCAGTATGAGGTGCAGCGCGTCGAGGCGGTCGTGCAGCGCCTCGGCCCGCTCCAGCAGGCCGGCGAGCTCGCGCTCGTCGTCCGCGCCTGCGGCCAGCTCGCGCGCCTCCTCCAGCAGTGCTGCGGCCCGCCTCTGCGCCACGGCCACGCCGTGCCGCGTCGCCTGTAGCTCCGCGATGCGGCCCAACACCTCGCCCACCTCTGCCACGGGGTTGGCTTCCATGCGCTGCAACACACGAACGTAAAACGCCTGACGACTGATGCCTCTAACTGTTTATTATTATACAATGCAATTAGTACTTTCGTTTATGTGATAATTGAAGCACTCAAATAAAAATATATAGAGGAACCAATCGGTATCAAATTCCTTGTTTATAAATTTATTGCGGTAACTATTAAGTTTAAATTATATAAATGTCATAGTACAAACTGTTTACTTCAATACAAATAAATACAATCGAAGTTTCTATCTGTGGTTTTGAAATAAATGTTTTTTTGCTCCTATTGTTATTTGTATGTTACCAAAATCTAAACTCAAATTTTTTAATTTTTATTAGTCAGTCCATTTGTTTGTCCGGATTAATCTTGAAAACGGGTTAACCATTTATGATGGGATATTCATTAACAGATAGAAAACTTTTCAAAGTGTAATTTAAACCTATTTTCATTCTACAGAAATATCAAATATAATGAGGTAAAGTGATTAAAACAGTTCCATTAGTTACAGTATTATTTATTGGACGATCTTAGCTTAGAAATTAAATGTAATAGACATTGAAGAGAGCCGTGACATGGCCAACTATACGTATATATAATATAGAAATTCAAATGTACGTCAAAGTCAAATTGATTTATTCGAGTAAATCTAATGCAAGGTATTTTTTGAACATTAAATTTATCTTTAGTTCGAAAAGAATCACAAAGAATAATCAACAAGAAATTCTGTCAAATGGCATTTTTTCAACACTATCTGTAGTAATATTATAAAGAGGTAAACTTTGTTTGTTTGTATGTGATGTATAAACTCAAAAACTATTCAACCTATTTCAAAAATTCATTTACGAGTAACAAGGGCTGTATTTTATTTTCAAAAAAATGTCCACTCTCGCGAAGCTGGGGCGGGTCGTTAGTTCTACGATAGGTACGTTTGGACATTCCACAATAAGTACACGAAATATGTACACGCATGTACACGAAATATGTACACGCATGTACACGTATGTACACGCGTGTACACGTATGTACACGCGTGTACACGTATGTACACGCGTGTACGCGTATATACACGTATGTACACGTGTACACGTATGTACGCGTATGTACGCGTTTGTACACGTATGTACGCGTTTGTACGCGCATGTACGCGTTTGTACACGTATGTACGGCTATGTGCACGTATGTGACACGCGGGAGGGTGGCGGACGGTCACCTTGAGCGCGGCCTCGTGCGTGTCGCAGGCGGCGGCGAGGTCGGCGAGGCGCGCGGCGGCGGCGGCGGCGCGCGCTTCGGCGCCCTCCGCGGCGCGCAGCCGCTCGAGCGTCCAGCGGCACGTGGTGGCCCAGCGCTCGGCCAGCGCCGCCAGCTCGTCCTCCAGGTCCGCCACGGCCGCGTCGCCGCCCGCGCCTGCCGCCCACACACATCACTGTCGTACTGTTCATACTTTAATATTATACATGCCAAAGTCTCTTTGTCTGTCTGTCTGGTACGTTTTTACGGCTAAACCGCCAGACCGATTTTTATAATAGTTGCCATGGAGCTAGTTTGACACCAGGGGATGGACATAGCTATTTTTTTTTCAAAAATTGACCCCTAAAGAAGTTAAAAGGGGGATGAAACTTTGTGTGGGAAATGCTTAAACCGCTGAACCGATTAAAATGAAATTTTAGTACAAAGATAAATCTTTTCTATTACAAAAACATAAACTTCTTTTTTATCAAAAAGCTATCCCCAAAGAGGTAAAAAAGGAGATGAAACTTTATAGGTGAAATGCTAAATCGCTGAACCAATTATGATGAAATTTGGTACATAGATAGTAATATGTGCGAAAATAAATGTCGGCTACTTTGCTTTTCTAAAAATGACACGATTTTTTATATACGTTACGTCATCAAAAATCTAATGTAGCAGATGTTCCACAATATAAAGTAAATTTTTTATTCAACATCAACAATTTATTTTATTGTTATTGTTTCCATTCTACACCTCTGATTTCCCACGTGCTGTCCAATCTACTATGTTGTATAATATTTATATTTGAAATCTTGTAATTGGCCTTGATTTAAACTTGTATATAAATTATCTTTAGTTGTTTTAGGCTGTAAGGTTTCCTGAATAAATAAAAATAAAATTAAAATAAATATACAGTATGGAATACACAAGGGATGGTTTCGGTATATGTGATGGCATCATAAATCCAATATGGGGGATGTTCCATATTAGGCGATATGTTTTTTGTTCGACGCCAACAATATGAGTATCAAATGAAATAGAATATGCAGAAAAAGGTGTCCATATATGTGACGTTATAATAAATCCAATATGGCGGATATTCCATAATAGAAAATAACTTTTTTGTTCAACACCAACAATATGGGTATCAAATGAAATGAATTGCGTTCATTATCCCCGCCTTATGACGATAATGATAAAGTTCATTTGCGTAATTGCAGTTTGATCATATTTTAGCGCAGAGAAATTTCAACATTTGTTTTTGCACATAATCGTAATTTGCATGAAAACCATATTACAAAACTAACAATTACAAAACTGGTTTCAAAGGTTTGAAATATATAGTAATATAATCACCCATCTGTTTTAGTAAAAATTATATTAAAATTCTGTAGAATTTCGGAGATGCAACTGAATCTTTATGCAAAAACAGGGTATTTTCTGGATTTTTTAGTGATTACTATATAGTGTAGTAGGTACTGGTGTGCAGTGTCCTAGTTCCTAGTGTGCAGTGTACTAGCGGCTAGTGTTGTGTACTAGTGACTGATGTGTAATGTACTAGTGTCTATAGTGTGTAATGTACTAGTGATCAGTGTACAATGTAATAGTGGTTAGTGTAGTGTACTAGTGGCTAGTGCCCGATGTGTGCAGTGTGCAGTGTGCGGTGTGCAGTGTGCGGTGGAGGCGCGCGCACCCTCGTCGACGACGACGACGCAGTCGGCGAGCGCGTCGACGAGCGGCTGGCGCTGCGCGAGTTCGTCGCGCAGCGCGCGCACGGCGGCGCGCGGCGGCGGCACGCGCAGGCGGCTGATGCGGTCCTCGGCGTGCGTGAGCCAGCGGCGCAGCTGCGCCAGGCGCGCGCGCTGCGCGGCGGCCAGCGCGAGGTGCGCGCGCGCCTGCTGCGCCAGCGCGGCGGCGCGCACGCGCTCCCAGCGCGCGTTGAGCAGGCGCGCCTGCAGCCGCACCTCGCCCGCCTCGGCGCGCGACAGCCCGCCCTCGCGCACCAGCCGCGCGCCCTGCTCCAGCACGCCGCCCACGCGCGCCTGCTGCGCGCACATCTCCAGCAGGAACCGCTGCGGCCGCCGCCACGGGCGCACGTTACACATTACACGTTACACTTGCATCTGGTGCACACTTCGGTAATACCACTTGGGAAAGGTACTTCATGATTCAATTACTTGTACATCAAGTGATATCACTATTTGATATTTGAAATTCCATTTTATTTTACCTTAAACAAGACTTAACTAAGTATAACTTCATCACTCAGCGGTTCAATAATATACTTTAACAGTATAAACACAGACAAATCAATGAAAATTGCAAAATGTCTTAACAAAGCAGATTTGGAAAACCTCCCCAGATTACGACGGCAGACATAATAACAACAAATACAGACATATTTTGTACTGCAACTTTTGGGAGAAATAATCTAGTATTAAAACGAATATGTAGTGACGTCACATTACATGATTCCTTTTTATGGCACAAATTTTCAAATCACAATTTAATTTGTGTTTTTTAAAAATGTAAGCCAAATATATTTTTTAACGAACATCAAAAATAAAAAGGATATGAATGGAAATATGTTCATCTGTATGTATGTTTTTTTTTATATCTGTCATGTCAACTTTACAGACTGTAGACCAATTTCAAATTAATTTTTTTTTGTTTAAAAGGGTATGCTTTCAAGGTGGTTCCATTTAAATTTCACCAGTGTTGGAGCTTGGACTTCCAACGTACACCAAATAACACCAAGCAATGAGAACTGGTTACAACCATTATGTTGTTAATTCTCTTGCATATAATTGTGGTCTACAATTGAAAATAAGTTATTCTTGATATTTATTTAGGACAAGGTCACTCAAAAGAGACAAATAACAAAATTAAAAAAAAAAATTAAACCGTCTTCAAAATAATACACTGAAAATTACAAAATAACTGTTCTTTACTCAAATACAATAAAAATAACTTTATAAATACAATACACATACCTATATAATTAAATTTGACAGTTACTGAAGTCAGTACCAAATCAATGTGCAACAACAGAAAGTTTATTAGTTTGTCAACTGTCAAATTTAAGTACATAGGTATGTGTACCGTAGTTATAAAGTTATTGAGTTTTGATTAATAAAGGATAGTTGCTTTTTACTTTTCAGTGTTTTCTAAAGGCGTTTTAATTATCTAAAACTGCCACAGAAACACGTTCGCAGTGAGTGGTGTGTGTGCACGCTAAAGTGAGTGTGTGTGCGGTGGAGGCGAGGGCGAGGGCGAGGTCACCTCGTGGTCGTGGAACCGCTCCCTGACGAGCGCCAGGTCGTCGCGGTCGGGGTCCGGCGGCGGCTCGTGTGCGAGGCGCGCCGCCAGCGCCTCCTCCGCGTGCAGCAGCCACGCCAGCACGTCCTCCAGCGCGGCGCCGTACGCGCACACCTCGCCCGAGGCGCACGTGCCCGTGGAGGCGGGCCGCGACCGGGACCCGCCGCCCTCCGCCTCCGCCTCCGCCTCCGCCTCCGTCTCCACCTCCGTCTGCGCCCGCCCACACGCGCATGCATTCTCACAGTTTACTATACATTTCTATCTCTTCTCTTCTCTTTTTTTATACATAACAGAATGGGGCAAACGAACAAGCGGGTCACATGATGGAGTGACACTTCCGCCCATGGACACCCGCAAAATCCGGGGAATCACGGGTGCGTTGCCGACCTTTTAGGAAATAGGGATAGGTGCTCACGCACCGAACAAAACACAACAGCAATGGATGCTGTTATTTCACGCCGATGTTCTGTAAGAGGGTGGTATTTCACCGGGCAAGCCAGCCCAATTCGTGCTGCAATGCAGCATCTACCAATCAATTCTCTATCTCTATTTCCTAAATAATATAAAAGAAAGTCGCTGTTTTCGTCTGTCTATTTCTCCGCTATCTTCTTCTAAACCACGCAACAGATTTTGATACTACTTTCTCTATTTTATACATTTTTTTTCGGAAAATTTATATGTACAATACATGCATATGACAGTAGAGAAAAGACAGAAATTTCAATGATCTGTAATCATGCCGTAAAAAACAAATTTTTGAGACTTTCATATTACTAATCCTAACTAAACCTTACAAGATAGATCAATATAATGTACTACGGAATCGTATATCTTAAAAAGGTCTACAGAAAAGTCTAGAATGGTAAATGTCTATCTCCTAAGAATAACCCACAGTAACCATCTGTATCTATTACGTATTGCTAAAAAATGATGTGTTATTTACGAATCTATTTTAAACAATAAGTATTAATCCTTATCCAATTAAATACCTTATATACGTTGTGAAATTAATGTAGATCAAAATTGCCACTTACAGCGTATCATTAAAATGAATATCTTAGAAGATACTACAGATTTAAAATTATTAATCGCTCGCAGCAAAACTGAATCTGTTTGTGTTATCTAATGAAAAAACAGCTCTAAACATTGTATATAAAGACATTCTATTGTTCATTCTAACGGTGCGAAGTTGCATATCGTTACGGTTGAAGCTTATGTCCAAGCAATAAGGTCAATTTTTATATGACACGAAACACGCATCTTTTAGTGCTTGTATTTCGAGACCTAGAGTTTGCAGAGCTATATCCTAAAAACGCATTACTATGTTTAAAGTCTACTGTCAAATGGTATAAGCAAAATTAAGAAAGAAGAACAAAGTTGTACTTCGAAAATTCGGAAGCGATGATGTGACATATACCTACTAATGCAAACAGGCAGCATCGATAACAATGTCCAATAGTTGTAAGCAAGTGTAGTTGACTAGAAAATTCCACCCTCTTTATTTCTATGCGTTATTATTACTAGCATATAACTAGCAAAACAAACATTAGGACGATCACAGGAATAATAACTGGACACAACTTACTAAATAGGCACAAGGCTCAGTAAGGGAAGTGAAAGTGCACAGTGCCCGCACTGTGACAAAGAGGAAACTAGCAAACACTTCATAGCGGAATGTGTAACGTATTCAAGGATAAGATGGGAGATTTTCGGAACGGACCTACTTGGGGAGGAGGACCTGAAATCTCTCAGCTACAAAGACATAATAGAATTTTGTAGGCGTACAAGAAGGTTTGATGGGGAACGTTTTCTAGGCCATCAGTAGACCATACTCCACATAAGGGAAATGGGTGAAATGGTCCAAAAGAGGACTGATCACCCGTCTGGGCCTGGCAGACGTCCCTCATCAACAATAATAATAATTACTAGCATTCGAAATTGCTCTAGAAGTGTCCGTCCTCGTTTTTATTGGACTATAAATAGAGCTACACGTCCGCCGCTGAGTTGAAAAATACTAGAGAGGGGAGAAGAATTTCTCCAACCCAACCACAGTAACCATCCCGCGGTAGCGGGAAACGAAAGAAGGCCACCGGAAGAGGTTAAAAACCTCTTCCTAATCTAGAAGACTGTTGCGATACGGAAACGTTGTTTGTGAGTGAAGCGTGTATTTTCGGTGACTACTACGCGAGTACCTACTTCGAGGGGCGACTACAAAGACCACGAACCGCCGTAATAAAGGTCGCGTGTACTTGACATGTCTTTACAAACTAAAATAAATTCTTTGCAACCGGCATTTGATTACCCACAGCTCGTAACGATCTAATATTATATGTATATTTGACTTATTAATGATATAAAAATAAAGACCTCAAGAGCAGAGTGATCGTGATCATGGTCATGGTCGTGGTCTATGTCGGCCAGCGGTGTGACCGGCGTGGACGGTAGACTATCGCCGTCGGCAGCATCGGCCACGTCGGCCACGTCTGCACCCGAGTGCGGCAGTGCTTGGAACAGGCACATGAGGTACGTCATTATGGACTTCTTATCGGGCTGTGCCGTATTCACATCTGGAACATAACAATACCGACATTTAGTGGAACGTAGTCTCAGTTCAATGGGATGATTTAGATACTAATTAGTTATTGCAGGTAGAGCCTTATACGGAAACAGTCCGGAGCGCTACCACCATTATCCTCGGTAATCTAGTAGTCAAACTGTATTCTTTGCATTATTGGTTACTGGTGTGGACAGCCGGAGAAATTTCTTGCACAAGAAGCACAATATATTAATACTCAGGGCCACCAACAGCATAGGGGAAAGCATATTGTGGGAAGCATATTGGAAGCGTACTTAAAGCGCGGGCCCTTCGAAGGGACAGTACCGACAGTGACAGTACTAGAGGTGTACGAGCACGCAGCACGCAGCACGCAGCACGCACACGTACCTTCGGGGTCCAAGAGCCGCTCGATGCCGAGGTGCGCGTGCGCCAGGTCGAAGGAACAGTACCGACAGTGACAGTACTAGAGGTGTACGAGCACGCAGCACGCAGCACGCACACGTACCTTCGGGGTCCAAGAGCCGCTCGATGCCGAGGTGCGCGTGCGCCAGGTCGAAGGAACAGTACCGACAGTGACAGTACTAGAGGTGTACGAGCACGCAGCACGCAGCACGCACACGTACCTTCGGGGTCCAAGAGCCGCTCGATGCCGAGGTGCGCGTGCGCCAGGTCGAAGGAACAGTACCGACAGTGACAGTACTAGAGGTGTACGAGCACGCAGCACGCACACGTACCTTCGGGGTCCAAGAGCCGCTCGATGCCGAGGTGCGCGTGCGCCAGGTCGAAGGAACAGTACCGACAGTGACAGTACTAGAGGTGTACGAGCACGCAGCACGCAGCACGCACACGTACCTTCGGGGTCCAAGAGCCGCTCGATGCCGAGGTGCGCGTGCGCCAGGTCGAAGGAACAGTACCGACAGTGACAGTACTAGAGGTGTACGAGCACGCAGCACGCACACGTACCTTCGGGGTCCAAGAGCCGCTCGATGCCGAGGTGCGCGTGCGCCAGGTCGAAGGGACAGTACCGACAGTGACAGTACTAGAGGTGTACGAGCACGCAGCACGCAGCACGCAGCACGCACACGTACCTTCGGGGTCCAAGAGCCGCTCGATGCCGAGGTGCGCGTGCGCCAGGTCGAAGGGACAGTACCGACAGTGACAGTACTAGAGGTGTACGAGCACGCAGCACGCAGCACGCAGCACGCACACGTACCTTCGGGGTCCAAGAGCCGCTCGATGCCGAGGTGCGCGTGCGCCAGGTCGAAGGCGTGGCGCAGGCGCTGGCGCGGCCCGCGGGCCAGCAGCGAGCCCCACTCGAACAGCTGCGGCCGCCAGCGGTGCACCAGCGCGTTGAACGCCAGCCCGTCCGACCAGCTCGTCGTGAAGTTGCGCACGTTCACGCCTGCGTAGTCCTGGAAGCACACACACACGCGTTTGTGTAGAGCATAAACTTAGTATATACTAACGTATAGACGTACAAAGAATGCGAGTGAGAATGTAATCTTTCATGATAGTGACACGAGTAGGAAAGGGACAGCAAACGAAACGCTATTGTAACCCTTTTTGAACGACAGGTCGACTCAAGTTATCGTACTATGGAGAACGCTGTTGGCTTATTTTATTGTTTTGTACGTGTTATTCCTGTTTTATTTCAAAGAAGTACTGTATTTTTCGATAATAATGGTTACGTGTT